>CAHIKZ030005360.1:297500-897500 GCA_903632075.3 Acanthosepion pharaonis | reverse complement strand
GTGTAACAAATGTGGATAGTAGAGGAAGTTCCAATGAATGCTAATCTACAAAATTTATTCACTGCACCAAATTGTCCCCTATTTTTCATGTGTATATCAGTTAACCCCAGTAGTGCTCTTATTTTGTGTTGTACATTAAGGTGAGATAAAGCAAAACAACCAAGTAAATATTGTTATTTATCAGGTTTGTCTGGAAAGTAGCCAGTCATATAATATTAACAGCAAGAATGGCTTACCTTGGGCAATAGTGCCCTAGTTCATTTCAAAGTACTCCCTTTGAGATTTCAAATACTTAGTCCATTGTAGAGGACCGGGGGTGAAGATGAAAAGAAAACATGTGCGTTTACTTTTACTTTTCCTGCTAGAAGAATGTCCACCTACAAGAAAATGGCGGACTTGAATTAAGTCCAACTGAAGATAAAGAAGACAAACAAGACTGATATATATATATATATATATATATATATATATATATATATAAACAAATATATGTATTAAACAAAACAATTTTACAATGGACAATAACATTTGTGTGTGTGTGTAACATTTGTGTTTGTTTTTTGGTGAATGTTCGTATGTACGTGTATGTGTGTATAATGTTCATGGTGTCTTCCCACAAGTGGGAAATGCTATCTCCCAAGAGAGCTTACATTGTAGTTGCTGAAATGAAGAAATGAAAAAGAGGATTTATCTTACCTCCACACGAGGTGGGATGCATCACGAGGCCTGAAGGAAAGAGAGCAAGACGAAAAGTGACAATTTGGGAATTAAGGAAGAGCTAACTCCAATTACTATTAGCTGTCTTGTGTTCTTAATCAAAATTCTAATAAAATTCTCAATAGAAACTAACAGCTGTCAGTACTTTACTATTATAAATAGCTCTTAAATTATTTCATCATTATTGCAATGAACTTTGCCTCTAATTTCATGTAAAACAACAAACTACCCCCTCACAGAGCACAAACTTTGTGATATCCCTATCACAGCATAGGAAGTTTCCAGACTCATCAAAAGCCTAGACTCTGTGAAGGCTACTGGCCCAGATAAAATCTTGGTGGTTGTTCTTAAGAACCTTACCCAGGAATTATTACCAATCTTGTCAAAATTGTTTAACTGCTGCTTCAAGGAGAAATGTTTCCAAAGTCTATGGAAGTGTCAGCTGTCTGCCCTGTCTTCAAGAATGCAGTGGAACACTCATTCCCATCTAATTATTGACTTATTAACCTCCTTTGCATCATCAGCAAAACTCTTTGTGGTTATGATCAACAAGAAGTTTGTTGATCACTTCAACTGAAACAACCTCTTGAGTAACAAGCTGTATGGATTTCACTCTTTTAGGTTCACTGCTGATGTCCTAACTGCTATAATGCAAGAAATGATTGATAATAAATTTAACACAAGAGCAACTGCCTTAAATATTTCAAAGGCCTTTGACAAGGTGTGGCATTGGGGGTTGTTGCACAAACTCTCCAGCTATAGAATCTCTGGAAGAGTCCTTGAAATCATGAAGTCCTTCCTATCAGGTAGGTCCTTGAAGGTCATTGTCAATGGCCAGACTTCACAAGGTTATGAAGCTCATTACCTTCTCTCTACTTGCTTTTTATTAATGGCAGCTGATCTCTCATCTGACTGAGATCTAACAGCCCAATGGTAGAAGAATTGGCTTGTAATTTTCAATACCTCAAATACCAAGCTAGTAATTTCTCATCACCAAACTGACCCTGAATTCTCACTAGTCATGACAAATTGTTGCACTCTCAAAGAGGCTCCTTGCTTTGAGCATCTATTGGGACTCAAGTTTACCCCAGACCTCTAGTGGAACATATAATCCATTGCTAAAGACTCTGGAAAAATGGTCAGCTCCTTATACTACTCTAAAAAATACCTGACTCCACCTGCCATACTTTATCTTTTACAAGAGTCACATAAGTTCAAAAATAAACTATTGCCACCATATCTCAACAGTTCAAAAGTGTTTACATGGCCTTGTAGGTGATTAATTATTTTCCATCCTACAACATCTTTCCCACAGATGCAAGCCTATTGCTGGCTCTCTTTTTCTATTTCCATGGAAAATGTTTTGATGAGCTATATTTCCCACTTCCACCTGTTTAGATCTTTACAGCAAAGACCTGAATGCAGTGGTGAACCATCCCCATTCTCTCCATATTCCATTTGTAAGAAAGAAGTTCCATTTAAATAGCTTCTTTCCAAGAGCAGCTACTTTATGGAACAGACTCCAGAGAAGATGATTCCCTTACCATTGCAATCTCAAGTCAAGTCAGCCGTTATCTATTGTACATATCCTCATAATCTACAATTTTTAAGAACCACATTTGATAACCCTCTATCTTAAGTGGCTCTTAGGCCCTGTACTGAGTGAATAATTGCCTGAAAAAGAAAAAAAGATTAATCCTATCCATGGTCTGAAATATTGTTACCAGTGATTTTAACTTTGGAAAAAAGCCAGATATCACAAACTGTAGAGAAAAGTTACAAGTCCTAGATGATGTAATAGTTTACCAAAAAATCCCTGCACAAGATATTCTTTTAAATGTCAGTCATATGATACACAAGCTCACTCAATGACATCTCACTGTTGAGTGAGTAACCCTATAAGGGAGTGTCTGTCTAGCTTGTTTCTGATAGGTTGATTAGTTACAACAAAACTAGACAATCAGTTCTTGAGATAATCAAAATAGACACTTTATGGAAAAATTCTCTATACAGTGCATATTGCTAAAGGGCTTCATTTTTTTAGCCTCCTGTATTTGTTTTATATTCATACTTGTAAAATATGTAATTACTATAAAGATATTTTGTCATTTTATACAACTATAGGCAAATGATATTGATATATAAACATATATTCATTCAAATAAAAGAATATTTTATTCTACAGATGTGATCCTGAATACAAATGTTATATCACTTATGAAGAGTTCTTGGAAAGATGTGGTTTGGAAGAGGTCTACAAAGGAAGCACTGAAACAGGATCTTCTAAATATGTTCTTATATGGAAACTTATGGACAAAGAACCATATATAAATATGAACGAGGAAAACACTTATGGGTAAACAAAGTTTTCTGTTCGTATTCTTCACTTCAATTATCAACATATGCACGCACACGTAGGCATACACACACCTATGACATTGTATATAGAACAACTCAACATATCCTTCCCATGGACAGATTGGTATTCAATATCTTTCATTGTTCAACTTTCAGTAAAAACAAGGGCACTATACACATATCCACTTTAGCACCTGTTATTCAATGATTACCAATATGGCATTAGGCATGTTTTATATCAAGTCAAGCTTACTGTTGCATAAAATCTTAATCAGAAGCATGCTAAAATGTCTTATTTCTCTACTGTTTTGAAAGTTTTTTTTTTTTACACATTGCATATATATATATATATATATATATATATATATATATATATATATATATATATATACACACACACACAATGTGATGAGAACGAAAGTAATATACAAATTCTAACGTTCACAGCATTAATCCAAAAGAGGGCTCGATACTGATAGTAGAGCGATAATTATTTATTTATTATAATATTATCATATATTTTTGGTTCTCATCTGTTGAAGTGCAGTTGAAATGCACTGAAACGAAGTTGCATCTTTGTAGTGAGTAAAATGGTTTTTGTCTATATGATAAAATTATAATAAATAAATAATATATATATATATATATATATATATATATATATATATATATATATATATATATATATATATATATATATAAACACTGAAGTCAACACTCAGAGGTGACAGACTGTTTCATGCTAACTGCAATCATCAGGCCTGATGATTGAGCTCTATCTCTGATATTGAGGACTTTATCCCATAAATATAACATACCTTAAAACTATATATATATATATATATATATATATATACACACACACACACACATACACGTGTACAGTGTGATATATAAACTGATGTCTAAATTGTGCAAAAATGAAAATAACATTGACATCTCATTTTAACAGATATATTTACCAAAATTACACAAAAATATCTTGAAATACTAAAGAGTAAACTTATTCAATAAAAACACCATTGCCATCAACCACAGCCTCCAGATGACTTCAGAATCTCTTGCAACTCTTCTGGACAATCTCCTTGTTTAAATTGGTGAATGCTGCCATAATCCTTGCCTTCAGTTTATCTTTGGTGTGACAAGGAGTCTTGTTGGTCTCTTGCTCAACTGTGCCCTACAAGGGGTTTGCAGTCTGGGGAATTAAGTTGCATAGATGCATAATAACTAAATATGCATAAAAAACAGAAAATTTTTGATTTAATACAAATAAATCTTATTTATCCCTTTTAATGTATGAAAAAATATTTGTATAATGCAAATTTCAGATTTTAAAACTTTTAAATTGCTTTAATACTCTAGATTATTCAAATGGAATATTCTAGAATGTTCCAATAATGTTATCAGTAGTTATTTTTAGCCTAAAAATATCAACAGAACATTTTGTAATTGATATTCGTGCAAGAAGATTATCATGATGGCAAGAGGTAAAGAACTGACAAATTCACAAAAAGAACTGATTGTTAAACTCTGGAAAGAAGGTAAAAGTTAGAGGAAAATCTCAGACAATCTGAATATTCCATTTACTACCATCAGTTCATTCATTGCAAGATATAAAAAATTCAAAACTGTTGAAAACCAAAGAAGAATAGGTGCTCCACAGAAAATTTCTTCAAGATCTTCGGGACATTAATACGTCAAATTAAACAAAATCCAATGGTTACTCATCAAGAGTTACTGGATGATTTGTTTCATCAGTAATCAGTATCACTAAATGGATAATAAGCAATAAAATTCCTAGGAAAATCTAAAATCACTCTCCCCTTGGAAAACTCCACTGCTATTGAAAAGACACAGAGATGCCAGGTTGAAATTCGTTCATTAACATAAGGGCTGTTTCATAATCTTTCTTAGATTCATTGAATATGGTTTCATTGGAAGAAATTGTCGGAAAGCCTGTGGTTAATTGATTTTGCTATCTGCTTGATTATAGATAGCAGGTAATTGGAAGATGTGTGTATATACAGTGGTTTATCATTGGGTTTTCTGTAAGGTTTATATGTACCTTTTCTTAGATTGAAAGTGACATCTAGAAAATATAACTATAATTACTAACCCAGACCAAAACAAACTACTAAGTAAATGATCAGAACTCATCTCAAAATGCAAACACAAAGACAAATTTTTACTAAATTACTTAAAAATCAAAAACTGAAAAGAATGAATAAAATAAAAATAAATAAGCAAAAACAAATGAAATAAATTAATCCAGATAAATAAATAAAGTAAATAATAAGTATGTATGTGTATATGTAGGTATGTATGTATGTATATATATATATATATATATATATATATATATATATATATATATTATTTATTTAAAATATGATTCCAACATGCTACATAATATATATATATATGTATGTATATATATATGTATGTATATGTATGTATATATATCTATGTATGTATGTATATGTATGTATGTATATATATATATATAGTGTGTATGTATAGAGGAAAGATGTATGACAAAGTTGAAAAAATTTTTCTGTGAAGTGTTTCGCCCATTAGAACTTCATTGAACTGGGTTTGCACAAACAAGCGAATTTTGGAACATTCCAAAATTCGCTTGAAGATGAAACAGAACTAATGCTTTTAATTTAACTATATAATTAAATTTGAAGTTTTTAGCTTTGGTTTTTGAAACATGGTAATTCTCATGTAGTGAAGAAACCATATTTTAAATCAGTTAATTTATAATATTTATGCTCTGTAAATTTACATTAAGCACTCTTTTGTAAAAATAAAAATATCAATAAGAACATGGGATTATATATTTTACTGTTCTTTCTTTTTATTATAATATATATATATATATATATATATATATATATATATATATATACACATATATCTCTATCTATAAAAGGCAGGATGTGTGTGTGTAACACATGCACGGCCATAATTTTCAACTGATTTGCACCAAAATTTACATGCACATGTCCCAAGTTAGTGGTAAGGCCAATACTGACTTTGCATTTCCCAACTCCCATAGATAGTGGAAATAATCGATTTTTTTCATGCTTCTACGGCAGTTTTCATGTAGTTTGCAGCAATTTTCTACTGGCCAGAGTGAGAGTCTATACCTAGCTGCCATGAATAGGCAGGAAGATTCTATTGGCCAGCGTGAGAGCCAACAGCTGACTGACACAAATGTCAACTAGCATGCTAGCATGCAAAAAATCGATAGCTACATTTGTCACAAGTGGGAAAAATTTATATCTGCATGGCACTTTACTCCAATTGGCTCAATCGCTTGCTTAAACTCAATGTTGATTCTGATTCTGCAGAACTGGATTGGGTGTGAAAAAGTATTTGTTGTTAACATTCTTTTTTCATTCGGTTTTTCCAGTTATGAGTCCTTTTTTAAAGCTGATTGTTTTGTGTTCCTTTTGTTTAGTTCTTTTTTCATAACAGATTAAATGTTTAGTATAGAGCTTAGAAAAAATTTGCAGTGTGAGATAGGCAAGAAGTAAGGCATGTAGCAATATCAGCACGGCAAAGGGCACTCCTTTAAAGGCAAGGAAGGGCAAAAATATTTTATTTTAAGTCAAGTGATAGCGATTGCTGTATGAGTTGTACGATTTTTGAATTAAGCACAGGCAACACTGGGCCATGCTGCTAGTATATATATACATATATATATATATATATATATATATATATATATATATATATATATATAACGACAAGAACAACTAAAAATAACTGTAATTATATTGGTGAATTTGGTGATTTCTATTGGTTTGGTTTTTGTTTCCTTTCTGGATTCAAACAGTAGTACCAAGACTCATCTGTAACAACTTTGGAAAGAAGCTGTTCAATCAAATCATTGCACATATTGAAGTGGTTGATATTTTTTTTTTTTTTTTTTTTTTTTTAATCCTCTGTAAACAAATGAAGCATGATTTTTTTCAGAAACAGATTTTATTCTGAAATCTTTTGTTAATGTTTCCTGGCATGACCCCACTTCCTTCCAAGACAAACCTGTCACCTCAGATTATCTTATCGCTATTCCAGAAAGGATCTTCATTGATTGAGTAGGAAAATTTTTTCTTGAACGCTTCTCAGAGCATTAAAACAATCTCAGCAGTTGTTTTTCTGCAACAGAAAATAAAATTTCGACTGATTTGCATACTCTCTGCTTTATTTTATCAGCCATCATAAAAATCTCTAAATATGGTTGTGAGCACCAGAAAAAAATCTATAAGAAACAAACTCAATCTAGAAACACACCATATGACAGACTTGCTAAGAATAGTGTTGATTAAAAAATATATATATATATATATATATATATATATATATATATATATATATATATATATATATCCACACACACATATATTATTTATTACATGAGATTAAAGCAAAAAATGTTAAAAATCGCTGCACAATAGCTTTCATGTTTCAGCACTAAAGTTGTGCCTCCTCAGGTGATGGTACATAACTGTCGAGTAAATAATTATCTTTAAATTTCAAAAACAGAATACCCTCACTTTTTTTTTGTTTTGTTTTTAATCCCATACCTGGATATATATATATATATATATATATATATATATATACACACACCACAAAAACCCAAAGTATTGCTAAAACTAACATAAAGTTTGCCAGTTGACCAAAGAAAAAACTAATAAAATGAAAACCTAATAACAAATAAAACAAAAACTGGGGGGGGGGTGAGAAACATAAATTAAGAAGAAAAGACCAAAAAATAGACACCTACCTGAATTGTAATAATATACAAGGCTCAAGGTTTAAATATCTAAATTATCAAGACAAAACAAATATGCTTCCCAGTGTCATGATTCAGAAAGAGACAGTTAGGACTGATATATGTATATATATATATATATATATATATATATATAGACAAATGAATGACATGTTTTGTTCTGAGAAGTAGTACTTAGATGGCGGATTGCTTACAAACACCAGATACTATAAATGACTTCCTATTATCCAAAATATGTTTCAGCTTTAAATAACACACAAAGGGCTGATAAGCTCTAAAGATTGAGTTAATCAATCAATCCAAGAAGGAAATTGAGGTTTAATATCATTTATTTATTCTTCAAATTTAGAATAGCACAAAGTCATATAAGAAGAAATATTAGGCAAGAAGATTATATAGCTCCAATCTTTCATGTGTAGATGACCTTGCTATTTTGAAAATCAATATTTGAAATCCTGGCAATTTATCTTGTGAATCTGGGAAATGTGTAACTACTAGCATAGTACCCACAAAAAATGACAGGACTGTTTATGTATGGATTGGCAATTCTGTCTAGGATTTAAATATATTTGCACTATGCTGAGGTTGAAAATGTTGTTTTCTCAGTCTTTGCCTAGGATCAGTCTAGTATCTGTGCACTCTGCATAATGTAATAACTGTTAATTAATACTTGGAAATTATTCCACAAGCTGATTAGCTTAATTAACACCTGAAAAAAAATTAAATTATTTATTAAAACATTCCAAGATGACTAAAAGAGTTCATTGAACAATTTCTTAGTGGTACAAAGTTTTAGAGATGTGTTGGAAATTAACTTTACAGGTTAATTATATTATGCTGTTCACACAATAGAAAATTAGTATAACACATGTGCCACTTGTTAGGTTATCTCTGTGTCAAACATAAGACATGATACACCTTTTAATTTTATATGTCCATTAGCTTTAATTTAGGGTTTTTCTTGGTTGTGTGTGCGTGCATGCATGCGCTTGGCAGTGTATAGAATGGAATGAACAAACCCAAGGTTAAAAATAACTGTGTAACATCTTTTGTTTGTGGTTGAAAGAAAGTGCAAAATAGTGGTATTTTGTAGGGAAAAGAGTTGGGTTTCCCAGTTAACAGAGCTCGTTCCTTATGTAGAGAGAGATTTCTTTGCCTATTCCCACAAAGTACAAGAAATCTAACTGTCAAACTGCTGAGACTGGTATGGGCCTTCTACAGTAAGGGTTGTGAGTATTTTTTCCTTTTAGTAGGTGTCTTGAAGAGAGATTTCTTGGCTTGTTTCCCACAAAAAAAAACAAGAAATCTCAGGTCAAGCTGCCAGGACAGACCACATGTCTACTGCAGCAGCAGTTGTGAGTAGTTCGAGCTGGTCTTGAAGGTAGAAAAAAAGTGGAAAAAAGAGAGACTGAATAGGGCTTGGTCAACATTTTTATGAGTTCTGGGACTTCCGGTTGTTCCCTGCTGATTACTTCCATTGCTGCTACCGCTGAGCTGAGCAAAGTAAGGAAGCCCCCACATGCCACAATAGCAAACAGGCAAGATAGTTATTATAACAACATGAAACTAAGAAAACTGTTCATTATTATATATTTTAAACCTTGAGACAGGCCACCATTCATTTATTCTCTTGTTTATTTTAGCAGGTGAACCATTCTTGACAATACTGCAACTAAAGTTTATTATTATTTAAGGTGTATCCCTATCAGTCATTTAAACTGTATCTCTGTTAGTCATTTAAGGTGTATGTCTATCAGTCATATATTATTTAAGGCATATCTCTATTAGTCACCTAGTGCCATCTGGTGGCAGATTTTTAATAAATACTTGATAATCCCTTCATGCAGATTCTATTACAACTAAAATGGCTGTAAAATAAAGATGCTAATAAATTACATCTAATTATCATCATTGACTGAGTAAAAATATGAATTAATTGCTATTTTTATTTAAATAGCATATCTAAGTTAGCTTTTATTCAGTTGTACTCATAAAGACATTCAATAAAATCTAGTTTGAGACACATACTATCAACAGTTTGCTATATGATAATATTGAGCACTGGTTTAATGTCATTACACCATATTTTACTTACATTTATTTTACTTAGATTAGACCATATTTTATTTTGATTAGACCCTATTTTACTTAATTAAAAGATACATTCATAAAATTGATTACAAATGGAAATTTCTGATAATTAATTCACTAAATAATTAGCTTATCACCTGGAAATTATTCTATAAACTGATTAACTTAATTAACACCTGGAAATTATTCTATAAACTGATTAGATTAATTAACACACAGAAATTATTCCAGAAGCTGATCAACATAATTAACTGCTGGAAATTATTCCAGAAGCTGATCAATATAATTAACTGCTGGAAATTATTCCAGGAGCTGATCAACATAATTAACTGCTGGAAATTATTCCACGAACTGATAAGCTTAGTTAACACCTGAAAATTAATCTACAAATCAATTAGCTTAATAAACACCTGAAAAGAAATGGAATTATTTATTGAAACATTCCAAGATGACTCGGAGCTCAGTTTCTTAATGGTACAAAACTCAGATTGATAATTACTATTGAAAAAGAAACACCTGTTCCTTTTTCAATAGTAAATTTCAACATGTCTTTTTATACTATACTAGTGTTCATTAACTAAAATGTAAGATATTTACTGACTGTGCTATTAATTTTTTTTTCTAATAATTTTAGGTTAGATTATGCACCAGATATAATGGCTGGAGATAGCCGTGTACCCTTGAACCCAGAACAATACTTAAGAGAAAGCCTCCTTAGAATGCCTCTTGAAATATGGAAAGTAAGTAACTTTTGGCTTTTCTTCTATTCTCAAATGTATTAGCATAATTTGGTGTATTTAACTGGACTAGTCAGTAAATAAATATCTCTGTATATACATCAATAAGTCCATAGCCTAATGATGAAAAAAATTGTTATACAAAAACTATTATTCAACATAATCGCATTCTTGAAATATTAATCACATAGCTAAAAACCTTTCATCGTGAATCTTTTACATCAGAATTCAACCCATAACTATTCATTAAGTTAGGGATTTAGTGATCCTCCTCATATATATTTATTTCATATTATCTATGTTTTCATTCTTTTATTGTAACATCGTAAGGTTTAATGCTATTACAAATTCCTTGCAAAATTTACCAGATCATTTAAACTGCACTGTGCCAGGAAGGAGCAATTAATCCAGAACAGCTTACACCTGGACCATTATATAAAAGGTAAAAACTGATATAGGTATTTAGAAGGTGATTATCTCCCTTTTTGACAAGATGGATTTACAGATGTCAAAAGAAACACTTGAGATATCAAACAACAGCCCATTGGTGGTGATCATCACTTTCTACTTAGACCAAAATGGAGACAGATATAGTAGCTAGACACAATTTGGCTGATCTCAGCTGACAGCACAATTTCCTTTGTGTCCTAAATAGGAAGATAAGACATGCAAACAGGGATGTACTGAATTTTATTTAGAGACATTACAAATAAGAACTTTTTTTATTCACCCCCTTTCACTTACTGCTTGCTGTTTTGTGTGTCTTTTAATTTCTTTCTGTAGGACAATTTATGATTATATATATATATATATATATATATATATATTCATGCATCTTAGCATGATTGAAGTGTAGAAAGGTAAATCATTGAGAAGTGGGTTGGGCCAAGAATTTTTTGGCATTCTCTCATATAATTATTTAAGTGTTTATTAGCCTTAGCTTAATGTGAGTTACCCAGTGAAGAATAAGCCCACTACAGTAATAATTGTCTGTTATGCAAGCTTACTAGCTACTACTCTAGAGCAGAGCATGCACAAAAATGTTTATTTTCTGACATTCAGATAACACAACACAACATTTATAAATTAGAGATCCATCATTCAGCCTTAAGCATGGAAAATGAACTGCAAAAAAAAGATCTATTTATTTTTATGGGCGACCATGGCTCTCCACAACTTCCTATCTCTTGTAGCTCTTAGCAGCAATTGTCTTTTCTGCATCAACCCTCCTCATTCCACCATCAGGACAGTGATCTGCTGCCTCCTCTTGTTCCTTCTGCCTTTGATATATCTTGTATCAAATTCTTCAAGTCCCCCTTCCATATTATGTGTCCAAGAAATTTCAGCTGTACCTTTTTAATTCTAAGTATAAGTGTCTTCTTTTTTGTTCTCATTTTCAAGACTTCATTGTTGCTTATGCTGATATATCCTTGTATTCTCAGCATCCATGTGTAAGACCACATCTCTGTTGCCTACAGTTTTCTATTGATCTGTTTTTGCCTCTTGGTTTTTTTCACTTGCTGGCAGCCAAACTTTCTATTTTCTTCCAATTGATGGTTAATCCTTTCTTCTTTCTTTCCTTTACTACCTTGTCTTGAAGGTTCTGTAGTTTTCTTTCTGTTTCTGCTATAAACACAGTACCATCTGCCTCTTGGTCTTTTTCTCTGGCTCACAACCAAACTTTCCATCTTCTTCCAATTGATGGTTACTCTTTTCTTCTCACTTTCCTTTATTACTTTGTCTTGTAGGTCCTGTAGTTTTCCTTGTGTATCTGCCATCAACTCTGTCATCTGAATATCTCATATTGTTATGATTGTACCCACTGATAATAAATCTTGATAGGATCTCAAGTAATTAAAAATATTGACAATAAATAGTATTTTGATTTAATTTTCTATATTCATAGGCAATAGATATTTGTTTTAGACTAGATTTTTGTACTGGGTTAATTGATGTTAACTGATTAATAGACATGTTACTTATACATAGGATATAGGTGATTGTGGCTCTCCACATTGATTTTTCTTTATTATCTGTGAACTGCCATACTTTTTTGGGAAAGATAGTGGAGTGGTTTTATATTGTCTTCTCCCTGGTTTGGAATTAAATATTTTTCTTTTCTTAAATTGGTTACCCTACCTGCACATCTATTTCACTATGTTGAAACCTAAGGAAGGTTACTGAATAGAATAATCACACAATGGTTGGTAATGAATGATAATACTTCGGAGAAAAAAGCACATATAAGATTCACCAGCAGTGAGTAGAAGAAGCAGTCAACTACTAGAAGTGAGTCAAGTGAATTCCACGATGAATCTCCAACTGCAGACCAACATACAGTATTTACTACTGTATTCATGTGAATGGGGACATACCCATTATCATCCGTAGGTATGCTACAACACAATATACACAATTTTTGAAAAGGTTTTGATTGTATACCAGTTAATAATAATATTTACTATGCACTAGTCTTGTTAAATTTTTTGAATAATGTTGAAAAATCTTCTTTTAGGCTATTTCAGATTTGGGCATGCAAAAAGGTGATCTAGTTCCTGCTGCTAATCTACAAAATTTGCTGACCACCTATGGAATTAAAATGACTGATAATGAATGGAAACGTGTTCTGCTACCATTTCTTAATGAGAATGGATTAATAAACATCAAATTATTCATCAGTAATCTTCTGTATGGAAAGGTAACATTTCTTTTATAAAACTGAAAATGCACTGCAGATCAGTAAGTCAATAAGCATTCATTTATTGAATTAAGCAGGAATTTCTGACAAGAATTAACACAACAGCTTTTTATACTCTATTACCAGATATTTTGGGAATTCAAATGTACTTATTGTTATTATTTATTGACACTTTTACTACTGCCTTGTGATAGCATTGTTACCTGACTGTGCTGTCTATTTTGGAAAAAAAAAACAGGAAATTGCCATTTACTGGAAATAAATAAATGGTCTGCTTAAACACATCATTGACCAATGATAACTGTATTACACTGATTTGGGCCTATTTCCAACCATTCATGGATTCCATGTATCCCATAATATGTTACTCTATCAGATGTAGACATTATATTCACTCATCATGAGCCCAGTTGAACATTGATGAGATACTTTGCGAGTCTTTGATCTAGACCCTTCCCCCTCCCCCACCTATCTCAAGTCGGTGTGTTTGGTCATGGAAAGCTGAGATCCATTTCAGAGTCACCTTAATTTTCACCAAACTACCATTGAAAATAAGTCTGCCTGCCTTGTCCATAAAAAAGTTAAAGAATGAAGCATTGCCTTGTGCCATCTTTTTGTTGTAGATGTTTAAATTTCTGTGTCATTCTTTGAATTTTACTTTTTTGTTAGTTGCTTTTGTTTCTAATGTTTTCACTTATCCTTCCTTGTGTCATGTGTATTTTGTTCTTCCCATTGCTATTAATTATTAAACTTCTTACATCAATCCCTCCCCCAACTTGGTTAATTTAGAATGTGCTCACCTACTGTTGCTCATCAATACTGAGAAATTGATGCAACAAGAGTGAAATAAGTTTTACTATCCCAATTCTTTTTAGTTGGTAGTAAACATCAGAACTTATAACTTAATATGAACTCCCTCGTATTTTATGTGCTTTAATTTTTTAACTTTATTTTTTTTTTTTTTTTAGAGATTAATAGGAGTAGATACACACTCCTTCCATGTCTATTGAACAGGAGTCCCTTGTTCCCTGATCAGGATATGTTTTACCGGTTTTCTGTCTTTCTTCGACCAGGACCACAATAATTTAACTGTCTTTACTTTTTGGTGATCAGACTAACCTGCGGCTGTGACTTTCAATTGTTAGGGTACCTGGTTGGCAATTTGCTGGTTGCTGATTCTGACTGGTGGTTAGGTGTCTGAACTCTTTGGTAACAAGAGGCTGCTCCGATCAATAGTCACATAATATTGTGGTATCTGTAGTGCCATGTCATGCATGGTTAGTTGTCCCTGCATGTATTTCTAGTGGGCAATCCTGAGGCCACATTATGCCCTGTTCTCAGCCATGCACTGGTTGCTTTGTATTGCCATTAACAACAGATAGTGACAATTATGGCGTTTTTTTTTTCTCTCTCGTCAAAATGTATCTCAAGGAAATCACAACAAAAAGAAATACAACAAAACCAGCAAACAACCGCCCCTCACACACACACACACACACTTCAACCTTTCTTTCTCCAATATTCGTGGTATCTGTTCCAACTTCTGCAGTGTAGAATCTTTTCTCCTGGAATGGTCACCAGATATCTTTGCCCTTTGTGAAACCAACTTGAATTCTTCCATTGCTAGCAATGAATTCTTGGTTCCAGGCTATCTCTTCCTTTGCCAAAAAGATTCCTGCATTCACCAGCATGGCCTTGGTGTTTACATCCAGGATAATCTTCTGATGGTCAGAGAATTGTCTTCCGACACCACTGACTTCTCTTGCACATGCTTCTGTCTTTCATTACTAAACTTTGTTAGCTATCTCTTTTTCCTTTATCACTCCCCCTCTTCTCAGGACTGCAGTATGTTAGCTGCAATAACTGACAGTATAGAAAAAGTACTTTCTTTCCATCCATCTGCAAACAACTTTGTCTACAGTGACTTTAATGCTCACTGTGGCTGAAACATTCTAAAGGTACTGATGTTGCCGGTGTTCAGACATTAAATTTTTTCATTGCCCAATTCCTTACTCAAATCATGGACTTCCCTACTCATTTCATTAGCCAAACCAAACAACAGGCTTCTCTACTTGATTTATTTCTTACCTCCTCTTCTTGCTCTTGCCAAGGTTCACAATACTGCCCTCTTGTAACTCGGACAACTCTGTGGTAACTATTAATAATTCCTTTCAAGCATACATTAAACAGGAACCCACTATCCATAAAATGTCTTTCCATTACCAGCATGCTGATTGGGACTTATTCCTTGATTTTTTTTGTGATGCCTCCTGAACTGAACACCCAATTGAAAATTGCACCACTGAGCTTTCTTCTTAGGTCAGGGTCAGCATGGATGCTTTCATCCCTTCTTGGAAATACCAGGTTAAACATCAATCCTCTCTAAGGTTCACACCAGCATGCCCACAGGAACTTACTTGTTACTTCTCATAATAAAAGAGATAGGTCCTTATTTGCCACAAAAATAAGGCACTACATAGCCTCTAACAACTTTGGCTCTCATGATTACTGGCGGCTCTGTAATAGGGTATTAAATAAGTATGAGGTCTCTATTCCCCATCTCTTCAACCAATTTGTGTTATCATCCTCTGCTGATAAAGCTGAATGCTTTACCTATAAATCCTTCTCAAACTCTACTCTTGACTCATCTGGAGTATCCCTGCCTAACTTCCCACTTAGAACTGAATCTCTGTTGAGTGATATGTATATAACCCCTTCCATGTTTTCTGCTATCATCTTTAATCTTGACCTCCCACAAAGAATGTGGACCTGATGGTATCCCTGTAATAGTCATTAAGAAGTGTGCTCCCAAACTGGCTCTTGTTCTCTCTAAACTGTATAATAAATGCCTTGATGCCCCCTGCTTTCCTGCCTGTTGGAAGTCATCATCTGTTGTTCAAGATTTTAAGAACTCTGGTGAACTATCTGACCCATCCAACTATCAGCTGATTAGCCTTCTACCTCTTTTTGGGAAACTCCTCATGGTCCTAATGAATGGTGAATTGGCTCATCATTTCTCATCACAGGGCCTTTTCTCAGACAAGCAATACAGCTTTCATTTCTCCAGGTCAATTGCTGATGTATTGACGATAATTGTGGAAAGAGTCTGTCATACTCTAGATAAAAATGGTGGAGCTGAGTTGTTGCATTGGACATCTCGAAAACCTTTTTGACAAAGTTTGGCATTCAGGTCTTCTCCATAAGCTGAAAAGTTATGGTGTCTCTTGACATATTTTTGAGCTGATCCAGTCTTTCTATCAAATCATGAAATGAAAGTTATCCTGAATGGCAACTCATCTAGATCCTTTCGTACTAATGCAGGTGTCCTCCATGACTCCATCCTTGATCCTATGCTATTTTTAATTTTTCTGATGATATCAGCTCTCAACTTGGCATCTACTCTGATAACACTCCTATTTAATCCTGCCTCAATAGTAAGGTAGATCAGTCCGACAAGGTCAAAATGACAGCTGATGTACAAATGACCATCATTAACTGAGGCAAAAGATGGCTTATCAATTTCAAATGCCTCCAAAACTGCTCTCTTTTACTTGTCTGAGAGAACTCTTTTTACCTTCCATCAACATGGCTGATGCTAAACAACAGGAAAGTGACTCATTGTACTTTCTCAAGCTAATGTTCTCAGCTGACATGAAGTGGAAAGACTATATTGAATCTATTGCTAGGTCAGTTGTTAAGAAAGTTAGTTCATTGTGTTGTACAAGAAACTTTTTCTCTCCAAAATCTATCATACATAACTGTAAGTCTACCATTCATCCATGTGTACAATATTGCTGCCATATATGGTCTAGTGTCCCTGTTATTTAGCTGGAGCTCCTTGATAAGATCTATAGAAGAATCAGTAATATTATTGGTTCTGATTTGGCCGCTTGACTTCAGTCACTTGCCAACTGCCATAAGTTTGCCTATCTGTGCCTTTTCTATAAATACTTTCATGTTAATTGTTCAGGTGATCTCTTCATTATGGTACCTAGACTTTATGAATTTAAGTGAAGTACTAGACTGACATTGAGACCTCATCAATTTACAGTTGAACTGGTTAGATGTAGCCATAAGTTCTATGCTAACAGTTTCTTTTCTTGTACTTCTCACTTGTGGGACTCCCTTCCAGCTCCATGCTTTCCAGCCAACTTTAATCTGCAAAAATTTAAATGCAATGTCAATCACTATTTACTGTCCTCATGATTACTCTTTTCTCTTTCTGCTCATTACTAATGTTTCTATTTCTAATTCTTCTACACTCTGTAACCCCTTGCATTTTAGTTGCTGTACTACCTTGCTTGGGGTGATACCAATTAAAAGAAATTTTATGGTGGAAAGGTCTATTTGCATGCAAGGTCCTGCACCTAAAAACATTAAGGAGCTGTAGACAACTCTCAAGATGGCATGGCTCATCCTCTTTCCTGAGGTCTTCTGACCACCTGCAGAATTGATAGACATCTATCCCATGACATTTATATATATATTACAATTATGACTGGAAAGTATCCAGGGCAATGATGTCTTAGCCCTCTTCAAATTACTCACCTTGAAACTTCATCCACTCATCTCGGTGTCCCATCCACTTTTCCAAACAATCTGTAAAGTCTTCCTTCTTTCAGGTTTCTGCATGAGATTCCTTGTCACATTCTTTTTAAATTCAGCTTTTAAGATCTATAGATCTTAGCTTTTTAAGTCCAGTGTTTCAATTGGGCTTTTAGCTTTGGGTAAATTCAGAAGTCTCAAAGAGCCAAACCTGAATTTGGAGGTAGGTGCTGACAAATCCTAAGTGATGCCATGTTTTGCTCAAAAAAAACCCTGCATAAGATGTGAGAAGTCTACTTGCAGAGTCATTGTGAACTTAATAGTCATACAAAACACAAACTCACTGAATGTCATCTCACTGCCAACTGCATACCTTCCATGGGAGAGTATCTGTTCACATATGTAGTAAAGTCCCCTCTAGTTAATTGCCAAGTTACATCAAGGCCATACAATATGTTCTCAAGATATTCAAAATGATTGGATACATTCTGAACAGATATCATCTATACTGATTACTGCTAGTCAAATGTACTAAATATTTATGTGAGAGTGTCTCACCAAAGTATTCACTCATTCTCTTTTCCCACAACTGTTGTGGTATGCCAGTGACAAGGGATTTTGTCAAGATGAGGCAGAGAAATAGACTCATTTCTCCCCAAAGGCATCATTACAAAGTGAATGTCAGCAGATGAAATTCAAAGATGGGTCTTTAATTATTATTTTATTAATTTTTTTACTATAACTGTTACACTACCCTGTGCCATATCTCTCACACACACACACACACACACACACGTCTATATATAGCTATAGATATAGATAGTGGGGACATAGAAATTGATAGTGACTGTCAATCTCATGCCTTAATGTGATCTTTAAACCAAGTTGAATTGAGGTGTGAAATTCATGTTAAGTTCTATGCGATAGACAATATTTGGTACCCAGCATAGAGATTGAACTTACATCCTCCTGGTTATAAAAACTAATTCTTTGTTGGTTTATCCTGTCTCCCCCGTTGGTTCAGATGGGTTCAGCCCAATTAGCTCAATTTAATCTAGTAGTTTTTCTCTAGTGTAAAAAACACATTCAGTTACCTGATTCCTTTAACAGTAATCTTCAAACCAAGTTGCACTGAGATATGAAATTGATGTTCCCCATACAGTGTTGATTCCTATGTCCACACTGTCTCTATCTATAAATGCTCTGACTTCAATGCTGAGTACATTTTTTTACTGTAAATAGCTTAGAAGTCAACCCATCTTAGGTATTGCAACTGGGCACATAAAATTTGATCTTCTACCGACACCATAGCATCATTGCTTGATGTAGTTGTGGCTCAATATTCCACAGGGAACCTGCAGAAGTAAACAAAAAAAAATATAGCTGACTTTTAGAAATCAATTTTTAAAGTTTATTAACACTTCCACTGCTGTTGGCATATATACATATCTTTCATGGCTTACTGTTGATGTTATAAACTGACTAGTGCTTAGTGATAGTTATAAACCAGTTAGGTATGTAGTAGTACAATAAAACCTGTTATGTGACGTACAAGGTCTGTCTGAAAAGTAACAGGACTGGTGTCACAAACAATTTATTTCAATTCCAAACACCAAACTACATGGTTTTCCCTTTAAAGTAACCCCCCTTGAGTCTAATGCACTTTTCCATCCTACTCTGCCACGCTTCTATGCACTGCTGGAAAGATTCATGTTGAACTCTCTTGATGGCCTCCACACCTTTAAAACAGATTGATGATCCTCTTCAGCTTGGGGAAAAGAAACGTCACATGGAGCAATATCAGGAAAGTAAGGAGGTTATTCCAGTATGGCAATATTTTTCTCAGCCAGCACCTGCCAAGTGTTCAGGGTGTTATGATCAGGTGCATTGTCATGGTGAAGCAGCTATGATTTGTCCTGCCACAACTCTCATCTCTTTTCACACACTGAGTGAAGCAAACACCGCATGATCTCTTTGTAGACTAGCTGATTGATCTGTGGCAAGGACTCACTGTGGATGATGCCTCTCACATCAAAGAATATAAACAATCCCGTTACTTTTCAGACAGATCTCATATTTTTATTATGTTGTGCATTGTGGTATCATTTAACATAATCTGTACTGCATAGTACCACTCACAAACATGTGAAATTACAGTCAGCATCCCTATCATCATTTATTTCCAGTAATTGTTCATTTCCTTTCTTTCCTACAATAGGCCAGCACAGCCAGGCAGCAATGCTATAAAAATGAAGCCATGAAAGTGTTAAAAAAAAATAGAAGGAATTAAGCACTGAAATGTGATGTTTTAATCTGTTAAATGGCTTAGGTACATTCATTTGACCAATTTAAAGTTTTTATTTTATTTTTACATTGAAAGACATTGTAATAAATTTTATAATTATTTTTCCTTTTAGACATTTCCATCGCAATCGGTTGACGATGAAGGTCACTTAAGTTCAAAGTACCTAAAAGAAATTGAAAAAATTATTTCAACCTACAGTAATGATTTCCTTGTGGCCTGCAAGGAAGCAGATTTTGCATTTCTGAATACAATTTCGCAAGAAACATTCCAAAATATTTTGAAAAAATTTGGAATTGATATGGACCAAGCAACAGTAAGTTTTATTCTTTACAATGAGAAGCACAAAGTTAAAATTATCAAAAGAAGATTATTTTTTTCTTTTTAATTGTATCTTTTATTTGACATATATTACAGAACTATTTCAACAAATTTTATTTGCCCATTTTATCTAAAACTTGTAATGAATAATGTTACTGTCTTTCAAAAGAAATGAATAATTCAGATATAAATAAAAAATATATCAGTATATAAAAATACAGTAAAAATAAAGGAAAGGAAAACTATTCTTTAGAACATGTCCTCTGATGGACTTTATCAAGGCAAATGTAAGGATTTTATTTTGCAACATATATTTATAAACAGAAGGGAAAACATTATTTAAATTATTCAGACTATTGTCCTCATCTTTGTCGCCATATTTATTACAACGTTTCGACTGTTGTACGCTCCTGTCTTCGTCAGGTGGTTGGAATGTCAAACTGAACCCTTTATTTTGCTCACTGGCATAGACTGTTCTAGTTCCATGTGCCATGTTTTAATGGATGTCAGTTATCAGTTATCTCCTGTTAATTTCCCTCTGAAAGTTCTCCATTGCCTTTGCCGGGTATTGAATTCACACTCCTTGGGTCCTGTCACTGGATCTAACTAATGCCTTTATAAAGGATAAAGACATTTATTTTTCATTCCTTAATCTTAATTTTTCATATTTTCTCTTTCAGTTCCTCAAGTTTTGGTCTTTGCTGCCAGTTAATGAATATGGTAATTTAATGTACATAGACTTCTTAAAGTGGATAAATGCTCGAAAAGTCAAACCTTACATGTTTAGAAGACCTTCCACCACAGTAAGTCGTGCTTATGAACCATGGAAACCCCCTGGTCCACATTTAACAAATGCAGTTCGTACATCTGGAGAAATTTTACCATTGGAGGTAAATACTCTTTTAATTTTTTAAGAGAAAAACGTAAACTCATTCAAATTGGCTGTTTTTTTTTTGTCATTATTTACACTATTTACATGCAGACTATTGTACTCATCTTTCTCGTTATCACAGTGTTTTTTTTTTTGTGCACTCTGGCTTTCATCAAGTGTATGTCTAACTTAACCCTTTATTTAATCTATGGGATTATAGCGTTCTTATTGCCCCGCCCATGTTTAGGGATGTCTAGTTCTTATTTTAGTACTTCTCAGTTATTACTCACCTCATTTCTACTGAGTCCAAAGTACACTACCCAGCCCAAAGATTGAACTCACAATTGCTATGTCACCAAATTCACAAACCATTTGTCTTTCTTTATAGTGATTCCCGTATGCTTTTTAGCAGCAATTTTTTTCTTTCTTTTTTCAGGTGCAATGTCCTTTCAGGACGTTGGTGAGCAGGGATCTCCACAACTTCCTATCCTTTGTAACTCTGAACAATGTTCCTCCCATTTCTAAACCCTTGTTCTGCAATTCATTTACACAAGTTGTTATCTAGGTTACTTGATGTTTCTCCTCTGCCCCTCTAGTCTTTAACATGTTCTGTAAGTTTCAAATTCTCCAAGCTTTCTTTCCTTATGTGTTCCATTAATTGTAACCATCTCTTTATGATCCTAAGTACAAGTAGTGAGTTTAATCTCCCCTGGGTGCCCCATAATTGTGGTCTTGTACTTGTAAATACTATATAAATTACTGATAAATAAAGGAAATGACAGCAAAGCTTCAGCAGCAGTAAGATAAGAGAAGCAGAAATGAATACAGTCAATCATAACAGTAGCAAACAAGATAGAAGATTGATTGATTCATCTTTATGGATTATCAACCTTTTGCAGGTTATTTAAAACTAGAAAATATTTTTAGATTGTAAGAAATTTTGTTTTTTGAGATATTGGTTTAGTGATACAAATCTTACTAATTAACCCATAGCTGGGGGGAAGAGGTAGATTCCTACCTTTCTCCCAGGCTAGTTGTGTGTAAGTGAATATAACAAACCCAATGAGAATTGGAACTCAGTTTTCCAATTACCAATTCTGAGCCATTATCCATTACACCACCTCCACATCCAAACTTAGAGCACCTGGCATTCCCAAGTGGTCACCCATCTATGTACTGACCAGCCTTGATATTGCTTAACTTTGGTGATTGTACAGGAACTGGTTTTGCAACATGATGCCTAGTATAGAAGAACATTAGGTTTAAGGCTCCAAGTTCGAGATTCAGGATTGTCCCATAGGACAATAGCCTAGTGGACAAAGGCATTGGTTTTTGAATTTGGTGGTATAGTAATTGTGAGTTCAATCTCTGGACCAGGTAGTACAGATTTAGACACAGTGGTAACAGAGCTAGCAATAATTGAGCACTACTAAATAGAGAACAAGACAAGATATCCCTGAAGATAAACAGTAGAACAAGAATAATCTTAGGTTAAATAAAGAGTTCAGTTCAATATTCTCTGAAGATAAGTTGACAGACAGCTGAAGAAGGCTGAAAGATGCAATGACTGAAAAATGTTGATAACAACGAAGATGAGTTCAAATGTAAATAATGATATCTTCTTGTCCCTGAAATACAGACAGAAATTGTGCTTGTAGTTTTTTCGTAGTTACCTTTGCTATTTATGAGGTGTTATCAGTGGTTTGTAAAAGAAGGCAATAATGAAGGCCATATTAAATTAATAAATAACATGTGTGTTTATTACCAAAATAAACATTTGCTATGGAATGAGGTTGCTCCAACAGAGGTGAGAAAGTTATTTAGATTTTTGTAGGTACAGAAGAGTAATAGAAGAATAATAGAAAAATAATAAAAGAGCAATAGAAAAGTAATAAAAGAGTAATAGAAAAGTAATAAAAGAGTAATAAAAGAGTAATAGAAAAGTAATAGAAGAGTAATAGAAAAGTAATAAAAGAGTAATAGAAAGTAATAAAAGAGTAATAGAAAAGTAATAGAAGAGTAATAAAAATAAAGAAGAAAAGTAATAGAAAAATAAAAAAGTAATAGAAAAGTAATAAAAGAAAAAAAGTAATAAAAGAGTAATAAAAAAGTAATAAAAGAAAAGTAATAAAAGAGTAATAGAAAAAATAAAAGTAATAAAAAAGTAATAAAAAAGAGTAATAGAAAAAGTAATAAAAGTAATAGAAGAGTAATAGAAAAGTAATAGAAAAGTAATAAAAGAGTAATAAAAGAGTAATAGAAAAGTAATAAAAGAGTAATAGAAAAGTAATAGAAAAGTAATAAAAGAGTAATAGAAAAGTAATAAAAGAGTAATAGAAAAGTAATAAAAGAGTAATAGAAAAGTAATAGAAAAGTAATAAAAGAGTAATAGAAAAGTAATAAAAGAGTAATAGAAAAGTAATAGAAAAGTAATAAAAGAGTAATAGAAAAGTAATAAAAGAGTAATTAAAGCTAATTTGCAGATCAGACACTGCTGATGAGTAATAGTTGATTTTTATGAATATAAAAGAGTAATAGAAAAAAGAAAGTTGAGTAATAGAAAAGAGTAATAGAAAAAGTAAAAGAGTTTCTTGCTGGTAAGTTGTTCTCAGTCAAAAAAAAAAGTAAAGAGTAATAGAAAAGTAAAAAGAGTTAATAAAAGATTGGTCATAGTAATAGAAACTATGACTAAAAAGTAATAAAAGAGTAATAGAAAAGTAATGCTAATTAAAGCTAATTTGCAGATCAGACTAATTGTTTAAATATTTTTCCCAGTCAAAAAACAGTTTGATTGGTCATAGTACTACATGAGTCTTTTTAGAGTCTTTTAGAGTCATAGGCACTTCTTAAAATGGCCATTAGACATTTTTCCTTCTAGCCTGGTTGAGTAAGTTTAGAGAGCCCAGTAAAACCTACTATTTAAATCATAGCTGAAATGAATTCATGACTTTTTTGAGGATATTAGGGCAAAGTGAATGCAACAGATTTGACTGAAGTTTGAACATGTATAAAAATTTATTTTTAATAGTTGAAAAATGTTCCCCTTGAATAAATATATAATCATCTGGGTTGTTTTTTTTTAATACATGTTCTTTTGAGAGAAGCATATTTTTATGAAAGGCTGACAGTTTGTGTAAAAATTGTTACAATTGTATATCTTTTTTGGCTCAGCAGTTAAATACCACCAAAATTTACGAAGAATCCATTTCCAGTTTATGGAAAATTATTTTTTCATATTTACTGACCAATGAGAGACATGGTTTCAAGCTCTAGTAACATCCCAAATAGTGGGGCCTTTGTGTGCCTAATTTTCTGAATAAATAGAGCACAGTTCAACAGATACAAGGAGAAGACTTTTTGACAGCAAGGGGACAAGGTAGGTTAACATCAAAGGAGGCATTTGACATCAAGAAGAGAACATCAAAGAAGGCACCAGTTAGTAGCCAGCCACAGAGAGACTAAAGAATTTTGAATTTCAAGTGAAAATTCTCTTGTGATTGGGCAGCTAAGTATGAAAAGAATCCTAAGAAATTTTCCCAAGCATAAATTGTGAATTTAAAAGGGACTTTTTTTAACATTACGATGTCCCAGAGATTCTCATGGGTCAAGTGAAAATAGGTCTTTTCATCATTTTTTTCTCAAGGATTGTTGTGCCTTTGTTTTTTACTGTCTTTTTGTATTGTTTTCTCTTTTTGTCATTTTCAAAATCCTTGTCTTTTCCCAAATTGTAATTTCTTTCCATTTTTCAATGGTAATCCTTTCTATCTGAAATTGTTATCCTGCCTTAATAAGTGCACAAAAGGAAATTTTTGTGCAAACTTTGTATTTGTACCTTTTTCCATAATTGTGTAAATAAATGTGTTTTTCTTTTTGAAATTTTATGTGGTGGTTGTCTTGTTTTGTAATTTTGCACCTATTATGTTTTACTATTCCTACGAGACTAAGTTTTTGTGTCTGGCACAAGAATTTGGATTTGGTAGGGAATAATATTTTCATACATGGCTTGTTGATTTCATTTTCTCAGTCAGTCAGTTATGTGCCATGTGTGATGCATGCTTAGGCAATCATATATTTTTTGATACATGATTGACGAGGCAGATTTTTTCCTGTAGTAGGTTGCCATTTCTTTCTGCGGTAGACCAGTTGCCATCCAAGGCTATAGAACCCAGTCTTTCCTGCTATTTACCAATAGCTGGGGGGAGAAGAAGAGGATTCATACCTTTCCCAAGGGTATTAGAACGTAAGTGAATGTAACAGATTTGACTGAAATTTGAACTCAGCTCTCTGATTCGTCAATTCAAGCCACTATCCATTATGCCACTGTGCTACCTGATAAATATTATGTTACTTGTGCATCCAAGCTAAGCTTTGTAAATATTTTAGTAATAAAATATATGTTTACAGATTCTTTCTTAATAAATGTTATATAGTTTACAGTTTTCTTCCTTTCCTTCTCTGCAAAATTTTGTTTGAAATGATTGTTTGGATTCAAATCTTTTTTCCAGGTTCATACAGCCCGACGTAGAAGAAGAGCAGCAATAGTAAATGCTGCATGGAAAAAAGTAAGCATGTCAGATAAAATAATTGTGTAAAAAAAAAACTGTAACCTTATCATTAATGTTCTTGTTTCTAATGTCCTATAAATTGTAAATACATAAAAAAAATTTTTATAGTAATTACTGTTGAAATAGTTTAAAATTTAAATAATCCTCTTCATTGGGCCTCTTATATCAGATTAGCACAAATCCTGATATAAAATATAAACCCTTATGATATTTTTTTTTTTTTGCTACAAGTTCATTTTATATTAATATTTAAAATCTTTTTATTAAATATTTTGATAATGTTACAGCATTTCCCTATGCATCAGACTGTACTCACGTAACATATCTTTTTAAGAATTACAGTCTTTTTCAGGCTGATATAAGTGCAAGTAACCAGGCTGCTGGGGAATGGATGTTTATATCAAGACACCATCCCTGGATAGTTTTCCAACTGAGGCTAAATTACTTCTATCTGCCCAATAATTAAGGACTTGTGACTACATACTAGCCCAACCATCTATGGCTTCTGAATAGTTTTGTCTACCCTATTTCACTCGCAAAGTTTCTTTTCCTTTATTTACACTCTTTGTAACCCCTTGTGTACAAGTGGCACTCCTGCCTTGCTTGGGGTGAATTGCTTAAAAAAAACCAAAAAAAACCTGTTGTATGATTTTCAGGCACTTTACAACACTACTACATGCAGTGAGTGTCTCCCCAGGAGAATATTATCAAGAAATCACCTCCTTGCTCATGTAAAGAATTGAACTAGAGCCTTATGGTCAGAATGCTAACACTTTAGCCATACAGCCACACACCCCCTATTTTGATAACTAATTTATATAAAGTTTTAAATTTTGACTGTGTTATGTAACTATCTGATTTCACATGAAAGAATGGTTTTTCAAGAAATGTGTTCTTTACCAAATTTTTAAGAAAGAAGATACTGTAAACTATGTTCATCTATGGGGTTAATCTATAAGAGTTATGAAGCTACCAATTGTTATATAGGAATAAAGTGCCACTACCAACACTGGAGTTTGAACACAGATCACCAGAGAGCAAACACAGGCGATCCCATTTTGAATAAGTAGATCACGTGATGGTAAAGGAAATGTATATATGGGAATTAGCGGGGCACTTCAAGGTGGTGTAATGGTTAGCAAGCTTGTCTTGCTAGATCAATTATGACTGAGTAGTGAGTTTGATTCTCACTGGGTGCCCCATACTTTCAGTCTTGTGCCGCATCTAAGCTACGCTTGGAAAATGGGTACCTCGATGTGATGTAATGGTTAGCAAGCTTGTCACGCTAGAACAATTACGACTGAGTAGTGAGTTCGATCCTCACTTTGTGTCCCATACTTTTGGCCTTGTGCCACATCTAAGCTACACTTGGAAAATCAGTATATGGGAATTAGTGTGGTGACTAATTGATCACCATTTTTATTCTATCTTCTATTACTATACGGATTGCTATTCTTTTCTCTATCCACTATACTATTTCTCTATACTGATCACTATACAGATTACTATTTGGTGGTTACTTTTTGAGTGAGTATTATTGAGCAAGTAATATTAGTACGAGTGTTATTTCGAAGGCATCTGACACCAGCATTGTTCAACGGCATTTCTATAGTTGTATCTGCAATTACAAAGTCTCTACTACAACAAGCATTAAGAAAGTGACAACGAGTATTTGTTGTATTACAAAAATGGCAACGAGTGTTTGTTGACATCACAAAAATAATTATAGTGATATAGTATAATTATAGTAATGTTACAAATGCATACTTGATGGAAAAGTAAAAGTTCTAACAAATTTCAGTAGAGTTGTACAATAGACACTGCAATCAGAAATAATAATTTTTTTCATTTTACTATAAGTACTTCAGGTCATGAATATCAAAAACATTTTTTTTTAAATTTAATTTTGTAAAAGTTGATAGAGGGACCAAAATGTTATCTAAATTCATTGTAAACTGATCCTCTTATGGAAACCAAAACAAAATATTCTTGTAACATGTGATTTCTTTATATAACTTTTAATTTTGTAATCTGGAGTGCTTAATGATATTGGGTTTCCAGTTGCTTTTAAAGCCTATTTCAACTCTGTCTGACGCCTCCACCTGGACTCTGAAATTTTATTTACTAATTATTTATTTACTTTTTTTTCTTCTTCTCAGTAGGAGTAGATAGGTTTGCCGATTGTTTATATATACTCCTGCCTGGATTTTTGAACAGGAGTAGAGGTTTATCTCTTGTTCCCTGTTTAGGATCGGGTTCCTTCTAAAGTTTTTTCATTTTCTTTCACACCTAGTAGACCCTTGTCATCTTAGTGTTATTATTGCCTTGCTTGGAGTGAATTGATTAAAAAAATAAAGAATAATAAAAAAAAAAATCCAGATTACAAATTTCAAAATTTAAAAAAAATTTCTTTTATTTTAAGAAATCATATGACATGAGCATATTTTGTTTTTGTAAAGAGATCAATTTACAATGAATTCACATAGTCCCTGCCTCCCTATTAACTTTTATAAAACTTAATAAAAGTTTTTTTTTATATACATAGTCTGGAGTACTTAATCTATTTGAAAAAAAGGAATTAAAAAAATGATTATTTCTGGTTGAAGTGCCTATTGTATAAGTCCACACAAAATTTTATTACCAATATTTAAAAATGTGTTGAGAACTATTTGATTGGGTCATTGTGACAACAAATCAACTGGAGTTGATTTTATGCATTAATCAAAGTAATATGTATGGGAATTATAAGTTGATAAAAATTGAATGAAAGAGTCTGGCAGTGATGTAGGTGTTTGAGTTGTTCATGGAGATTGGTGAGGGCTGAATTTTTATATTCATATCCCACAACCAGCAGAAAAGAGATTGGTTAAAAAATATTTTTTCTGCACTGAGTTTTGATTGTACATAAAGATCCATTTTAACACTTCTGCTGCTATGGATGCACTAATACATGTTTACAAAACTTAAATTGCCTGCTGTTGACATCTATAGCTGTGTTATCGGTGAGGAAAAAAAATATATATATATAAATGTATATTTATTATTAATATATAATTTGTAGCTCTGTTATTTTACATCAAGCACTATTTTATTAACACCAGCACTCAATGTGCGATATTTTATATATATATATATATATATATCTATAAAAGGCAGGATATGTGTGTGTAACGAGTGCATGGCCGCAATTTTTGACAGATTTGCACCAAAATTTACATTCTCATGCTTCAAGTTAGCGGGAAGGCCAATACCGACTTTGCATTTCCCAACTCCCATAGATAGTGGAAATAATCGATTTTTTCATGCTTCTACGGTAGTTTTCATGTAGTTTGCAGCCATTTTCTACTGGCCAGAGTGTGAGTCTATACCTGGCTGCCATGAATAGGCAGGAAGATTCTATTGGTCAGCGTGAGAGCCAACAACTGATTGACATGAATGTTAACTACCATGCTAGCATGCAAAAAAATTGATAGCTGCATTCGTCACAAGTGGGAAAAATTTAAATCTGCATGGCACCTTACTCTAATTGGCTCATTCGCTTGCTTAAACTCAACATTGATTCTGATTCTGCAGAACTGGGTTGGGTGTGAAAAAGTATTTGTTGTTAACATTCTTTTTTTCATTCGTTTTTTCCAGTTACGAGTCCTTTTTTAAAGCTGATCGTTTTGTGTTCATTTTGTTTTTGTTCTTTTTTCATAACAGATTTAATGTTTAGTATAGAGCTTAGGAAAAATTCGCAGAGTGAGATAGGCAAAAAGTAAGGCATGTAGCAACATCAGCACTGCAAAAGGCACTCCTTTAAAGGCACGGGAGGGCAAAAATATTTTAAGTCAAGTGATAGTGATTGCTGTATGAGTCGTACGATTTTTGAATCAAGCATGGGCAACGCCAGGCCATGCTGCTAGTATATATATATATATATATATATATATATATATATATATATATATATATATATATAATTAACATTAATTCCATTTATAATTTTACGTGTGTGTGAGTTTCCTCCCTTTTGTTTTACACTCGTGCGTGTGTGCCGCGTTTGACACCCCTTTCTGTCTCTTTTTAGTCTAATACAGTAGTAACTGTTTTTGGTCAGCAGTCAAGACGAGCTGCTACTTCTACTTATGCAAATTAGACTTTTTGAATTTTTCCCGCGCGTTTTTGGCGTTTCAAAAACTGCTAACGTTTGCAATCCAGTTGCCTCTTAGCTGTCGACCGGACTGGATGGGCAACTCATTTATTCCGTGCCCTTAATCCATATGCGGGCGAATATCTTATTTTTTTTACAATGTCGACTGCACCCTCTACCAAGACTTTTTCTCCTTTTGAAGCTGCCAACAGGTCGGACCTTTTTCTCCGTTTTCTACCAGAAGACGTTTTAGAGACACACGACACTGTCGTGTGAGCAAAAGTTCGTTTTCAACTAATGGCGTATTTTATCCCTCGTCAGGGGCCTAATAAGTATAGGCAGGGATGTCCTACTGAACGAACAAATAGCTAATCACAGGTCAGGACCTTTTCTCCGTTTTCTACCAGAAGACGTTTTTTTTTTAGACACGCGACACTGTCGTCGGCAGAAACTTCGTGTTCAACAGGTGACTTAAACTTACCCCCTGGCTTCGAACCAAATAATACAGGCAGGGACAATATTACCTTTGAACGAAAATACATTTTTCGTCTTTCTCTTTGGGCTCACCGTAAACCATTCTACAAGACCATGCTTCGTCTCTCCCTCGGCTAGATGCCCACAGCAGTCCAGAACATTTACCAGCGGTCAATTCAATATTTACCAACATTCTTTATAACTTTGAACCTGTACATTAAAAAAATATGCATAATCACTTACAACTTAAAATATCCACAGTGAGTACTCCTTTCTATCTGTGCGCACCTTCTTTTTAACGGAACTGTATAAAACTTACTTTTTCCGCCTTTGGCCATCTTGTATTTCTATTTTGGCGCGGAACATTTTTCATTGATCCCTACCTTGAGCTAAGTTACTTGTTACTGTTTAATTAAAGTTTTGTTTACTCATGTTTTATAAACAGATGTCTTTGTCATTTTTATTTCGCTATCTTAATACCATTTATTTATGCACTTGTTGATTGACCCCTTTCCTCTCATTGTTCATTCACGCATATTTTTATTTTTTTTTTTTTTTATTGCTTGTAGACTCGGTAGTTTAGTGTGGTGTCTGGCACAAGGCCACTCAGTATAAAACCAGCACTGCACCCTACCTGGTCCGCAACATATATTCTAGTAAAAACCAAAATAGCAGTGCCTATGAGAAACTGTGGTTAGTATCTTTGTAGTCATTTATTTCCTGTAAATGGCAGTTTTCTATTTTCCCAAAGCGGATCCCGCACAGTCAGACAACAATGCTGCAATAAATGTATTAAGTAATAAAACTGTTTATGGGCATTAAACAATTTTAGCTGTAAGTAGTGGTTACTTCAGTTCATCTTTTCACAATTGGATTCTTCAAAACTCTAATTTTTCGATTTCTTTATAATATTATCAATGAAAATACAACCTTAATATATTATGACAATGTTAATAATATAAATAATATATTATTATATAATATATTATGATGATAATGCTATAGAGTTTATATATCTTTATTAATGTGCAAAGTAGTAGACAGGCTTTGTCTTTGCTTCAAATATATATATATATATATATATATATTTTAAGACATTTTTATGTTTATATGTTCTTTTTAAAAAATACAAATATTTAAGTAAATGGTCTGTTTATAATAAAAAGAACATATAAACAAAAAATGTCTTATAATTGTCAGACTTTGTCCATTTCATTACATATCTATATATATCTATATCTATATATATATATATATATATATATATATATATATATATATATATATATATAAATATTTTCAATTAAATTTCCAACTCCATGTAACATTCAATTTAAAATATTTTTATACAAAATAATAATATTCTTTATTTTAAGATATTACATCAAAGCATGTGAAAAAAATGCTACACATCATGTTTCAATGTGTACTAACACATTATTGTCTGGATGTTCACAGAGTCCAATTTATCATTATAACAAAATTTTTTTCTGAAGGTTATGAAGAGTTATTGCGTCCGTATCCCACAAAATATTGGTTATACAAACAATTTAAGAACAAATTGTATGGCAAGAAACTTTAAATATTTTGTTAAAAATTTAACATTAAAATTAATTTTTAAATCAACAATGAAATATACATGAACAACAATTACAATGTTTGCTGTTGTTTTAAGACAATGTCATTTATCATGTTTATTTTAATTATGTTGTTATAGAAATATTGGTGATTTTTGATTGTTAAGAAATTTAAATTTTGGTTTCTAAGAAAAAAGAAATTATATGTTTTGTTCATTTATCAATTGTGTTCAATGTGTAATTTAAAATTAAAAAAAATGGCTGTCTGAATTGAGTCAGCTGTGGTAAATTTATAGATATTTTGTTCTAAAATCTGATGTAAAGAGCTTATATTTTAATAGGATTCGTTTGGAATTTTGCCATCCCAGCTATGTTGATTAACTTGTGATTGGATTTTCAAAAATGAGATGATGATTGATTAAAGGCTTTTCAAAAAGAATACATTTTTCTGAAGGGGGTTAAAGGCTAATTGAAGATTCCAAGTCATCTCATCATGGAAAGAAAATAAATAACTTGTTTGTTGACAAATTATTCATAATTAAAAAAAATATTTGACCTTCTTTTTTGGGAAAAGAAATTTTTTAAATAAAGACATAAGATATACTTTTTTAGGATAAAGGAAGAATAAGGAAAAATAATAAGAAAATAGTCCTTGATAAGGTAGCAGCATACAAATGTTTTGTTTTATTTTTTTTTATCAAATACCCACACTATTCAAATGTAAGGGGAAAATTTTTAAAGCAATCATAAGTAATAGGTCATTACCCACAATTTAGAATTTAACTTCTACTGTTAGACATCATATTCGATACAAATGATAATTTGCTACAATATACATTAGACAACTCCGATTGAAAAAAATATAAAATAACAAGATACTTTACAAAACATGTTTTAGTTAAAAAGTTAAAATTTTTATTTTTTTTGGTAAATAAAATGGTTCTTTAAAAAAATAAATGGAAAGTTTAAACAAATTGAAATCAATGAAATTATTAAAAATATATTTATATTTCTAACAAAATTATTTAAATATAGATCAAATGAAATTATCTAAACCCATATCAAATAAAATTATTTAAATATATAGATAATACCAATTAGAATACAACTGTTAGCTAAAAGGTATTATATAGTGTTTTAATAAAACTAATCAATGCAAAATGTCAACTGAATGCCTATACCTCTATACTAAACATTACTGACATTACTAGAAGAATAATGTACAAAAAACTACTTTGTTTTTTTTTTTTTTTACTCAATTAAAGATAATGCTTTATTTTTTGCAACAATGTTTTTTCTAAAATATAAGAGGCAAATGTCAAATTTCAAAATCTAGCAAGATTGTAGAGTTAAAAGTATATGTTTACAATATATATATATATATAATGATCTTCATAACTATTTCTTATGATAGTTGTATTAAGTAATGTGATTAAGTCATCTTTAATTACATTGCATAATTTTTGTGTCTTCCAATTTTTTTTTTTTTTTTTTTTTTAAGTCCAGTTTATTAAATATACATAGAATCTATCAATTTTCTATAAACACTATTGACAAGCAAATAGATTCTTTCTAAATGTACTTAAAATGTTCAGTATCTGTTTTTTATTTTTGAGATGAGAGATATAGGAATGTTTTTATTTTATTCGGACTATTGTCCTCATCTTTGTCACCATATTTATTACAACGTTTTGGCCATTATTTCTCTCCAGGTTTTTTTGGAATGTTGACCTCCATTATTTTTATTTCTGTTTTACTGGGATGTAGATTTCTATTCCATTTGTCATCTTTAATGGATGTCAGTTATCAGAATCTTAATTTTTTTTTTTATCAGTTATCTCCTGCTAATTTCCCTAGGCAAGTTCTCCACTTTCTTCATCTCTTTGATCCTGTCACTGGATCTAACATCCGCCTTTATCCAAAGTGTGCCATGTGTCCTTACTAGGACATCTGTGTGGTTTTCTGGGTATTATAAACCTAATGACCAGCAAATTAATCTTTTTTTCTAAAGTAACCAATAATTTTTACTGAATCATTACATGTTTTTACAACAGCTCATTTAACAATTTAAGAAAATCAAATCACTTTTCTCTGAGCAGGATGAATCTTCCCTCCCAACATTGTATTCATTTATACAACTTGGTCGGCTCAAAACAAGAAAATGATCTATCAAAAATGTTAAAATCCAAGTTAAAGATTTTCAAATATTTTTTTTAATCTTATCGATAATAACTTTTCTATTCTACATGAATTCAACATTAAGCATTTTTCAATTAATATAATTTTAAATCACATAATTACAATAAAACTCCATCTTTTATATAATTAAACAATATTTTTTATCTATTACATGGAAAAAAAAAGGCTATGTTAAAGTTTAGTACCTTTACAGATATTTTTATAAATGCTGGGTTTTAGCTTAAATGTTGGTCAATCTAACTCTTAGTTTTATATGTCTGATTGTATGTAAGTTTAAAATAATTTTAATTTATTTTCCTAGAATATATAGGAATTTATATAGGGGATTATTAGATGTATTTGTATAGAGGATTATACGAATTCAGATAAGGGATTATTTATTATCTGAATTAATATTAAGTATAATGATTTGAATTTGTAAATTATATGATTTATGTAGATTATTATTTATATGGAGGATTATTTATAATCTGAATTTTATACAATACATTTATTCTTTTTATCTCAGCAAGATATTGTGAATTGTTCATAGAATTCTATTTGAAAAGAGTTGCAAAATAGTATTTTTTGCAATTTCTCTGAAAAAAAAATGGAGATTCCCAGTTAACAAAATTCTTGAGAATAGTAGTTGTATTTGTTGAACCAATCTGCTAGTTCCTTGGGAGGAAAAAGAAATTTATTTTTTTAAACTGCAAAATATTTATTTTTGCAACAAGTGTTGTTCCATATAAATAAAATTAATTTAGTAGGTATCTTGAATCAGTCAAGTTTTTTATGAAATCTATCTTTCATATTTACCCTAAGATTATTTTTGTCCTGCTGCTGAATCAAGCAAACTAAGTCCCCTACATGCTACAATTTTTGTTTTTTTTTTTTTTTTTTTTTTTTTTTCAATATTTAAATAGTTCTTGTTTTGGTCCCTGTTATATCTCGTGCAAGATATAATAAACAAAGTAAACTCGAGTGTTGGTTTTCAATAATAATTTTATAATCGGATGTAGGTGTGTCAAAATACAGAGACAGAGTCGGGAGTATGCTAACCTCAATAGGTGTTAACAAACGAAGACCTCTTTACTGTCCGTGGTGGTCGTGATTTAATCGGCAACCAGTCCGTCCATTATCGTGAATGGGGAAGTTGGGTTATCTCATCACAACACCTCCCCCCAAAGCTGAAATTCTCCCTTTTGAAAATTTCTGCTTCTAATGTCGCCTTTTTTGGATCCGGACTAAAACGCTCCACTGGTTTTCTTTCCCATGTGCCCCTTCTTTTAGTCGTCACAATTAGATCCTTTTTTGCGAAGATAATTTCCGCTTTTCATCCCGTAAGGCTGGTCCATGCAATACAGGTTCAAATACACTATTGGGTAGTGTCATGTTAAAAAACATCGCATAACACTTCCATCGGAATTTCTTCTTCACTTTTTTCACCATATTCACCATCTAATCTGATTGATGTGTTTTTTTTACACGTAAATTTTTTACTTTTAATCGTGTAGACCACTTTACCAATCCTTTTCTGGATTATGCCATCCATCCAATAGTTTTTTTTCCACTTTTAAAATTTAAAAAAAAAAACTTTGTCTCCTGAAGTGTATTTTTTTTATGTTGACTTTTTCCTCTCTTAGCAACTTTTTTTGTTTTGATAGGGTAACAATCTATCGAAAATTGATCTAATTTTCCTTGTGAACATTTTCCGCACATTTTCACATCGTTGTTCTCATTAGAGTTACCCTATAGATTGCTAAGAACTTCTGAATAGTTCTTTCTTCCGTGTCCATACCTTTATTTTTACGTAAAGCACGTTTAAAAGTGTCAACAAATTTCTCAGCTTGACCGTTCAACCTGGGATGACACACTGGTGTAGTTATGTGTTCAATGTCTAAGGCAGTACAGAAATCCTTAAACTCCATACTTGTGAACGCCCGTACCATTGTCGCTAACCAATGTCCTGGGGACCCCAAAACGACTGAAAATTTCATCCAATGCACTGATGGTGTTCCTAGATGTAGGATGCTTGCACTTGACTACCTCAGGCCATTTCGATAAAGAGTCCACCAATATCAAATAATAGTACCCATTAATTGGTCCAGCATAGTCTATATGTAGATGTGCCCACGGCAAATCCGTTTTCGCCAAGGATTCATTTTGACCGAGGTGCCCTTGCAGCCAATTGACAACCTCTACATAGTCTTACAAAAAAAAAACCTTCAATATCCTTGTCCATTCCTGGCCAGTATACGTAACCACGCATGAGTGATTTCATCCGAGACATTCCAGGATGACCGGTATGAAATTCTTTCAGCATATCTGTACGTAGAGATTGAGGTATAACAATTCTATCTCATGTACTTCAATGTGTTGACGCAAATTGAAAAAGGTGAAATCTGAGTTCCCTTTTCTGTCTTTTGTTCCATCTCGTCTGGTTCCTTAATTTCACAATATAGTGATCTTTTTCCGCTTCTTTTTTTATTTGGTCCAAAGTTACCGCAATTCCCTGATTGTATTCAACAAGAGACCTGATATTTCTTTTTCCTCAGTTAATGCTGCTATAACCGTCTCTAAAATTTCTTCATTTTTTGAATCAGCCTTGACAAACCATCCGCATGCCCATGTTCTTTAGATTTGACGTATTCCATCCTAAAATGGTAATTAAGCAGGGTTACACCCCATCGCCGTAAGCGATTAGCTGTATGTGTAGGAATGCTTTTTTACCTCCAAATATTGTAAGTAACGGTTTATGGTCCATTTGAAGTAAAAATGATCTACCATGTAAAAAGGATGGTATTTTTTTAACCCCGAACACAATCGACAAAGCCTCTTTCTCGATCTGGCTATAATTTTTTCAGCCGAAGAAGAGTCCTCAACGCGTCGTGATCGGTTTTACTAGTGCCATCTTCATATTTGTGTAGCAGTTCAGCACCCACCCGCATAAACTTGCGTCAGTTGCCAGAATGATCTCTTTCTCAGGATCATAATGTGCTAAGGCGAGATCTGAGAGTAGGCATTTTTTTTTTTCTGAAAAAGCCATCTACGCAATCTTTTGACCAAAACCATTTCTTGTCTTTTTTTCAACAATTCGTTAAGGGGGCTCTTAAATCATACATTTTAGGTATGTAGATTGCATAATATTGTGCCAACCCCAGAAATGATTGTAATTTTGTAACTGTGTCGGGTGCAGGCATGTTCTTAATTGCATCGGTTCTGTGGGTCCGGTTTCCTGCCTTCACTGTCTATCACCTGTCCGAGGTATGTAATTCTTTCCATGAAGAATTTACACTTCTCGTGGCTTATTTTAAAACCAAAATCTTCTAGTTTTTGAATATCGCTCTGATGTGCGTTTTTATGTTCTTGAACATTCTTACTTTTGACTAGAATGTCATCTAAATAGGCGGTACCAAACTCAAGGCCTGCCAGCATAGTGTCCATCACCTGTTGAAACAAAGCTGGGGCGACCTTTAAGCCGAAAGGAAGCCTATTCAGCTTATAAATACCTTTATATGTATTTATACACAAATATTTTGAGCATTCATCACTCACTTTAATCTGCAAGTATGCGTCAGACAGGTCGATTTTTTGAAAAAATCCCCCCCCATTCAATTTTGAAAAAATATCTTCTGGTGAAGGTAGTGGATAACTGATTTTTTTAAGGCAATCATTTAACCCTGTTGAAAAATCTGCGCATACTCTTATTTTTCCGTTTTTTTTCTTAAACTGTGGGCGAGGCCCAATCCGCATGGTCAACCTTAGATATCACTCCCATTTTTTCAAGCCTTTCCAATTCCTTATTAATTGTCTCTAACGAGGAAAAAGGAATGTTTCTCTTAGGTTTAAAAATTGGTTTCACATTTTCCTTGAGTTCAAATTTGACTTCCGTCTTAGTACATAAACCCAATCCTCAGAAAAAACTCTGGGATATTCTTTTTTTTAATTCATTCATGAATTTTTCATTTTTAATACTTTTTTGTTTTTCTGCACTGTTTATTACGTTGCAAAATGAGTTAATCGAGTTCAAACAAATCAAAAAGTACTATCTAGTCTATTCCAAAAGACATGAATTAATCCCTTGGATTACATACACTTTCGTTTTTGCAGTCTTGCCACATAACGAAATATTGCACTTTAATTCTCCCTTAAAGTTTAATTTCTTTCCTGAAACCCCTCTAGCGGTTTTTTTTTGTTTCAGATAATTTAGGTCTTCCAATATTTTTCCATGTTTGTTCATCAATGATACTTATGTCTGAACCAGAATCCAATAGGAAAGTAATTGTATGATTATTTATATGTACATCTACGTACTTTCTATTTTTTACCTTTCTGAATTTCTTTTTTCTGAAAATACCAGGCTTACATCTTGTAATTTCCTTTTCTTGTGGCAAACCGAATATTTATGCCCTTTATTTCCGCACGATTGACAGAATTTATTTTTGTACCAACACGTGTCTTTGGTATGGTTATTTTTTCCACACGTCTCACATTTTTCTATCTTTTTGGCTTTTGGAGTTTGAGTTTTTACGTGTCGAACATTAGCAACACATTTTTCCTCAATTTGTATATTATCCCTTTTTACGTTTATGAGACGTTGGCATTCTTCGGTCACCCTTTGTAATGTTATTTTTCGAGTCTTGCTCGACCATTATTAATATTCTCAACCTAATTTCTTTATATTTAGGATCAGTTAGTCCTTGAAGAAAAATTAGGCACTTGAATACATCTTTGGTTATTTCTTCTAACTTGAATTGTTCAACCAGAGAGTTCACTGTTCCCGCGTATGTCACAAAATCCTCGCTATCTGCTTTAACGATGTTTAGGCATCAGTATCGCGTGTGGAACAGACTATTCCTTTCGTCAAATATTTTTGACAGAATACTTATAGTTTCTTCAAACGAAACTTCTTCTGGTTTTCTGGGCAATATCAAGTTTGCGTACTTCGTATTCTCGTTTGTCCCTAGTTTCTGTCCATTATCGTGAATGGGGAAGTTGGGTTATCTCATCACAACAGTCCCCATATCAGATTAGTACAAAACATTGTTTAGGATGTAAGCCCTTTATGTTATTTTTTTGTTACAAGTCAATTTTAAATTTTAAATCTTTCTGACAAGATTTTGATATTAAAGATATTTTGATAAGAAATTTATGAAGTTTTTGATTTTGAGTAAAAATAGATACATACAATAACTGTTTTTTATTACGCATAGATTGATACAATAATTGAAAATACTGTATAAAATATGTGTAACAAGACATAAAATATAAAGTTTAAAACATTGTCCAAAAACAGAACTGTGATGATGCCCCCAGACTTGGTATAAGCCACTTTTAAGACCTCAGCCACAGCACCTAACAAAGAACAAAGCCCAAGCACTACGCATGTTTTTGCATGGAACTGTTTTCACATAAAAGGATTTACTAAAGAAAGCTTTTCCAAGAAATGTCTTCTTTAGTAAATCCTTAACAAAGAGACTATTATAAACTACTTTAGTGTTTGCAGTTATTCTGTAAGAGTTGTAATTCATTCACTAGGGGAGTTTTATGAATCTAACACCTAGATCTAAAACTATCTAGAGTAGGAAAATTTTATGGAATTAATTATATTTTTAAGGAACTGAGCTTCCCTTTTTGGTACCTAGACATCATGGATTTAAGTGCAGTACTAGATTGGCAGCTTGGTCTCATTTTTTACTGTTGAAATAGCTGGATATAGCCATAAGTTCTATGCTAATAATTTCTTGTCTCAAACTTTCCAACTGTGGAACTCTCTTCCAATTTCCTGCTTCCCTATCAACTATGATGTTAAAAATTTAAATGTAATGTCAATAATCATCATCAGTCTTTTTGAATCCTGTTCTTTTATTGTCCTTTCTTCTCAGACTCTTTCACACTCAGTAATTCCTTGCGTCTTAGTAGCTTTATTGCCTTACTTGGGGTAAAATGATTAAAAAAAAATTAAAGAATTATTAGTTAAAACTTAGTAATTCAGCCAAAAAAGATGAGAATGCTAGTCCAAATTACACATGGAATAATAATAACGATTCAAAACCAGTGGTTCTCAAATGTTGTCTAATAACCCAACCTTGACTTCCAGTCCAGACCATTAATGTTCCATTTTCATACACATATATGAAGACACTTCTTTATATTAGGTATACTGCAAATTCAAAGCAACACCAAATATAATATTGTAAACACATATATGCATTTTACAAAAAATAACTTAACCAAGTACAGTGAGCCCTGCCTATTTGTGTTTCAGCATTCGTGGCTTCACATATTCATGGATTTTTCTTTAGAACATATGTACTTGTTATTTGCAGAAACCCTGAATATTCATGTTTTTACTGAAGAAGATATGTACGAATTATTCGCTGAAAACTCTCTCAATTCATGCATTTTTTCAATAGAACATATTTAAAATATTCTTGTATTATTTTCCTGTTAAGTGACTTAAAACATATTGCAGTCCATTTTTATGGTAAAAATTGGTAGAATTGTACATCTTCATTGTAAAAATCAAATGTGAAAACATGCATAGTGCTTGGGCGTTGTTCTTTGTTAGGTGCTGTGGCTCGGGTTTTAAAAGTGGTTTATACCAAGTCTGGGGGCATCATCACAGTTCTGTTTTTGGAAAATGTTTTAAACTTTATATTTTATGTCTTGTTACACATATTTTATACAGTATTTTCAATTATTGTATCAATCTATGTGTAATAAAAACAGTTATTGTATGTATGAACAATGATTTATACTATGTGTATGATCACCGATAGTATTTTTCAAAAATGTTTTAAAAAGGGTCTGAAATATTTCTAAAGAGTTTAGGATGAAAGTTTAATGCATATGGGGTTTTAACAATTAAAATAGGTACTTATTAGCACTTTTAGTGGGGGGGGGTTACAAGTATTCACAGATTCTAACTATTCGTGGCTGGTTCAGGTCCTTAACCTCACTGTAAACCAATTTATTTCATTGTTTAAGTAACATGAAAGGACAAATTCATCTTCTAATGGGATGGATGTATTTGGTGTATAGATATCAGCTTCTCAGTATCAGTCTGGAAGGAGCCATGAAGGAGTCTTAGATTCCTATATTCAGTAACTGTCAGTCTATTTCTTTTCTTGGAATAAAGCTGGATTATGCCAGTTACATCGTTTGGACTGTTGTCATCTTTATTGCTATATTCACAATGTTTCAGCTCCAACCTACTTCAGGTGATATACATTTCAGACCAAACCCTTTATTTAATCCACAGGGGTAGATTGTTGTAGTTCTATGTGCAATGCCTTTTTTTGGTGATGTATCAGTTAATTCCCTTTAATAACTTAGCTCTCCAAGTTTTTGTTCCCTCTGCTGTAGCCAGGTATTGAACTCACAACTCTTTGAGTCAAGTTGCCTTTTGGATTACTCAGCTGATGCTTTTATCCACTGGGCCATTTGTCCTTGCCAAAGGGAATTAACTGATATTGAGATATCCCAAAAAAGACATGGTGCATGAAATTAGAAGAATCTACTCCCATGGGCTAAATAAAGGGTTTGGTTCAAAATTCCAATGTATATCAGCTGAAAAAGGTTGGGGTGTACAACAGTCGAAACATTGTTAATATGGCAATAAAGATGAGGACAATAGTCTGAATGATGTAAATAGTTACAATATCTAATCTCAGAAATATAAATAAATATTAAAGCTAGATCACTACATTGAAACCCTACTAAATATGTTAAAAGAAAAAATATTATTTAGTTATAATCCGCCACTCCCTGCTGATACCTACAACTACTGACTTTTTTCAAACTGCACCCTTACTATTTTTCCCCATTTTGGTAATCCCAGTTTCAGGTTATGAAGAAAGCTGAAGGATTCATTAACCAAAAGAAACCTAAAAAGGATAACAATATTAATCTGAAAATTTTTTCTCTACAGTGCCATGAAAGGCCATCTTCATTCGCATCAACTAAGCTAGTTAATGCTGAGCAAGTTGAGCACCTAATCAAAGATGTAATCTTGAGCCACTGGAAACTGATTCAGAAAAAATGCAGATTGGAAGACCCTGATTGTACAGGTTGCATAAAGCCAGAAAAATTTAAAGGTTTGGAAATATTCTTTTTGAACTGAAATTAGTCACATAATATGTTCAATTGTTTAAAAAATTATAGCTATATAATCATTTCTTTCTGTTAACTGGCTACTTCATTATTTTGTTTGTCTATATAATGTGCATAAATTTATATCATGGAAATTAATTAAATATCACAATAAAATATCACATTTATATCAATATTGCTGATGTTTAATAACCATGGATTTAAATTATTTTTGAATATTTCTTTATTCTTGCTAAAACTTATAGCATAAACTGACTTAAATGTGAATCATAAGAGAAAAGGCTTTATATATATTTCCAAAAGTTTATAAAATTAGTATGTTAAAATATACAAGTGAAGTTATTGTCTTTAGTGTTGTTGCTTTTATACATTTCAGTCAATTCTTCATTTTTTTTATCTCTAGTGTTTTTCTTTTTATATATTTTTTAATTATATTTGTCAAACATTTTTCAGAAATTATTTTTTGTTATTTGAAAAATATCAAATCTGTATTGTTCTCTTGAATTATGATTAAACTAGCAGGAATACCCCACATTGTCTGGGGAAAAAGGACTTCCAATACAACATAAGAGAAAAAATATATTCTTTCATGTTTCTTATGTAAAAAAAAAAAAATGAAAACAAAAAATTACACTATTTACATTGTTTGGACTCTTGTCCTCATCTTTACTGTCAGATTCACAATGTTTTGGCTCTTATATGCTCCAGCTTTTCAGTTGATAAAACTGTTGGTTGATTAATCCAAAAAGTGACTTAACTCAAAGAGTTGTGAGTTTGATCCTTGGCCTCTGTTGAGAGAAAAAAAATCTTAGAGGCTTATTAAGGCAAATTAACTCAAACAGTTATCCAAAGGCATGACACGTGGAATTAGATCAATCTACCCCTGTGGACTAAATAAAGTGTTCTGTTTGAAAAGGCTGGAGCATACAATGATTGAAACATTGTGAATGTGATATCAAAGATGAGGATAGCAGTCCGAAGAATGTAAATAGTTACAATACCTCTTCTCAGAAAAAAAATTACATTATTTACATGTGAAAGAAAATATAACTGCTATTGAAATATATTCTGATACACAAATCAAAACAAATGACTGATTGACAGGGCTTCTTGGTGTTCAATAGTAGTGGTTCTCCTATTTTAAGTCAGTATACAAAGATTGTTTGAAGATCCAACCCTAAAGCAACCAATATATGGCTGGTTATTGGTAAAGCACTTCTTTACACTTATACTATAAAATTCAAAATCTAACTTATGATGACTTAAATCTGTAGCTACTAGATGCCCCTTTTTACCATACGGAAAGCTCCCATTCACCAAACCCTTTAGATTTCGTAATAATAGAATGGAACTTTCTAGAAGTCTCTAGAAACTTCTACTGGGTTCTAGAGGGTTCAAAAAACATATAAAAACAGGAGTTCGTACAAATTAGCCAGTTGCCTCATGAACCTAAAGCCATGATTATTGAGGTCAACTCTAGCCCTTTCGATTCAAGAACAAAGCTTCGACTGAAAGAATCTAAATTTCTATAGTCCTTGAAAAGAAATGGCTATTGATATTATTACCCAAACTCTTATTTTGTATATATCCTGAATTAATCAAACTATTTTTAAGAAGAAAATAATATAATTCCTGGACTAGCAATGAATTCCTATCCGTCCCCTTAATCTTAACTACAGTGGATTTCCGCTCCCACTTCCTTGTATAGTTACATGTTAAACCAACTACTTTCTGGGCTCTTGCATGCTTAGTAACTTGTTAGCATTTCCTATCTTATATTGTTTAAACCTCAGCACTATTGTTCTAAAATATCTTGTATTATATGTAAAATAAAATCCGCATTTCATTACTAGATGTAATCTCTTTTCTTCAACCTTAATTTCTATGAATCTGGTTCTTCTTATTTTATGTTGTGTTAGCGGTTAACAATAGAGACTTTAGATTCAGGTCAGAAGTCTTGAATATTAATCCCGAGCCTTGTTGATGGTTATAACAAATCTGAATCCCACTGGGAATTGAAATTATTTTGTTTCAAAGTGCAAGTCTGTTGGAATTATGAAGATATTGGGAACACATTCTCTTTTTTGCCTATACTATTTAGAATAGTTACTTTGATGTGAGAAAAGCTGCTAGAGAGCTGGGCAAGTTTCAGTGCACCACTTGACAGGATATTGAAAAATATTACTTTTGTATAAGATTATGTGAAAAATATATTCATTTACAGCTGATGTCTGTTAGCTTTCAACTCAAAGATCAAGTAGTACTGAGCTTTCTTTCTCATATGTAATGAAAAGCAGCATTGAGCATCTCATAGGATAGGTGATAATTAAAAATAAAGAAATTACAAAACCTGATATTACTCACAATGCTAGAAGTACATTCCATACATTAAAACACTGTCAAGTGACAAGGTCTGATATTAGCCACAATACCAGAAGTAGATTCCATACATTAAAACACTATCAAATGACAAACAACACTCTAGTATAAGTACAAAATTCACATTAACAACAAAGCAATATCAACTGCATTTATCTGTTTTTTATTTGCAGAAATTTTGCTTCACTACATGAAAAACCTTGAAGATGAAAAATTTACCAAACTGAAAGAGAAATTTGACATCAAGGGGGATGGAACTATTGCATACAAGGATCTGATCCGTTATTTTGTTTTGGGTCTAAAGCCAACTCGGATAGCTCATGGTCAGCGTAGGTTACTAAGAAAACCTGAAAAGGATGAGGTAAGAAAACAATATATAAAACTTTTTTTTTAAACAAAGTCACATTACAATTCAGAGAATCCATTTAAGTTACTATGTGTTTTTATTTTTATTCTTTTCTAATTTTAATTTCTTGGTCAATTTTTCTTTTCATAGCTGAGAAAATAGTCTTTACACTTTTTTGTAGACTTTATATAACAAATCAGGACAGACGAGACATGGCTAATGTGTGAAATTTAAAAGTAGCTAATGAACAACATGCATACAACATAACTTGATAATAACATTTAAAACAACAAACCAGACAGACTATAAATCCTCTTGTTTCATTTTAGGCCAGAAACATCAATAATTTCAAAGTATAATTTCATCTTTTCAGAAAATGTGAACATTCTATAATTATAAGCTTTTTCTCCCAAAAGAACACTGAACTATTTTATAGACATTATCATCAGCAGCCATTGTGAGTTCATTCTTGGATAAAGGTCTTTCTCAATTCTTGCCTTAACTGTGTTATTCTCTGACATGTCATAATAGAAAATGCCTCTTATCTCATATCTCCCATCTTTTGTCTGGTCTTTTCCTATTGTTTTTATCCATTGAGAACTAATCAACTAGCTTTTGTTCCATCTGTTACCCTCTTCTTGCTATGTGTACTGCCCATCTTCATTTTTGTCACTTCTATAATATCTTTTATCTTAGTCTGTTTTATGATCCATATTGTTAACCTCTTTTTATCTCTTAAAGTTATCCTTAGCATTGATTTTTTGATAGCAATAACAAACAGACTTGTTGATGACACTTTTTGTGGGTTTGAGAGTGATGAGCACTCAGAGGTTTTTCATGGATTGTAAAATCAATTACACCTGGTGTTAATGTTTACTTGTGAAAAGGGTAACAATGCAGTTCTGCCTTTTCTGCATGTGTTGGTGCACAGATACAGTGGAAGATTTCCACAAAGGTTTAACACAGCTATTTTCTTGCCACTTTCTTTCATTGCACTTCTACATAGAGTTACCAACTGTCCTTTATTGGAAAGGGCAGTTTTTTATTTCTTTCTGTTTTTGTCCTTTTGTTGAATTTTATTGTGTACATACAGGAATTGAATTAAAAAAATACTATTTCTATCTTTATATTCTTTATTATAACTTTACAGAATTTGCAACTTTACATTTCCAAATTAGAATGTTTATATTTCTTTTCTTTTTTTTTTCTTGTCTTTCCTGGTAGCTTTTCTTTAAGAAATATTGTTGTTTGTTAAAAAAAATAGAAAACATTGTAATAACTTTTGTTTCTTATAAAAAGTTGGTGACTAACCAATATTGGAATAAGCCACAAGTATTTAGTGACTGACGTAATGGAATAACCTGTCACCCACCCTGAGTAACTATCTATAAGTATCTGTAATTCAATGGACTAGAGAGGCTAGCTGGAATTTGTTCCAGCTAAACAGTCAAACTCTCTGCCTCTGAGCAGAGAGGAACCCGGACAAGGCTCCGTCAAAGGGCAGAGGGTTCAAAAAGGGAATATTTTTGGCCAAGCCTACGGGCTCGGAGAACCCACATTAAACCGGCCTTGTGCCACATGCAACTTTCATAGGAGGGTAGCTAAATATATTAACTGGTATCTGTTACTCAGCTCGTAGCTGCTGTCAAACTCTCTGCCTTTGTGCAGAGAGGAACCCGGACAAGGCTATGCTGAAGGGCAGAGTCTTGTCCAGGGAGGTAGACAGACCTAAACCCGTTTATGCAGTGTTTACGGGGATTTTTTGGCAAGCCTATGGGCTCGGATGCCCCACATTAAATTCAGCCTTGTGCCACATCTAACCACGTGGGGAGGTTAGTAGATATACTAGCTGGGATCTGTTGAATACGACTCAGACTTACGCAAGAACTACTAACCTTCCAATAGTAGCACTCACTACTGGATTGACTTGCAACGAACTTGTGCATAACTGTTACCTTTGTTCTTATTGTACTGGTTTTTACAATAAACCATTACTTCAAGTATATATTCCTATTAGCACAGAATATAACAGTGACTTAAACCATTGTGCTAGTTTACAAACAGGCCAACTTAAATATTCTCTTTAAATATTCGATGGATGTATGGATAGTTTATTTTCATGGAAAGTGAAATCAGTGAACCAAGTCAGTTCTGTGTTGTTCACTTTGCACTAATGTCCTTGAAGAAGGCATGAATCCATCTTCTTCCTCCTCTTATAGGTTAAATAACAGTGTGGATTGGGTTCTCATGCCTTGTGCAACAACCAGTTTAGGAAAAAGAAAAAAGGAATTCAAAACCAGCTGTTTTTATCACTGTTGATTTTAAATATCCCACATTGTAATAACAATGGTTTTGTTAAGATGGGTGGTGATATGCTGTATTCTTTTAAAGTGCAAAACATGTTAACTAGGATTTTTTTTAATTTTGACATTCATTTATCTGACTTTATTCTGATATATCAAATTTATATATCATATTCCCTTATATATACATACATATACTAAAGAGAGAGAAAATATAAGGCAGAAAGAAAGAGCTATTAAAAGAGAGAAAGTGAGTTATAGGGAGAGAGAGATAGAAAGTGAGGATTATTAGTTGAGAGTGTTGCTAAAAGAGAAAGAGTTACTAGGAAAGGGAGAATTACTAGAAGAGATAAAGAAAGAAAAAAGGAGTTGCTCTAGATTTACTAAAAGTGAGAATGATTGCTTCATTCATTTTTTTATGGTTTATCAACCATTTACAGGTTATTTAAAGATGGCAATTTTTTTTTTTTTTTGAGATAATAATGGTTCAGTGATACTGATTCTTACTAATTAACCCATAGCTGGGGAGCAGAAGCGGCGTATTCATGCCTTTCCCAAGCTTATTTGCATGTAAGGGAATATAATGAAACCAATGGGAATTAGCATTTGGTTCTCCAATTAACAATTACAATCTATTATCCATCATACCACCTGCACATCAAAGATTACACCAAGATATTTAATAGGATACCAACACAAAAAACTGCTTGAAATATTAGAAAAGCATGATTTACATGGGAAAGATGTCAGGGCAATCTGTAACCTCTACTGGGAATAAACAGCTTACATACAGATAGAAAACAAATATAATGAATACATAAAAATAGAAAGAATAGTATGGCAAGGATGTATTTTTTCACTAGATTTCTTGAACTTATAGAGTAAGATGATCTAAAGAAAGAGAACTAGAAGACCTACCAAGATTTATCATTGGCTGTCATAATCTTAACAATGCAAGATATGCAAATGACAATGTATTGATGGCAGAATCAGAACAAAGTAATCAAGGGAAGCAAGTAAAAAGAGAGAATACATTGTTTTCAGCAAAGAAGATAGCTCAAGTTGTGACCTATATAATGGAGACATTGAAATCAAGCAGGTAAAGAAATTTACTATGTAGGTAGGCAGACCTGGTGCAAGGGTCTCGTGCCTACAGAGCTCTCCACACTACTCAATTTTCATACATTATTATTCATATAAAATATAAATTTTATTGTAACCTAATTATGTACAATAATGAATCATATGCAATACCTGCCTTACCCATAATTATAATGGATGGTGAAAAAAACAGGGAATTGTGGGTAGAAAAGTGGCTATATGAGTCAACAAGAAATCAGTTGGTGGACAGTCGATCAAGTATCCAGCCACTTGATGGATGGACGGACAGACGAGGCATGGTGAAAGAGGATGAATGAAGGAAAGCAAGAAAAATAAATTGTTTTACTCCTTAAAACTACAAACTATTTCGGCTACCATGCATGGGGAAATTACACTTAAACACTGATATAATGAAGCCTTTCAGTGGAGAGGGAGATTTAACTGCCTAGTTGGCAAAGGTGAAATTGGTTACATGGTTGCAAAAGATCCCCGAGCTTGAAAGTTTTATTCCCTTGTTTCTGGAGGGGAACAATTTAGCTCGCTATCTGTAATTGAGTGAGGGTGATCAGAAGGATGCAGAAAGAATAGAGATGCACTGAAGAAGGGAGGACCATTTGTTGCACATGGAATACTGAGACAAATTAGATAGATTGGAGAATCGGTAGACGCGTACACTACCAACATCAAGCAATTTGGAATGTTGCACCAAAAGTCATGGCAACTATACTTAAGACAGTGCTAGATGGATAGCACAAAAAATACCACAGATTCATATATTGATAGCATTTTTGTGGACGAGACAGCAGTACCCAGGCAAAGAGTCGTGGAGCACCTTGGCAAGTTTGGCTTGATAACAAAGCTCCTAGAATCACTGGAGGGCAGGACAGCCTTAGGCCTCTAATTACATAAAGATATGACAAGAGATTTGACATTCAAAAGAGGAAATAAGATTCCAGAGGTTGGAATATGCAGGAGCAAATGTGAGCTGTTTTCAATCTGCAGGAAACTGATTGATCATTACTCTATTGCTGGATGTCTTAGGGCGACGTGCAGCTATATAAAAAGGAGGGCTGAGGAAGTGAACTGGGAAGATGAAGTTGATGATAAGACAGTTACTGGGATGAGAGAAATTGCAAAAGAGGTGAGACAACAGGACCCAGTTTGAGGGAAGTGGCATATTCCAAAGTCAACAAAGGGAATATTATAGTGAGATGCAAGCAGTATCACTATGAGTGTGAATGTAAAAACTGACAGCATCATAGTTGAAGATACAGCTTGGCTGAGAAAGAAGACTGATTATGACTATATCAATGTGGCAGAGTTGGATGCCACGATAAAGGGAGTTAATCTGGCTTTGAAATGGAGTCTAAAAGACATGGAAATCAGGAGGGATTTGACCACTGTTCTTAGCTGGATAGGTTCAGTAATTACAGAAAAAAAGAAGGTCCAGACAAAGGGTGCTGTGGAAATGGTTATCCGGTGACAGTTAGGGTTACTGAGAGAGTTCATAACCAAATTTGAACCGAATTTATGTGCAAATTGTGTGCCTTCAGACCTTAATAAAGAAAAACTGGATGAAAGGCAAAGAGGGTACAACTTCAGTATGCTGTTTAGGGTATGAGGACTTGAAGTAGTTGCATTGTCTGTATCACATGGGGGTCAAGAGAATATTGTACCTGGTTCGTAAGATTGACCTGGATGTCACAAAAATAGCTATGCAGAAGGTAGTCAAGCTGTGCACTCAGTGTCATTCGAGTAACCCTTCATCGAACACATATGACCCAGGGGAGATCCAGGTGACCACCAAATGGATGAGACAGGCTATAGATGTGATGCACTATAGAAGAAAGTTGTACTTGATGATGGTTGACCGTGGTCTTGGATGGATTGTGATTTGGAAAGAGGTCAGACCAGAAATTGCAATTATCATTGTGGAAGTGCTCAATGAGATCTTTTTAAAGTGAGGACCAGTGGAGGAAGTCTTGTTGGACAATAGTGCAGCATTTTTCTCAGAAACTCTTTGAGCAATATATGATAGGTAGAATCTCAGGTGCAGTGGAAACTACTGAATGATAAAGGCCATTGCTGAAAGGGGAAAAACGTCACCTACCAAAGCATTGTTTTGGTATAATATGTCACCTAAGTCTGGACAAAAAGAGGAAACAGTGCCACAAAAGGCTATATTTACGTACACTTGGAAAAATTGAAGAGTTATGCCAGGGTAGAGTCATCAAATAATGTATCAGTGACTGTTACCCTGAAAATATCCTGGATTTGAGACCTGTTATAGGCTCATCAGAAAATTAGGAATGATCTGAACTGCTAGAGCACAAGCCCCAAGTTGAACCAGTGCAAAGATCACAAAGAGAGAGTTGTTGGGCTTGTGACTACATAATAAGAAAGTGATCCATGTGATGGGGGGGCATGTAAAAGAATTGTTTTCATAATGGATGCTACTTGTCTTACCCATAATTATAATGGATGGTGAAAAAAACAGAGAATTATGGGTAGAAAGTGGCTATATGAGTAAAAAAAAAATCAGTTGGAGAAAAAGGTTTGATCAAGTGTCAAGCAACTTGATGGATGGACAGATGGATGAGTGAAGCACAATGAAAGAGGAAGAATGAAGATAAGCAAGAAGTTTTGCTCCCTAAATCTACACAAAGCACTGCCCAGGGCCCCTAAACAGGCTTCAGGAGTAGTATACACTGGCCCTGTGGATAGTGTAGTAACAGATGACAGAAAGTTTGATACAGAAATCCAAAAATCTAATAGGAATACCAAAAGTGCTTTTCAGAAACTATGCAAAGTATTAAGAAATAGGAAAAGATCATTAGAAACAAAGAAAAAAGTTCTGAACTGTTGTATGTCAGATAAAGAAGAGACTTGAAGGACAAATGCTAAAAATCTCATGGACAAAGTGTGCGAATGACAAAAATGAATTATGGAAAATACAAACAACAAGGAAACTACTGTGGACAATAAGAAAGGAACAGATGAAATTTCAGGAACACACAATAAAGATAAAAGGTGGACACTTCAATGTGGTGTAATGGTTAGCAAGCTTGTCTTGCTAGATCAATTATGACTGAGTAATGAGTTCTTTAGGCCTTGTGCCACATCTACGATAATCTTAGAAAATCACCATAATAAGGAAAGAAGGTTTGAAGAATTTAATACTCACAGGACAATACTGAAGGCAAGACAAGCAGAGGATGATGATGAATAACCTACTTAATGTGTTTGAATGGATGGCAGAACAAGAACAAAGGTGGCCAATACAGATTCAAATTGATACATTTTTGAATTGATCCAAGCATTTCTGTCTAATCGTGAAATTAAAGTTATCCTGAATGGCCATTTGTCTAGATCCTTTCATACTAATGCAGGTGTCCCCCATGACTCCATCTTTGGTTCTACTTTATTTTTAATTTTCATTAATGACCATCCCAATGGCATCATCACTCAACTTGGTATCTACGCTGATGACACAACCATTTACTCCCATCTCCATGGTAGGGCTGATCAGTTCGATGAGGTCAAAATGGTAGCCAGTCCAAAACGACCTCAAGTCCATGGGGTATGTTAATTTTAATGCCTCCAAAACTAAACTTCTCTCCATAAATCATCTGAGAGACCCCTCTTTCTGAAGCTAGCATTCTCAGCTAACATGAAGTGGAAAGACTATATTGAATCCATTGCTAGGTCAGTTGCTAAGAAAGTTGGTTCACTGTGTTGTGCTAGGCAATTTTTCTCTCCAGAATCTATCATACTTATCTATGTCTACAATTCATTTATGCTTAGAATATTGCTGCCACATACGGTTTGATACTCCTGCTATTTACCTTAAGCTCCTTGATAAAATCCAAAGAAGAATCAGCAATATTATTGGTCCTGATCTAGCAGCTTGGCTTCAGTCACTTTCCCACCACTGTAAGGTTGCCTCTCCATGCCTTTTCTATAAATACTTTCATGGTAATTGTTTGGATAAGTTCTTCCCTAAAGTACTTAAACTTTTTGAATTTAAGCACACTACTAGACTGGCATCAAGATCTCATCAATTTACAGTTGAAATGACTAGATGTAGACATAAATTCTATGTTAACAGTTTCTTTTCTCACACTTCTTGCTTGTGAAATTCCCTTCCAGCTCCATGCTTTCCAGTTAGTTAATCTCTAAAAATTTAAATGCAATGTCAATCACTATCTACTGTTCTCCTGATAACACTTTTGTTCTTGCTACTTAGTAATGTTTTTGTTCCTAATTGTCTCACACACAGTAAGTCCTTGTGTCTTAGTGGCTTTACTGCCTTGCATGGGGCGATACCTATAAATCTGAGATATTTGTCAGTTTAGATATCATTATTCTGGGATCATATCCCTTTGCAGAAACCATCAGAATGCATGTCGTCATGGAAGATGTGGAATAACAAAGATACCATGCTGTACAAAAGGTGCATGAATAAAATATAACCACATTGAAAATCAAAACTAGACATTGAAACTGAGCTGCATTGGAGAAAGAAAATCTGTGATACATAGCAAATAAGTAGTGATATGGTGATGTTAAATGTTGATGAAATTGGTGCAGATCCTAGAGTAAGCATGAGGCACCAACTACTTATCAAAATGATTTCTTTTGAAGATTTAGAGAATTTTGAAAAAGATATATGTATATATGAGGAAGTGCTGATAGGTTCTTGGTCTGTAAAAGAGAATATTCCCCCAAAATATGTTGTATAGTGATTGGTCAAAGTTCTTGGTTTGAATCATTTCCCAAAATCTGACCAAACATGAGAATTTGGGGAGGAATTGCATCTTGTATGTAGCCCAGTATTTTTCAGCCTCCCACTTATATATATATTTGTTTTTTACTAAAGTTCACTCAATACAATGGGAATAGATTTGATTCAACCTTATGGATGTAGTAAGGTAGGTCTTACCTATAAATGGTCTAAGCTGGTAGTACTAAAGAATGGAGCTCATTGTAACATTTGCCATAGATTAGTGATGTTGCATCTGTGGGAAAGGTTATGTAGAGTGGAAAATCAGTCACCCCCACAAGGCAGTGTAAGCATTTTTGACCTCTGTCAATGATAGAAAATGAGGATATGGCAGTAATACAGCTTGTCCTCAACTTACAACCTATGTGACTTATGACTGTTTGACTTTATGACCATGACTGCAAATTGATATGTCTGTCCATGATTGTTGTACATCTGGTAGCATGAGTGTTTCCTGTGTACAACAATTTCCACCCCTGCATCCAGCAGTGTTAGCATTCCATCATGTGCCTCAAGCTCAGTATTAGGATAGCCTCGGTCTGTTTATATCTTTGAAATTTTTCTTCAAAATCATTGACAATCCACAACCAAGCACCAGTGGCTAATAAGATGTTTTGTATTTGTATGTGTTTTGGTATGTTTTACAACTAAAATGTTTTCTGTTTTTTGCACCTATATTTTGTTTTTTTGTGTACAGAAAATATTAAACCAACTGTGCTGTAGTATGCAGTGTTTGACTTAAATCTGTCGAATGTAAAAATAAGTAACAAGACAATGTACTGAGATTTGATACAAAAATAATAAAGAAGCAGTAAAAATTATAAAAAATATAAAAATATCTAAAGAATGATAAAATGATTTCAAGATTAATTACAGATCATTTTACAACCTGCTGGTTGTAATCAATTGTGGTCATAAGTCAATGTCGACCTGTACTCTGTTCGGTCATGTAAAGGAAAAGCATGGCAGAATTGAGTACATTCTCAAGTGGTACAAGGAGCTGAACTTTAGCAATGGATTGTTTATATGAGTTCCACTTGAGATCTGAGATGAACTTGAGTTTCAATAGACATTCAAAGTAAGGAACCCGATAACCTGTACTTTTTCCTTCCTTTGTCTTTCACTTAGAAAAAAAGATACCTCAACACTTTGTTGTCACTATCAGATGAACCATATTTTGACTCAACGTTACCTTTGTTGCAAACTTCCGTAATGTTGACTGGTGTTCTCCCTTGCTGCAGACTAAATTAAATGGAGTTTCTGCCTTCCTAACAACTCTCACCAAAAACCATCTACTGACTGATGGTTCTCTCACTGTAAACTGCTTTCTTCCACTCAGTCTCCAGGATTTTACTTTTAAAACACAATGTTCATTTTCTCTCATTACCAGGACTTATTAATTACAATTTAACTATTGTTATAAGGGCATAATGTTGATGACAATATCACCACTTCAATGGTAATCAAAACATATTTATACTAATTCATACTTTTGATGTTTGTATATACATTTGCTTTTCAGTTTGACACTGTGCCCACTGAAGGTTTGCTTGGTGAGGCCTTGAAAAGACTGCGTCAGTGTGTTATCAGGAACTGGAGGCTGATGCGACGATCATTTCAAGTTGCTGACCCATCTAAGAGTGACCGTGTGGATATAATAACCTTCCGACAAATTCTCAAGGCCCAAAATGTGAATCTTACCGAGGAAGAATTTTTTCAGATTATGTCCTTTTATGACAAAGATTTCTCGGCGTCTATTAACTATAATTCATTTTTAAGAGCATTTCTACAAAACTGGTGATTTCAAAGAATTCACAAGATTATTCTGTATTTATCATATAAAATTAATACAAGATCTATACTTTCCAAATATTGACTGAAGTTTTTACATTTTTTAACTTTTAATGTATTTTTTTAGACCATACTAATATTTATTTGCTTCAATATCACTTTCAGCAGCCTCCATTCAGTCACTTGATATTTATAGAGTTTATATTATTTGAAAATATTAATTATTACTAACTTAAATTATTATTATAGTAGTCTCATTGGTATGTCACTATGGCTGATGGAGGAAAGTGCAGATAGGGAAAGGAGCCTTTCTTGCTTATTCATACCATTTTTTTTATTAAGACAAAAGAGGAAACAACTTTGTAATTAGCAGTTAATAGACTTGAAATTATCTTTCTTGTACAGACTTTTTTCTTTTTAAATTTACATTCAATTAAAATTACTTGGAAAGTGGTGACCTAGTTTAATTGGAAATTGATTTATTCTTCACATTAGAGGATTTTAATGGCATTGCACTAACAAAAATTATGCTATGATACACTGGAACAAACACAGAAATTGGATCATAGATGAAATCTAGAAATTAAATATGCTGAAATTTTGTAAAAATGTATATTTTATTAGGATGTATCCAAAATTTTTTATTTTGCTGTAGACTTTTACTCTGCAACTTATTGCAGGTACACATATAATGATTGTCTCTGACTCATTATCATATTATATCATTATCAACAGTTGCATTTTAAAATCTCATTTTTAACAATTTATAGTCATCCACTTCTGCCCTTTATTTTAAGTGCTAAATTATCACCTTGAAAATGTTTAAACCAGCTTTGGTCAACATGATGATCAGATATTGTTAATTACTTCCCACTTCTCAAAGTCTGTTGTAACTTCAGTGGTTTTCAGAGTTAATTTAAAATAATACCTTAGGATTGCCAGAATTATTTATATTTGCTATTATAATAGTTGAAATAAAATGGAGAATTGAATTGTATTAATAATGATGATATATACACAGTGTGTCTGAAAAGTACTGAAGCATCTTGTGAAAGGTTGAGGTGAGAGTGTAAATTTTACCTCATAAAAATATATAATATATCCACAAAGAAAAAGGAAAGGAAAAGAAGATAGCAGATAAACAGATAAAATGCAAATACAACATTTTTATAATCAAGAAATTGTTGAAGTGATTTTTACAAACTTTCTTTTTTTTTTTTTTTTTTTTAGTTAAGTTTCTTCTTCTGAAGAGAGTTTTTGTATGAAATGAAATAGAAGAGACATAGGAAGGTTGCTTAATACTTCAACTCAGAATTTTACTCTGTCACTCGAACTGGCTACTTGATTTATCTTATAAAATTAATACAAGATCTGTACTTTCCAAATATTGACTGAAGGTTTTACATTTTTTAAGTTACTTTTAATGTATTTCTTTAGACCATACTAATATTTATTTGCTTCAATATCACTTTCAGCAGCCTCCATTCAGTCACTTGATATTTATAGAATTTATATTATTTGCAAATACAGTATAACCCGTATATAAGAGAGTTGTCGAGACCAGAGAAGAAGTCTCTTATATCCGGGTTTCTCTTATATCCGGATTTGTATATACATTAACACAGAATTTGGGACCAGAGAAAATCCCTCTTATATCCGGGTTTGGTCTATTTTATATACATTAACACAGGCTCTAATTTGGGACCAGAGAAAATCTCTCTTATATCCGGGTTTGGTCTATTTTATATACATTAACACAGGCTCTAATTTGGGACCAGAGAAAAATATCCGGTTTGGTCTATTTTTATATACATTAACACAGGCTCTAATTTGGGACCAGAGAAAATCTCTATATCCGGGTTTGGTCTATTTTATATACATTAACACAGGCTCTAATTTGGGACCAGATAAAATCTCTCTTATATCCGGGTTACACTGTATTAATTATCACTAACTTAAATTATTATTATAGTATTCTCATTGGTTTTCTCATCTTTTGTTTATACATGGCATTCAGATGTAGCATTAAACACATGAATACATGTGGTTATTTAACAAGAATGGTCAGCTCTATTTCAATGTGTGTTACTTGAAGGGTAATAACATTTCTAATAACTTAATAAATATAAATGATTAAAAGTTGAAACTTTGCAGATTAATAATTTGATATAGATTTTAAGTTGTGTAGCTTTTATCTTTGTAAATTAAATGTTAATCATATTTTATTTTCAGTGGGTATCCTCCCAATAGGAACATCATATCTTAATAATTTTCAATAAAAAGAGGTTTTTATTTTGTCTGAAACTGATTAATTAAACGAATAACTTCTAATAATTTGTCTGCTATAATTTAACTGTCTGAATCTGTTCATTTTACCAAATTTTAATTTTTATACATTTTGAAAGTTTTTCTTTCTTCACAAGCACTACAATCTAAAATAAACTCCTCACATCTCAATACAATCTCTCAGTTGATGTGCTACTGAATTGCCAGAGAGATCACCTGAATTAACAACTTTGGATTTCTTTCTGGGAGAAGAAGGACATGATGAATGATACAAAAAGAGACCCCATCCAAGAATGGAAAACCAGAATAAAAGAAAAATTTGCCACTATTGACTTTGAACTTTGTTAGAATGTGTGCAGATATATGTAGCTTGCAGACTGAATAAATGCATCAAAATAGGCAATGATCATTTTTTTTTTGTTTATTTATTATTTTTTTTTTTAATTGGTATCACCCCATGTAAGGCAATAAAGCCACTGAGACACAAGGGATTACAGGATGTGGAATAATTAGTAACAGAAACATTAATAATGAATGGGAAGTGGAAAGAGTAATCAGGAGGACAGTAGATAGCAATTGACATTGCATTTAAATTTTTGCAGAATAAAGTTGACTGAAAAGCATGGAGCTGGAAGGGAGTTCCACAAGTGAGAAGTGTGAGAAAAGAGACTGTTAGCATAGAATTTATAGCTACATCTAGCCAGCTCAACTATAAATTGATGAGATCTTGACACCAGTCTAGTACTGCGCTTAAATTAAGAAAGTTGAGGTACCATAGCGAAGAGCTCATCCAAACAATTACCATAAAAGTATTTATTGCAAAAAACACAGAGAGGCAACCTTACAGTAGTGTGAAAGTGACTGTAGCCGAGCTGCCAGATCAGGACCAATAATATTGCTGATTCTTCTTTGGATGTTATCAAAAAAGTCAAGGTAAATAGCAGGGGTACCAGATCATATGTAGTAGCAATATTCTAAGCATGGATGAATGATCCTTATGTGTAATGCAATGCATATATCTATTTTTATTTGATAAATAATTTGTTTATTGCATCAATAATTTCATTGGAGAGAAATTGGGTGTTACTTTTGGGATATTCTGTGTATTACATATACATTTATTATAAATAAATATAATATAGTATAAATTAATATAATATGGTTCACTCTTATAAATAATATAATAGCATCTAGTGTCTTTAGATGTGTACATGAAATAAACTTTAGAGTAAAGGGCTTTAAAAAATATGAAAATACTTTTGGTATAGATCAATATATAATAATAATAATAATATTGATATAGTGGAATCATGGCTGTTGGGTATGTTCATGAAATAAGCTTTGGTGTAAAGATCTGTAAGAAAAACAAAAATACTTTTCATATATTAAATTTTCTTACTACTTCAATATTTTCACTATTTTTACTTCATTTATTACAAAGTATTTCTTTCAATAATATATTTTCTTAATTCATTTCATACATTTTGAAAACTTATAAAAACACTAGATTTTATTGCATTGTAAACAATTTGTAGAAAAATTAGATTCTTGATTTTCAGTAGTTATTAATTACTAATTGTTGACATGATTGTGATATCATGGGTAGGACTTATTAAACAATGATTTAGTTCAGGTCACTCAAATGATTAGATTGTCACACAATATATTCAGTCAGTAGGAGAGAAACTGAAGCAAAAATCAAGGTTTATTTTACCCTGTGTTTGAACCAGGAATGATTTGGGTTTTTCGCATTACTGTTTTTACTGCTACTCCATATTGCTTTTATATAGCTTTAGTCATTTTTGGCATTTACAAAAATATTTCTGGTAGAAGAGAATAAAAAGAATGAGTAAACATTCAATTTTTGTAAGCTTATTTTTAACCTAAAATTTGTTCCAGAAATGTGGTATTTAGTCTGCATATTGTAGATAAACAAAAGCAATAAAAACTGCATGAGATTGACTAGGTTATACATCTGGATACATTGGGTGCCAAAAACTTAAAATTTTAAAGCTATGCAACCCTATAACTTCATATATATATATATATATATATATATATATATATATATATATATATTTTTCATTAATTAAAAATAGATAGTAGACAAAATGGCACAAAACATTTCATTCAATATTGAAAGAAATTTAATAAATTGCTTTATAATTATCATTTACTCAGCATCTGTATAGTTTTATATTCAGCATAGTTTGAATTTGAAATTGAATAAGAAAAAACAAAAGAAAAAAATGTAAAAACAAAATAAATATGAAGGACAAAAAATAATAAACAATCTATTCACTTAACACAATTTATTTTATTTAATATGCCTAAAACAAATATGATACTTGGTTTTAATAAAAATGAGCCTTTAATCTCCAGAGGTAAAATTACTTATAACTTGTGAAACTGAAAAAGAGAAATCTTCTTGAAAGGTAACTTGATATTAAAAAGTTAATTTATGACTGTTTTCAAGCTAAAAATATGTTAGCTATGTCCCTGTTAAGCAAAGATCAAAGGTGAAAAAGATTGTGACTCTTGGGTTACTCATAATTAAAATTTTTTTTTACATTATATCACATTGATATATGATCTCTTTTTTTGGCAGCAATAATAGTTTGTTCGAAAATACACTTCTAAGAAAAAAAATATGAACAGAATTTATTTCTATATTTCACCAGTTTTAAGTTAAGTCAAATTTAAATTCAATTTGTGAGTTATCTACACAAGTTAATCCTTCTGCTTCATATATATTCTAATAAGACAGTATTCAGCTTCTGATAAAAGCAATTTTACTAATAATCATTTGGTTTGGGTCATTTTCATGAAAACTGAATGCAATAAAATTGCAAGAAAATGTAAAATTTATTGTAAATACATGCACTTTGTCTATTTCAAGTGTATTCTTTGAAATTAAATTTATATATATTTTTTTGCTTCAACCTATTCATCAGAATCCTAAATAGCCTGTATAAGTGTATGTTTGGTTGTCATGCTATTGAAATTTAATCATCTATTATCAAAAAATTACAAAAGAAATCACTAATTTTGAAGTATGCCTCTACTATATGGAAACGTCCATGTTGTTTAGGCTGAGTCAATAAGATATAACTGTAATAGATTTGTATCATTAGATTTGGTTGTAAACAAATATATGTTTGGCTGGTCCATCTAGAAAAGGCAAATCCACTTTATAACATCAATCTTCTATAATAAAAGCTCATTAAAATAAGCTGCAAGAACCATTTATTTGGAGGTATAGTCTTTAGAAAAAATTTTTATGGTAATTATTGTAGTGAAAATGAATTGGGTTAAGTTGAATTAGGGTTTTTATTGAAGATGTTTTGGTGGCAGTAAAAACACAATTTATTAATGAAAATATAATTTTAAAGCCTATATTTCAGAAAAGGTATATGAATTTTATTAAATAATTATTTCATGTAAAATATTTACCAATGATTAAAACTTATCAAAACAAAATAGAAGGGAAATAACTCATGGAGTCAGGTTTGGTTTAATTTGTTTTACAGCATATCAACCTCAATGGGTTATTTAATGCTAACAAGATTTTTAGGATATGTTCGCATAAATAGAATATGTATTCTTTGTTAAAAAATTCAGTTTATAGAACAAGTTTCATTGATGTATTTTTGTAAAGAGGGTTTTTACTGAGAGTCAAATGTATTGCTGGTAATACTTTTTTTTCAAAAATGTATTGCTGGCATTTTCACTACAAAAATCCAATTTTATACTTTCATAGTGTTTTGACCCAGTTTAGGAGTTTATTATTTGCCCATAGCTGGGACCCTAACAGGCGCTGTCAGCTTGGACCTGAGAACAACAGCAATTAAGAGGTGGTTCCATGCTCCTCAAGACCTCCTGATCAGAGGCCTTGCTGCCAGATGTAGTTTATCATCATACCCAGGACGTCATGGAGTCAGAGAAAAATGTTTAAATTTTACATCATATTACTGCTTCCAAAGGCTTTTATAGAAAGAATTTCATCATGAGTTTTTGATCTATCTATTTGTTATGGTAATTTACCAATGCATGCATGGACTCTCCCAGCTATAAATAGGAGCAGGTACTGCCTTTTGGAGAGGGAAGTTTCCAGTAGTCAGCTCTGACAGATTGAACATTTTTGCTGTAACACTCTAGTTTGTATATTTTTGTATTACTATTTCTGTTAATATATTTGTTTAACGCAGTTCCTCTCTTGTGTCTTTATTTCTGGCTCTATCAGGGCAACAACACTATTTGATTAGGATACTTTGGAATTTGATAAGGTTTAGAAAAAAAAGGCAAAACTCCATTGCAGACATTAAGTGCATCAAAAGACTTTTATATAAAAGAGAGTAAAATAATACTTTTCATTCAAATAATTTTTTTTTCTCATCGGAACCACCCCATGCAAGGCAGTAAAGCCACTAAGGCACAAGGAGTTACAGGGTGTGGAAGAATTAGGAACAGAAAAATTAATGGTAAGCAGAAAGAGAAGATTGGACAGAAAGTAATCAGGTGGACAGCAGATAACTATTGACATTGCATTTAAATTTTTATAGATTAAAGTTGGCTGGAAAGCATGGAGCTAGAAATGATTTCCACAAGCAAGAAGTGTGATAAAAGAAACTGTTAGCATAGAATTTACAGTTACATCTAGATGCCAGTTCAACTGTAAATTGATGAGATCTTGCTGCCAGTCTAGTACTGTGCTTAAATTCAAAAAGTCTACATATCATAGTGAAAAACTCATCCAAACAATTGCCATGAAAGTATTATAGAAAAAACACAGAGAGGCAACCCTACAGCAGTGGGAAAGTGACTGAGGCCAGGTTGCCAGATCAAAGCCAATAATATTGCTGATTTTTCTTTGGATTTTATCAAGGTGCTCCAGTGGCACAGGATCATATGTGGCAGCAATATTCTAAGCATGGATGAATGAACCTTATGCGTAATGCAATGCCTGTATCTGTTTATCAGAAATATTCTAAGCATGGAAAAATAAATTGCATTCAGAGTATTTAACAAATTTTATAGTTTATTTTTTTGCTCCTTTTTTACAAGTTTCTGCTTATATTACCACCAAATGTAAAGATTATTCCTTTTGTAAAAAAAGCAATACTAGTTTTTAAACTTGTGATTGAGATTTTATATTAAACATAAATGGTGGTTACTGGGATTTAAAAAAAAATTTATACAAAACTAATTTTTTATATAAAAATATATAAATTTTTTCTAGGTAGTTTTAGGTCTGTCTAATTTAATAAATTCTTTTTAATAATTACCATTAATCCCTGTTTATTTTAAATATAAAATAAAATATTAATCCTTGTTTATTTTAAACATAAAATATAAATCCTGTCTATTTTAAATGCAATATATATTTAAAAAAATAAAAACCCATAATCCCCATGTAATATATAGACTGTGCCAGTATTGCATTAACCAGATATTTTTATTTAAATTTAAATTATGTAATGGTCAGTTTCTACCCAGCACCTGAAGATTGTGTTGTGCATGAAACTCATGCTACCAGTAAGGGATAATATGTATATCTCTATCTATAAAAGGCAGGATGTGTGCGTGTGTGTAATGAATGCATGGCTGCAATTTTCGATGGATTTGCACCAAAATTTACATGCACATGCTCCAAGTTAGTGGTAAGGCCAAGACCAACTTTGCATTTTTCAACTCCCATCGATAGTGGAAATAATCAATTTTTTTCATGCTTCTACAGTGGTTTTCATGTAGTTTGCGGCCATTTTGTACTGGCCAGAGTGAGAGCCAAAAGCTGGCTGCCACGAATAGGCAGGAAGATTCTATTGGTCAGTGTGAGAGCCAACAGCTGACTGACATGAATGTTAACTACCATACTAGCATGCAAAATAAATCAATAGCTGCATTCATCACAAGTGGGAAAAATTTAAATCTGCATGGCACTTTACTCCAATTGGCTCATTTGCTTGCTTAAACTCAACATTGATTCTGATTCCGCAGAAGTGGGTTGGGTGTGAAAAAGTATTTGTTGTTAACATTCTTTTTTCATTTGGTTTTTCCAGTTACAAATATTTTTTTTTAAAGCTGATCGTTTCGTGTTCATTTTGTTTTTGTTCTTTTTTCGTAACAGATTTAATGTTTAGTATAGAGCTTAGAAAAAATTCACAGTGTGAGATAGGCAAGAAGTAAGGCATGTAGCAACATCAGCATGGCAAAGGGCACTCCTTTAAAGGCAAGGAAGGGCAAAAATATTTTAAGTCAAGTGATAGCGATTGCTGTATGAGTCGTACGATTTTTGAATCAAGCATGGGCAACGCCGGGCCATGCTGCTAGTTTATTAATATATAGCTGTATTATATTATATCAAATATTATTTTATTAACACCAGTACTCAATGTCCAATATCTTTATATAATGTACAGCTGGTTAGATCAGGGCTACAGGAATGTAGGACGCCCATGGCTAAGATACAAAGACAAGCTGAAAAGCAACTTGTCAGCAGTCAATATACCATATAACACTCTTGAGTGCTTAATTTTGGAGCGGGTAGAATGGAGATCAACGTGTTTTAGTGGACTCAGCAATTTTCAGTCTGCTTGTCTGAATCATCTTCAAGAAGCGAGAGCAAGATCTAAAAGGCCATCCAATCTAACAGTGATCTCATTTCACAATCCTCACACTTGCTCCATATGTGTCCTCCTTTATAAATCACTAGCGGGTCTTAAATGCCACTTAAGATTATCGCACAAACTTTCATAACTGAATCAATAAGCTGTCAGATCCTCATACATCAAAACCGACAGGAGAGTCCATTATTTTGTATATATATATATATATATATATATATATATATATATATATATATATTAATTCAAGTTTTATTTTTAGTAGATACCCTTATTTGAGTAGACATCCTGTTTTTAGTGTTTGAAATAAAGGAAGCGTCTACTCTAATATGGATATCCACTAAAAATAACATTTGATGTAATAAAAGTATATTTGATTAAAAAAATAAATACATGAATTCTTAGAGATGACTATATATATATATATTGTGTATATTTAGACAGCATATTTTCATTCAAACAGGTTTGGTTAAATAATTTAGACATATCATGTCGATTAGTTTTTGGTGTGATCCTTTCAAGTTCACAGATTAATTTCTTGGCAGCCTGAGAAAATTGATTAAGAAAAATACCAAAATTTTATTTCAAATAGTTTTTATTTTCCCAAGTACTTTCAATGTCATCTGAGACCATCTTCAGGGAGTTAAGTTGTCTGTGTTTCTGTAAATTCAAAACATTTCAACTGAGATATATATATATAATATATATATATATATATATATATATATATATATATATATATATATATATATATGTGTGTATATATATATATATATATATATATATATATATATATGTATATATATATATATTCAAAATGTATTAAAAATATTTAAAAATCATAGTCCCTATTGCAAGTATGTACATTTTTACCTTTCAAAATCGATTAAATTTTGGATGTTAAATTAAATAATTTAATGGTGTATTGAAATAGTTATATATTTCCCACAAAAAACCAGTGTTCAAAACATCATGATTTCAAATGCTGATTTTCTAAGCACTCATGTTTGTATTTCTTCATTGGTAAGTAGTTAATGGTTAAGTAGTTTTATTCTTGTTTTCCTTATGGCTGAATTAATTACTGCATACCAAAATATACACAAAAATATCTTAAAATACTAAAGAGTAAATCTATTAGATAAAATCACCATTGGCTTCTACCACGGTCTCCAGATGACTTCAGAATCTCCTGGAACTCTGGAACTCTTCTGGACGGTCTCCTTGTTTAAGTTGGTGAATGCTGCCATAATCCTTGCCTTCAGTTTATCTTTTATGTTATAAGGGGGTTGCAGTCTGGGGAGTTAGGCTGCCAGATGTAAGGGGTGATGTGTTTGCAGAAATTGTCTGACAGCCATCACTGGGTTCTCCTGCTTGTGTGGCATAGTGCAGAGTCCAGTTGCCAGACATAGGTTCTTCTAGCAGCCACTCTCATTTTCAACATTAATATATATATATGTGTGTGTGTGTGTAGCTGGAAAATTTATAAATTGTAAATGTTGTCTTATGAATATATATATATATATATATATATATATATATATATACACACATGTGTGTTATGGTGCAAAGTCCTCCTGCCTAGTGTAGGGTCTTTCAGCAGCCACCCTCTTAACCCAGGGCAGCACTACCTCCTCAAGGCACTTGATGTAGGCCTCCATGTTGAGTCTGAGGTTCTCATCAACAAGTCTGAGAGTTCTTTTCTTATCAGAGTGAGTATTGCAAGGAATTAGTATGAAGATGTGAAAATCACCAAAATAGAAGTTTACTTGTTTACAGATGGTTATCTTCGGATAATGTCCTTTATCCAAATATATACCAATTTATGGCCTTTTAAAAATGCATGCAAAGATAATTAATACGAAGATATATATTGCATGTACTGATAAAAATTGATATCTCTCAAAATAAAACACAATAATATTCAAAGAATTCCTATCTGAAAGTTCTTGTGTTGAAAGTCTTTAAGTCCTTAGCATGCATATATATATATATATATATATATATATATATATAGAGAGAGAGAGAGAGAGAGAGAGTGAGTGTGCAGAGAGTCTTTCTTAATGTGTATGTAGGGATGTAGATATTTCTTGATAGCAACAATTCTTTCAACTCTCTCTGTGGGATGTTTAGGTGTCTGAAGCTTTAGGGTAAGGGACAGTGGATTAAATTCTTTTCAGTGACTGGTCTGGTCCATTTGCCTGCTTTTTAAAGACAATAGAATTCATTCCCCATCCCCACCACAAATTGTTCTTAAATTTGATTGGTTCCAGAAATAAATCATTTGACAATCTCTTTTTCTTCACTTACATTTCGGAAAGATAACCTTTTGGCTTCTTTTATTTATTTATTTTTTTCTTATCTTTTTGTTTTTATTTCTTTTAGCTTTCTATTTTTTATTTTTGAATTAGTGATCTTTTTATTTTTCTATCACTACAAGTTTTCTGAACTGCCATACCTACGTAATCAGCATTAGACTCATCCAGCTCTCTCTGAATCCTCTGCACCATTCTCAGATTCACACCCAAACACTCTGAAATGTTCATATTGGAGCTTCCAGCACAAATGTCAAGCAGTACAGTATGCCATTTCTAACTTTCTGGCAGAGTGAGTTGCGTTATGGTGCTCTTTTTCTCGCAGACGGTGCCCAACTGACCATACTATACTGTGCAGTTGACAAAACCAAAAACAAACAACACACCTGAGTGAAATTAAAAATATAAAATGGCGACAATTTACCCATCGCACCTTGTAAATACAAAGAGATCAATATATCCATCTTTTGAAAACTTGAAAAATTATAGAAATCAAGAAAGATGCGTTGGGATATTGAATTTTAAAAAAATTCACAACAATTTTGAATTACATTTGAAATATTTGATCATTCACAGTACTTTCTCCATAAACTGCTCAAACAATTTTTATATTTGAGTTAGAGTTTTATTTTTGTTAAAATAAAAAGATATATGCTAAAAATGTTGTTTATTTTTTCTATCTTTAATAAGAGAATTTTGACAAAACCATTTAAAAAAACACATCTTCACAATAACAACTGTCAAAATAGAAATTAAAGTAATCTTTTTAAATGTAGTTAGTTAAGACTAAGCACTCTTAATGCATTTAATGACCAAAATAGAATGAACATTTTAGAGAATGTATTAGAGTAGTCTTTCCTTGTCTCAATGTAGATCTTAACTTCTAACCCCATCATTACTCAAAAAAAAAAAGGTCTTTTCTTTTTTGAGTATTGATAGAACCTTCATATTTTTTTTTATAGTTTAGTAACTTTTATTGATCTAAGACTATTTTATATTGTGTTTTAGAAGACTTGATTGCTTGGGATCTTTTTGACAAAAGTCTTGACTTGTCAATGGAAATATGTTTGATATAGTCTTTGGGCACCAAGGTGAGATTATCTTTAGCAATGATAAGTGTTTGCTCACTAAGCAATTAGTTCAGAATGTGTTGCTGACCCGCTAGGAGTGTTTCAAAGCAAGGGGTTGGAAGAAATAGTTGATTATGTCTTTTACTATAATTTCACACTAAAGTAACATTGGGCTTGATAGTTATCTGATCCTGGATGTTACACAGATATGTAAGAATGCATCATATCTGTAAATTGGGATGAAACAAATTTCTTATAAATGCTGGGTATGGTAGATTGGTGCAGGATACATGAAAGATGATCTTTTCAGGATTATTCTTTCTCTTCCTGTGAGTTGACTATTAAAATTAACTAAAGTTATTAAAAGTTGTTTATTTTTTTTTAACCTGTAACTCTCTAGGGTTGTAGCAGTAGTATTTCCTGGGCAAGATAGCCTGACAGAGCCCAACCCCCTCCAGGCTGGTTTTTCCTAGACCAGTTGACACTGGAGGCTATAGGACCCAGGTCTGTCCTGCTTTTTACCCATAATTGTGTGTGCATGGGAAGAGATAGATTCATACCTTCCTCAAGAGTATTGGCATGTAAATGAATGTAATGAACTTGACTGTAATTCAAACACTTTGATTCCTCAGTTAACCATTACTTCACTGTGCTTCTTGTTGATTATTACATCAGGTTAAAGTAAGAATTAAATTCAAGGAATATTAATGAACAAACAAACTGTAAAAGGTGGATGAAAATTTAGCTGTATTTTCAAGAAGTTATGTGTTATTCAGTGAAGTTTCATTTGGAATCTCTGTGATAACAGAAACATTAGTAAGTGCATAAGACACTTGTCTTAAATAAATATTAAAATCTTTATTTAAATTATAGACAATACTTTCATTTAAATAAAGTCCTTATTTTAAATTACCTTATTGATTTTCATTTTCTATTTGACTTTCTGTTAAAAAAAACAAAAAAAAACACTTCTCTAATAAACAGTGGATGATAGTCTGTTTTTAAAGAGGGGTGAGCCATATATTAAATTTTGTACTTTTTGTGTAATTGTTTATGGGGGAATTAAAAAAAATAATACATTTTTCCAATATCCCAAACTTAGTATCATCTTCATGAGTGGTAGATAGATTTTCAATTTTCATTGAGAAAATTGGATATTTTGGTGAATGGAATGAACTTTTTTTTCATTTTTATTATAGAATGATCATATGAGTAAGGCTAGTATATGATAGGATTATAAATGTATGACCATTGCGTAGCGTACCCTTGTTTTGGCCATGTGCCATAGATTACAGCCTTTTAAATCTAATGGGTATATACACACCCATTGCGCTGTGCGCGCGCACGTTTACTTTTGCCATTGGAAGACAGGCGACTACTACATTTACAAGTGTCTGTCTGTATTACTACTGCTATTTGTCTAACTCTAAAATCACAAGTTATCGGCATAAAAACAGTCGCTGATAGGAAGTAGTTTTAAGTAAGAGTTGATCGACATTGTTGTCGGTTTGTTTATTTTTTTTTCTTTCAAGAGTTTGTCTATGTTTTTTGTATCTTCCCACTGCTGATTTCGATAAAGGACAAAAACAGTAACAGAGGAACGACACTTTAAATAATAAAAATGGCATCGGACAGACGCAATCAGGTATGTCATACTTTTAAGTTAATTTTGTCTCCTTGACTTTTTTTTTTTTTGTTTTGTTTTCATCTTGTTTGAAATAATATAAATATTTGTTTTCATACCCCAATTTGTACTGACTTCTAATTTTTGTCATGATCCCTTTTCCTGATCGAATTTATTACTTTTACTTCACATTTTTTTACTACACTTACACCTACAAAACATGTACTATCCGATTTCATTGAAGCGCTTTTTACGTTAAACGTTATACAGAGAGAGGCTTCATTGTTTAAATAATTTTACTGATTAATCTTTTGTTACCGTAACTGACAATTTAAAACAAACGAACAAATCTCAAACAATGCAAATCACCGAAGCAGATACATTTAGAAACAATTGTTAAACTTAAACTGCCGATATCAACGAATCTGTTCTTCGTCAATTTGATTTCATTTTTGTTTTACGGATGACCAAAATAGTTTTACGTTACACTTTCGAACCACCTGATGATACAATATGATTTTCATATCTTTCTTTTGAGAGAAAAAAATAAAAATAAAAAAATGAAACTCATTTACGAATTAGGTATTCTGTCTTTTGCATGACTAATTTATGTTTAGTAATTAGTTAAACTTTATTTATTTACTAAAATACTGTGCTGTTAATGATCCATACTTAAAAATAACTATCGCAGTTTTTTGAGTGAAACTCGGCTTTCTATTTTGGTTAAAGAAAAATCTGAAATCAATTACGTATTTATTTTTTTAACTTTTCCTTCTTCTTGAAATTGTTACTTTCCTTTGTATATAATTGACAATGGCCCTTTTCAATTTTATTTTTGTCATATTTTTCATTAAATTGCTTTTATTTACTCTGAGTAAAAAACAAAAAAATAACTAAAAAACGTGGACAGGTGATTTAAAAGAAATGTCTTCATTTAAAAATTCTTTCTGGATAATGTCACTGATTAACAAATGTACAACAAAATTATTAATTAACCACAAAAATAGTATGTTTGCAATTTATAATTTAACACTAAAACGAAAAAACGTCATTTAATCTTGTGACAAGTTTTCCTTCTTCATTGTCATAATTATTTTTTGCCTTTTTAGTTTATTTTTTTGTTTAACACATTACATTTTTTAATTTCCTAATTAACTTTCGGTTTTTATTTTTATAGCCTTTAATTAAGCAAGTTTTTCATACTGTCACCATCACTTTCAAAAAATGTCATTAAGCAATTTCGCTTTAAAACGTTTTTTTTTTTTCTTTTAAATTTTTTTCATTTCACCATTTATAATAGTTTTCATGGAATTTTTCATTTAAAACATTTAAATGTTATAAATGACAGAAAAGCAAAAGATGCAATGAAAATAAAAATCGCTAAGTAACACTTAGACTTAACTTAAGTTTAGTAGTTTATTTCTTTTTTCCCTGTCACCAACGTAAAAAGGTTGTCCTTGTTAAATGTTTGTTCTCCATTATTAACAAATATCTTCATTTTTCGAATCATTATTTAAAAATCTGTTCGATAGTTTCGATAATCCTTCTGTCTGGTTTCAAATTTACTGTAAGTTAAAATTATTTGAAATTAATGTCGTGACTTTTACAGCCTTATTCATTCGATATCTTTCTTCATAAACTCTTGTCAATAAATAATCATTTTTTAAAATCTTTCTAAACGGTTACAACACAATCTGAAATATGAATAAATCCGTTTTGCAATCTTTCAGTAGAATAACAACAGATGGAATTGAGAGAGAGAGAGATAGTAATTTTAATTATAATTTTTGTCACCAGTTCTTAACCTTTGTGTTGTGTATGAATTCAAAGTCTTTCTTGATAAAACTGTAATTCAAGATTTTATTATCGCCAATAAAAATAAAATATTTTCTTTTGACCACAGAACATTTTTATTTTTAACTAAAATTGGTACCCATTTTTAAATCGACCCCCCCAATTAATAAACAAGGTGCTGACAGGGAAAACGTCAGTGTTTATTGTTAAAATTAAATTTACACAAGAATAGTTGTCTTTCATCTTCAAATATCAATAGCAAAAAATACTAACATTTTTCCATAACTTATTTAAGGTCGAAATGAAAACACCAGACGCAAAATTGCGAGATTTCGACTTTTATTTATTTTTGTTGAGTATAAGGCAGACAAGAAAAATGTATTTATTTAAAAAAAAAAAAATAATTGTTTTTCTTGAATCACTCAATTTAAGCTAGAAATTTGTTAACCTTGCAACTTTGTGAAGCTAATTTATTATTCACTAAAAAAAGGGATCACTTGTAGTCGTATGTATGTGTGCGTGTTTGTTTTTAAAATTTGCTATACTTATGAATGGAAAAAAAAGGTGCTCAATATCGGAGATAGAGCTTTTGTAGAAATATTGTGGTCATAGGAATCAATACTGCATGGTGACTGTCGGTTTCATATCTCGAGCGAACATCAATCTGATGATAGCTTAAGACATGAAATTGCCATTTACCACTTGTTCTCTCTATCAGTGACTAAAGATAAAAAGAGGTATATTTCACTTAGTGCAGAATATGTTGTTTTCCTGATTTTATGTTAGTAATTATGCTTTAGTCGTGCAGAACAACTTTAAAAATCCTGTATTAAATTGAAAAATAAACTGATAAACGATTTTAAATTCTAGGAAAGCATTTACATTTTTTACATTGATTTTTCTCATAAAACTACATATGGCCAATAAAATGATCACATTCATTATGGTTATTGTGTATTTTTAAAAAAGTTCATTCAAAAGAAATACTGAGTACAAAAATTTTTCTAGTATTCTAAAATTATAACGTAAAAGATGAAGAGAAGAAATATTTGCTAAGTTTTCTTCACAAATCATTTCAATGGTATTTATTTGGCATTTCAAGGTTGCAAAGAGAATTGTTGGCCATGATTGTGAACAGGTTCTTGTAAAACTGCTACAATGAACAAAAGGCTAAATTATTTTTTAGTCAAAGTGGAAGAATCATCAGATTTGATTGGAATATAACAGTGTGAATTATTGAATTTCTTTCAATAAAATAATGTGGATTAGTCAAATTTTCACTTTTATTTTAAATCTAAAATCTTCTGCGTTAACTGAAATGAAATCTTTTCTCATTTATGAAAAATATTTGTATGAAAATATAACAATATAAGGATTAGTCAAAAATATTTCGGAAAAGTAAAACAAATGAATCTCTACTTATTCTACTTTGTTTCCTTTTTTTTATTCATTTTGTTTGTACATTTTTAACATTGTTAAAAATAAAGTTCTGTTTTTTTTTTTTAAAAGATTAAAATTGAGAATATAAATTAAACATTCATTAATTGCACACCATTTTAACTTTTGAGCTACTAATATAAAACTAAATCTTATCTTACTATTATTCAGTGAGAAAATGAGTTCAATAAATACAAAAATAAAAAGGTGTGTAAGACAAGGATGTATCTTCTCACCAGACTTATTCGACTTATACAGTGAGGTGATTTTGAGAGAATTAAATGTCCTTTTGGGATTCATTATTGGAATCTACAATCTTAACAACATAAGATATACAGATGACAGAGTGTTGATAGGAAACACAGAAAGGAGACAAGAACTCATACAGAATGTAGTAAAGGAAAGTCAGAAGAAAGGACTAGACCTCAATTGCATGAAGAGAGAATGCATGGTTGTTAGCAAAAGGAACAGCACAACATGCAAATTACAAATTGGAGATACCAAAATTAAACAAGTATAAAAATTTAAATATGCTGGAAGTGTTTTAACAGAGGATAGAAAGTGTGACACGGAAATCCAAGGGCACATTGGGATAGCGAAAGATGCCTTCCAAAAACTAAACAAAGTATTAAGAAACAGAAAAATTTTGTTAGAAAAGAGTACTGAATTCTGTAATATCAATCATCCTATATGACAGTGAATATTGGACAATGTCACATATGAAAAAGAAACTTGAAGCAACAGAAATATGGTTCTACTGAAGGATGCTGAGAATATCATGGACCAAACATGTGAGTGACATTGAAATTTTAGAGAAAATGGAAACAAAAAGGACATACTTAATATCAGAAAGAGATAGTTGAAATTTCTAAAGCACATAATGTGGAAAGAGGCTTGGAAAATTTGATACTCATAGGGCTTATTGAAGGCATGAGAGACAGGAAAATAATGCATAACCTACCTAGTGAGCTTGAGTAAATTTTTTTTTCTTATTTAATATAGAAAGATAATTTGTTTTTGCCTAATTTACTCTTCTGAGTTACTAAGTTCATTATTAATAAAGAGTTTTGTTAAAAGTTTTATAAATAGCAAGTAACAAATAATTATCTTTATTTGGACTAACATGTCACAGGAATTGTTTATTAAAAACATTTGGAGATATGCAGAATTAAAAACTATAAAATAGCTTTCATGTTCAAATTAATTTAAAAAATTTTTTTATTTATATAGAACCATGTTTTGGATTCAAAGAATGTTTGTTTTATTGTGTAAATTATTTTTTTAAACAAAATGAGATCAATAATTTTTCTCAAGTTCTGAAATGAAATGTTTTTATTATTCCATATATTTATCATGTTGTTCTCTTCATCTTTTTGGTCAATATATTCGTCAGCTTTCTATAAGTGTAATGTTAATAAAACATGGTGACTTTCAGAAGATGTTTAATACTATTTTTTTAGTTTTCATCTCAAACTAAAATGTCATAGAATTATATATTCAGGTTTCATGTTAGTGTCAGAATGAATGAAATAGGAACATCTTCACCTATTTTCATCAAAGAATCTGACCCCTTTTGTTAACTCTTGGGAAAAACATGAGTGCAACACCATTGCTGAATTTCTCCAAATGGTTTTGCATCAAATTCTGATTTTAGAGGTTTTAGCTTTCTAAACTTATAACGAAATAGAAAATCACCTTGAAAAAGAGTTTGTGTTTTGTGCATGGTCTGCCAAAAGAAAAATAGAGAAAATTGTTAACAAAAATTTGTCACTTTAAGTATCAGAAGAACTATGCTAATGTTCTTTCCTTGCTGACTCGTGTGGCCAATCAGAAAAATTACTCTGTGAAAAAAAGCCATTGCTTTGATTAAGGATGGGAGAATGATTTTTTGAGCTTGGTGAGCAAATTGCGTTTCCTCTGTTGCAAGTGGAAGGTTGGATTTTTGACCCTCGTTTTTGGTATTACTTTGCCTGCTGGACTGTTTATGACTACTTTGCCTTTTGGACTTTTTGGACACGGATTAAACTTATTGTTGGCACACACAATTTTTTACTGACCCCATTGGTTAATACTCTAATGAAACTAGACTTGGTTTGCTTGTATATTTTTGACAAACTCCTGTGATGCTTCCTTCACCTTATGGACTTTCCATCATTATTCCATGACTATTATTTTGATTTTATTCTTAAAAGGCAAGTGTACCTCCTTCCACACATCATGGTTGATATAGTTCAGTTGATGGCCTTCCAGTATTCCTTAAATCTAGTCTTTGGAGGAGATTAGTTTCTATCTTATATTAACTATTATAACTGATACAGTCTTTAATCATAATTTTCTTTTTGTGAAGGAATGTCCTTTACATGTGGGTTATTTAGAGTAGTTTTATTTTGAAACTGCAAATCCTTTCTTATATATGGAAAAGACATTGTTACTTTGAGGGTGCTTTTTATGGCAACATAAAACATTAAAACAAACATTAAACTGATTTGTGAAGAAACTAAAATTAAATTTAAGATATAAAGGTTAAAGATATGTTTGTTATATTATAACACAAATTAGTTCTGTAGGTTTATATATCATTTGCATTACTGTTACTCCTAGTTTGTGCTACTTAGTAAAGTATGTGATTATATATATAAAGATTTTCTAACCACAAGGTGAGGCTTCATATTAAATGCCTCAAAATGTTTTGCCTGTTTCAGTTTGAATGTTTGAGTTAACAAACTGGATTCTGGAAATCAGTTGTGAGGTCAACAATAGAATAATCAAAAAGAGGCAGATAAAAGAATAGCTAAAATCAACATTCTGTCTGTAAATTAAATACTAAATTTACTTATATGAAAGAAATAAAATCATTAAACATTTCAGTAATATATTAAAGAATATTGACTGCCCATGAAATCAACAAAAAATTTACATAAAAAATAAACAAGCTTCCATATATGAATCATCTTACATCATAGATTGGCAGTCAACATTTAAAAAATATTTTTTTACAAAGCTGAATCCTTCCAAATTTGATTTTTTTTTTCCTTCCCTTTTTAAACAAATTGTTGTAATATGATCATTAAATAGAATAGATAATCATATGTGTTTTCAATTTTTTTTTTATTTTGTGACCAAAAAAATATAAAAACTGAAATGTAAATCATCTTGAGGAACGGATTTCACCAAGTGTGAACTCTGCATAGCATGTAAATGTAAATACTCCATGTTTCCAGAAGCAAGCACTTTTTCTGCTCGATATTAGTTTATACATAAAATTGGTGGCAAGATAAAAGGAACAAACATAGATAGAATTCCTGATTTAAGTGTTTCTAACAGTATGTCATTATTTAGAGCTATAACAACTTAAAACAACAAGGAAGACAATTGAAGAAATCATTTAGAATGCTTGAAGTATTTTATTTATTTTTACTTCTTTCATTTCTGTCAATAATATGAAAGATGGTGGCGAGCCCTGAGCAATATTGTTTGAGGTTGGTTCTTAAAAATTATGCATTTCTTCAAGGTTTCGCCTAGAAGAGAATGGAGCAAGAGAATATTTCATGATCTCTGTCAATTTATGCCTCAATGAAATTTGTGAGTATTTTCTGCAGAAGTGACAATGAAACCATCTATCAGTATATCAGTATGCCTGAAAACTACCATTTTGGAGATTAATGATTATCTAAGGAAAAAAATGCTGGTGGTAGGGATGAGGAATAAAATATTCATGGATATTCCAAGTGTGCAATGCCTGAGAGGGAATGAAAGTGAGTCTTATAGATTGCCACGAAATGTGAATATTATCTATGTAGAAGTACCAGTCATGTTGCTGATAAGTGTCCTTTTAAAAATGTTTTGGATAGATTCATTGAAAGTGTTGACAGGATGTAAGTATAATCTGGTAGAAAGGTAACAAAAAAGGTAAAAGTGATAGAAAGACAACTGTGAATAACATTAACAGTTGTTTGTATAACGACAAGGAGATGATGGTGTTGTATACGTTTGGTGTGTCATGTTGGATTATTTGTGAATCATTGAATGGTGGCACAGATGCTTCAGGTCCTGTGATGAATTTGAGGAAATTTAACAAATTGTGTGATTTTGAAAGAGTTGTAGAGGAACTGTGTGGTGTAGTTAACATTTGTCATTTAAGGGAAGAGAGTATAATTTGCTGCTGTTTGTTGTGGACAGTAAAGTTCCCATATTGATGAGTAGAAATTGGTTACAAAAAGTAATTGGGCTGATTAAAAGATTTTTAAGGTGAAATTACCAAGAGATAACATAGCAATGTCACAATTTTGTAGAGTTTGTTCAGTACCTTATTCACTAAAGGATTGAATTCAGAAAGAATTTCATGGCTTAGAGAAAAACTCTATTGTAGTCACATATTCTCTTTGGAATGCACCCATCTAAAAGAAATATTGGAATTTTTCAGTTGGGTGGAAGATTATAAACAAACTATAAACAGGTTTTCATATGACATGTATCCAACATCATTTACTAAAGACTTGTATGCTACAAAGAAGGAGGGTAATGTAGTAAGCTTGATTTGAGTCATGTGTATCAGCAAGTACAGTTAGACAAAGAAACATCAGAATTGCTTACTCTTAATACATATTGTGGTTTATATCAACCTACTTGTTTGCAATTCAATGTACCTAATGCCATAGGCATATTTCAATGTGAAATGGATAAGTGATTGTAAGACATTTCTTTCTGTAAAATGCAGGTGGATGATATAATTTGTTTTCAAGTTTCATGATCCTAATCACCTTATGACCTTCCAGGATGTACTATTCAACTCATCAGGATTCAAATTGAAAATGTTCAAATGTTACTTCCTTCTTCCAGAAGTGACCTATTTGGGCTTTAGAATCAGTAAGGAAGACCTAGTTTCCCTTCCAGAGGTCTTTGAATTATTAATAATTATAATTTGTCCAATTGTGAAGTATGCATTCAAGATGAAAGCAGTCCTAATAAAGTTACAATATATGGCTGGGAATATCCAAGTCAACTGTAGGGAATTAGTACTTGTAAATCATCCTGGTCCATTTATGGGACATATGTTCTTGATTGTTGTTGTTGCATACCTGGAGTGTGAGTCATAAAGTTGTCTGCTGATCCAACCTCAATTGGTCTTATTGTGATGTTAGTAAGTAATAGCAACTCTTATTTCATCAGTGAATGCTTTAAATTGTTCATGAATTTCAGTGGAATTCAGCAAATATTTACAGCTCTGTATCACTCGCCCTCAAATAGCCAAGTTGAATGCATTGTTGCAAGAAGCAATAAAGATATACCATATATACTTGTGTATAAGCTGATCATGTATCATGAGACTCCTGAATTCTTTTTTAGTACTGCTCAGTTATTGCTAACTCTGTTTCCATTGAGTCTGATTCTTGGTGGCATAATAATTGTGAGTTCAATCCCTGGGCTGAGGACACAACAGTCAAAATATTGTGATAAGGCCATTAATCCAACTGTAGATAATGTAAATAATAACTACTGATCTCAGAAAATCCAAGAAATTGTTTTTTGTTATAGTAAATACTTGTTATTTTTCTAATTTTATATTAAGCAAGCACAACATTGCCTAATTTGGTAATTACACAGTAAGCAGAATCAGCATTTATTTAGCCATAATCAGATGACTAAAGAGATTTTGAGTATCAGTCCAAAATATCACCAACCACCCACTTTCATACAATTTTTATAATCAGAACATAGTGTTAAGTGACTGAAGTAACAATAAATGATATCATAATAACCACTATTTTATTAGTTTTTTTTAATTCTAAATATACACTGCTATATATCCTAATATAATTAATAACAGATAGACATTTTTTTAAAATATGAGGTAATATGTACTTAAGTTGTGTCCAACAATGAAATCAATGGATGCTTATTTGAAAAGAAAACAAACAAAAATGGTTGACTAAACTTAAAGAATTAGTTCATCCCAGGCCTAGAAAAACAAACTTGTATTTGTCAATATTTCTTTCCAAGAAAAAAAAAATTCTTACAGGGACTTTTCTTGAATGAAAAATAAAAAAATTAAAACAATGAGATGTATCTACAAATATAGAACTGCAAGGCAATACTCATTTTAAACAAAATGATGGCAAACCTTATAAATTGTTTATTTTCAACTTTCCATATTTGAGTTGAAAGGAAACATGACTTTAAATTCTTTTTACTTTTAGTAATTTCCAAGTAATTATTCATAACAAGCATTGTGCAACCTAGCAGCAAGATTTGTCATTTACATGTCATTGTTTTATTGCAGAAACTCCATTGTTGCAGCAAGACATGTCATTAAACCTTTCTAGTAAATAATCTTGTATTATATCAAATGAGTAAAAACATTAATGGATTGCAAGTAGTCAATGGAAAAGATTTCAATTCTTATTATATGCTATATTATAAAAAAAAAAAGGATGATTAAGGATGACCTGGATTAGAATGAGGAGTCTTAAGTGGATTTTAATCTGTTTCTATTTTGAATTATTTTTTGTTATCCAACAAGGTTATAAACAGAAAAATAAAATTGAATACATGCTTAAACAATGTACTTTTGCTACCTTTACAAGAGAAATCGAGTATTGATCCAGTCATTATATTTGTACTCAAAATAAGATTTAAAACAAGTGCCTGTCAATAGTGTTCACGTAAACATTTTGGTTAATTTGCAGTGTAACACCCATACTCAGTTCGCATTAAAAATTTCCAGAATTCTTACATTAATGTGTAATTGTACTTGCTCCATTCAAATCTGGCTTGATAAATTTAATAAAATGTACTGTTTTGGAGTTATCGACAGTGAAAGTTTGGATTCATTCACATTGCGGGCAACCGTTATGGGCGTTGTTTGTATACATTCGCTGCAGAAAAGCTATCAGTATAGGTATCATTGCGCAAACTGAGCATGTCTCCATAAATAGTTCTCGTGCGCAGTAATTGTGACAAATTTAGACAAGAAAGATCAGTTTCGAGCTTAGCTTTCCGTAGTCTTCTGCATTTAGCTTTCTGCAGTAAATGTATGCAAACAACGCGAGTAATGGTGGCTGCCAACGACGCAATTGAATCCAAACTTTCACTGTCGATATCTTCAAAACAGTAGATTTTATCAAATTTATCAAGCCAGATTCGAATGGAGCATGTACAATTACACATTAATTTAAGAATTCTGGAAATTTTTAATGCAAACTGAGTGCAGGTGTTATACTGCAAATTAACCAAAATTTTCTGTAAAATGTTGCAAAAAAACTAAATATATGTAGCATATCTTGTACACATGACAAATCTTACAAATAAATATAATTTCCAACCTTTACTGCCATATAGGAGAGTAAACATTATATAGTAATCAAGTAAATCTTAAAAGGAGATAAATTTATGAGATTCAAAAGCAATTATTTATACAGGGATGAGAATAAGAAATTCCATTTTCAACTGAAAATGTAATATGGTCTCTACATTGGAAAAAAGTTCACAAAAGATTCACCAGCAGAAGCTGAAAAAGTGCAAAGGTATTTTTGCATTCACCCAATATTACAATAACTTTTTGTTACTGGAATATTTGAATTTAAACATATATTTTACTTTAAATATGTGGAAAAAAAGGATGTTTATATGATTTTTTTTTTTTTTCATTTAAAAAAAATTGTAAATCTAAAAATAGGTAAAATCCATGGACTTTTAAAATTTGAATGCCTTTGACAAAAAAAATAAAATGAAGAATGACAATTTTATTACAAGCTGAACATTAATGAAATGATATTAAGATAAAATGTTATGTTCTAAAGACTTTAAGGATTGATAGTCATTCTTCATGTTATTCTTTGAATAACCATAATCAATCCTCAACATCCTATCTGAAAGGAATACATTCATAATTTCAATCTGAATGTTTCTTTTTTACTTGCTAGTAATTTTTCCCCCTGCTATCATGAAAATTGATACTATTACTTATATTATTATGATGCTTGTATGTATATAACTATTATGCTGTTCCACCTAGGATCAAAGTGTTGTATCTGCCTGAAGGCAGATAAACTACTACATTTTATCTCTCCATTGTGTCTCTGGACAGAGTGCAACTCACAACTGTCTTTGTCTTTGGACAGAGCACAACTGAAAAAATATTGGGAGGTGCCTGGTTCTGGGAAACATCTGCCCACAGCAGTACCACCTTCATTGCAGTAAAGAGTGGAGATTGGTAGTAATAATGATGTCAACACAACTGATGGTTGCTGGAGTTAGGCTATTTTTGGACTTGACCCAGCTTAAATTGACTTTGTGTCACATCCTGCCTGCATGGAGTGGCAAGTGAATACTAAGTGTAGTATCTGCTTGATCCTGACTCTTCTGAGCTGGAATCAGTTAAGCTTTCTAATTGAAAAATCTACATACGAAGTGGGGAATTGATGAGCTAAAAAGGACATGAAACAGGGAAGGCAAAGGAGGAAAAACAGATGTGTGAAATGGAGGGAGAGGAAAAAAGGATGTGAAAAAAAAATAAAGAGGGGGGGAAAAGGATGTGAAAAAGGGGAAAGAGAAGGAGGAAAAAAGGACATGAAAGAGGGAAGTTTGGAAAAAAGAAAGTTAGAAAAAATGATAGACAATACTGGGTATCATGATACGATACAGGCAAATGAAAAAACTGAAAGGGATGGAAGAGTATAAAAATTGTGATACATTAAAATTTTTTGTGCACAGAGAGAAAAAAAAAAGCTGAAAGAAACATCAGTAGAAAATATTTATGAATTCTTTATTCATTTTTCACATTTGAAACTAATCCATGTTTGCATCACATTGAGATAAAACATGGATGGACAATAAAGATTGGGAGAAATAAGGAAGAGGATGGGAAGATACAGATAAATCAGAAGAATGTGATAATGGATAATCTTAGTTGTCAGCACCTGTAGATTTTCCATGGGTCCAGCTAGTTATATTTGACCTTCACATTCATTTTTACTGATTTATAAACATTGGTTATTTTTATTTATTTTTTCAGCACCTCTCGTATTTTACGAAAGACTTTTGGAAAGAAAGTTTTAAGTTATGCTGTTAATGTTATTTGGTTAAGTCCAGTCCACTTGGGATTCCAAACAATTTTTTTTTAGTTATAATAATTGTAAATCTTGGTATTATTAAAAACGTGTATATTTAGGAGAATCATATTTTTTTTATTTTGTAACTTAATATTGTTTATAAAAGAATGATGTTTTTTTTTCTGTTGAATTTTTAAAGTTATTGCAAAACCATGATTTCAATATTTTTGTTTAAAGAATGAAGATATAAATATGTACACAAACATTAAAATAATTGTGAAGAAATAACTGTTCCATAATTCAATATGAAAAATTTCAAACATTTTAGACAAATATTGTATTTATTAGATGATGCAAGAAAAAAAATAGATTTATCATGTGAATAAAATTTTTCATACATCAGAATTGTACATATAAAATGTTATTGTTTCTATTGCAGTAGAAATACATTTTTCCTCTGATATATATATATATATATATATATAGCTTACATTTTATTGTACATAACATTTTAATGGTCACTTCATTTAATAAATATGAAACTGATTAAGTTTACATTTATGTAATATTGATTTGTTCAGCCAATGTAAAATCTATTTTACATTTCATGGTATAATTCTTAATGATGGCTTTTACCAGTTTGATATGCCATATACTTATTTGGACAGAAAATATATTTTTTTCTTTTCTGTATTAAATTTCTTTAATGAAATTAATTTAGTTTTATGGTAACCTTTTCAATGCTATTGTGATTGAGCTCTGTGATGATATCAAATCTTGTTGTTATAAAGTTAGCTCCAAGCCATATTAGACTTGTCTTTTTAGAACTGCATGTCTTATAATAATGTTTGTACTATAATGAAGCTTTGAATAGGTTGTGTATTTATTTGTTTACTAGGGAACCTATGTTATTTCAAAAATAAATTGTACTTTTTACAATGCTCTTTGCAAATATTGATTTGTGTGTATTTGAAAACAAAGGCTTGTTTTGTTTTATTCAAATTTAACATTAATGCACTAACTTTGCTAAGACATTTGGTTCATAGACAAAAGACTTTAAAGAAAGCTATTTTAAATATTTTGAAATCATTTTTTTAACTAAAAATTCAATTTCAATTGTGAATATGATGCTGAGATTTTAAAAGTATTCTTTTAGATAGATGATTTTTCATTAAAACTGATCAATTTTAGGAATGATGCAAAAACAAAATGGATAACGCTTATTTTTGTTTCATAAAAGTTTTTAATAACAATCATTGTAGGATTTCAAAATTCTTTTTTTCTTATATCTTTACTTTTTGCATCCATTATACAATTTATCTGCCTTAAACCTAGGGCAAATAAATGGTTATTTCTGTCATAATTTAAAAAAAAAATTATCTGATTTATCTGAGAAATGGTACTGAAGCAAGGAAAAATTAATCTCTGGTTTTACAATTTTGGCTCTCTTCAAATAGAGGTTGGAACATTTTTTACTTTGAATTCTCAATCTTTAATTTAATGTTTTTCTACAAAAAACAATTAAATATTATCATTTTTGCTATAAGAACAATCATTACCATTTATTAAAATGGTTAGTGAAATCTTTAAAAATCCAATAAATTAAATTTGTTGATGCTGTCTGTTGAGGTATCAATAATCAAGTGATAATGTTCATGGTCTGTATACATTATAACTTAGGGACTTTAAATTTTTTTGCTAACTTTCTTTTATCTTGAAATTAACATTGATTTAATAATTTTTATTTGAGCAATTTTTGACTTATTCTTTGTTTCATTTCTTGCATCTTCTTTTCACAGGTGAAACAATTTTTTATTTTATTTTGCTTCTGTAATTTGTCACACGTTTATTACCTCTTACTCTTAATTCCTCTCAGCTTTGTACTGTTCCAAATTCTATATTTTCTGACAAAAGAGTAAACTTGTTAGACAACTAGTTTTATAGTCATAATATATATATCCTTTACTAAAAAAAAAAGGTTTGATTGATGGCAATGATACTTTAAAATATTCTCTCATAAGGATGCAGGTTCAGATGCTTTAAAGAAAGAGAAACATCTTTCTATTTATTTTTTGAAACTTGTAAAAAGACTACTCACATAACACCACAATGTTTCAATAATAAAATACATATAGTGTGAACTCTATGAATCTATTGTACTCAGTAAATAATGATACTTAAGAACTAAATAATGTTATCATATTACCCACTTGACCAATTTTACTATGATCTGGACCCCACCCCCCTCAGCAGACAAATCATAAATTAAGAAGTAAATGTCATTTCCACTCTTTTAGCAATCTCTTAAGCTTTAACTAACAAGATGATTTCCTTGTGCCAAAATCTTGTTCTTTACTAGACTATGGCTAATTGCTTTTCCAGCTTCTTCATAATGAAAATATCAAAAGCAATGAACTTAACTGGCTCTATGGCCTTACATATTTTCTACTCAATATTTGTTTTTTTTCTTTCTCTCTGACATGGTTGCCAAACAAAACTAAGATATATAAAAATATCAAGCATTTTAAAGCCCTCTGTTTTGTGCTTAAGTCATTATTTTTCTCTCAAACTGATGAGTTCTGTTAGGAGATTCTCAGGTAATTTTATTATTACAAATATTTTTATTATTAATTTTGAATGACCTATCCATCTTTTTTTTTTTTTTTTTGTTGCTTTTTAACCAATTCACTTGTCACATATTCATTTACATTGCTGGAATTCAAAATATAGAAGTAATTTTAAATGAGATCACAAATGACAGGTTTTATCCAGTAGATCTGTACAATAATCTCTGCTTTTTTCTGTTATATCATTGGATCAGTAGAAACAGGATGAAAATTTTTAATTGTTATTATTTATATTTAACTGACATTCATATCTTATCTCTAATTGTGTAATCTTTCTAACTTTGTATATGCTATTGAGTAATAAAGCATTGAATTTGAGGCCACTTACTCTGTACTGATTGGATAACAGTTTGTTATATACTATTTTCTCTTGTCTTTTTAATTCTTCATATAAAATTTAATATTTGGTCTGTATAGTATTTCTTAAGATTCAGGACATTCCATTGGCAGTCACTAGCCATATTCTAGTAGAATTTCTATAGTTTAATTTGTTGCACTTTCTACTAGAAAAATACTATACAGATATTTTTGAAATATTTTTATGATAAATTTTGTCTGAACTAAACAAGCACTTGAGTTAGGAGTTTAGAGGAAAAATCATGTAAAAACTAAAATTATATAAATGACAAAATTTAAATCATGACTGAAAATCATGAAACTTATCTTTTTATTATTGAATGAAATACATTTTACTGATATGATTTCTATTTTAGCAAACCAATATTTTGCTCTTTAAAAGATCTAAAGTAGTGTACATCGAATTTTGGTTGAAAGAAATTAAAAATTTATTCTTTCATGTAACTTCTGCTTCAAAATCAGTAGCAATATCTCCAAAAACTTTCACTAAATGATGACCATAAACAACTTTATTCAGGAACCTACAGCAATACCTGTCAATATCACCAAATTTTGTCAGTTCTCCATCACAGTGTGAAAATGCCAGATCCATCCAGATATAGCCTCTACTTGATGTTGGTACATCTTAATATGTTTCTTTCTTTACAAAAAGTTTAGTGAGGTATACTATAAATTTGGTGATAAAACCGCAACATCCTACTTTGATAGGAAATTCATTATCCACCCATATCTCATGCATTCTCCCTCTCTCCCCTGTATAATTCTATATAGTCACACAAAAGTTTGAAGTTGCTGATGTCTGTAAAATGAATTAAATAAATCTTTCTGCTATTGTCAGCAGAATTGGTTACTTTTTTTTTTTTTTTTTTTTTTTTTTTTTAAGAAATTTTTAAATGGATTTTTTTTATTTACTTTATTTTTTTTATTTGTAATGTAAAATTATTTTAGATTTTTTTTTCCCTATTAGCCATCAATAATCCTATTTGCTGAATCAGAAATATCAATGTTTATATTGTCATTTTTCTCTTTTTGACAAAATTAAATGGAATTCTTTCTGACAAAAGATATTGATTGATTGCAGGTTTTATGAATGTTCAGCTGTAGAATTTTAGAAAAATGGAAATCTTTCTATTTTTCACTTAGCCAACACCTTCTGGCTACAAAAAAGACTGCAATTAGTCTATGGCATAAACTTGAGTGCATATATAACAAAATGGTTTTACTTTTCTTTTCAAACAACTTGCTTTCTAACAAAAAGATACTGTTTTTAAGGAAACGATTTTTGATATAATCAGTTACATTTGTTCTTTGTATAACTGTCATTTAAAATTTATTTTAATTTAAACAGGTTTCATTATAGATTTATCTTAAGAGTAAGTCTATTATTTTTATGATAAAACAAATTAAGTTCATTCATACTACTTTCCTATAAATATTGTAGTCTATAGTCTCATATTCTTTGTATTTAGCTTCATAACTAAGATGTGTAGAAATTTTCAGCATTCTTACATTTCCTCAAAATACACTGACTTTTCTATTATAATTTACTTTACTGCCTACATGTTCATTAATAATTAGTGATATGGAAAAACTCAAAGTCCACTTCCTAACATTGAGAAACATTAAATATATTTTACTCAACCAGTATTCAACCACTTATAATTTAATACTGATAAAAAAACAAAAAAGTTTAATATTTGCAAAATTTTAATTAAATAAAGTAACATAAAGTTGATGAAAATGATAATGATGACATCAACTTGTACAAACTATAATTCTTTTTTTCTGTAATATTAACATAAATTACATTCCGTCATTAAATTTTGTCAATTAATATAAATTTGCTGCTAATTTTTTTTTTTTTTCTTAAAATATTTTTGAGGATCACATGATTTACTTGTCAATCATTAATTTTTTTCTTTAAAATGTTTTTTAAAATGAGTCAAAAAATATTTTTATAAAGATTGCTAAGAGTGGAATTTGACTTTTGTACAATTTAAAATATTTTATGATGGATTATATTAGCTGTTTTACTATCTTGACAACTATTTTGAGTTTATTTTTGGACTTTATAGTTTTGGATTTAAAAATATTTAGAAAAACTGTTGTATAGTATTGTTTTATGACATGTGATCATTAGACATCTTCCTGTTGTCTAACTCTTTACTCTATCCTATAACCAACACATGCAAATAAGTAAAATCCTATTTGCCACTCTCACTACACCTCTCTGAACAAAGGTTTAATGCATTTCGTTATTCTTGAACTTCTTCTCCAACCTCTTTCTTCCTCTTTCTCTCTTGAGGTTTATGTCCTGTTCTTTTTAATGGAGATCTTGGTCTCATTTCAACTTCTGTGTCTGATTCACTATCATCTATAGTCTTGTTTTCTATTATGTTTCCCTGGTATGAAAAACTCATCCTTTCTTCTTTGTCAAGATCTTCTTCCATCACAACATCTTCCTCTTCAATTCTAGGTCTTATTTGGGCAGAATGAGTCATTACGTTTTCCCCTTTCTTTGATATAATGGCTGTATTATGTCTCATTTGCATAATGAAATTAGATTACTCAGAACTTGCTTCTTTGTTTTTTTTATATCACATCTTTTCATATATTGAGTAAGACATGGAGATCTTATTAGTTTTGCCATTAATACACATAGGCTTTGCAATCTGTCTGCATGTGTAATCATCCTATAATTAGTAACCTTGGTAAGTAACTGTCTATATTATATCTACTTGGAGGAAAATGCCTTCAATCCCATTTTTACTGTCTGCACCATTTTTTCTACAACCCCATTAGATTGTGGGTGATATGGTGATGTTTTGTAATTCTTAATATTTGTTTTATTGTAATTGTTTTTCTATCTTTAAAATTAATTGACTTCAGGCCATCCAAAGAAGGAGTCTACTAAAATTAGAAATAGTCCCATACCATTAATGTGTGCATGGTTCATATGAATATGAGACCATGGTCCCATTTCTTTAGGCCATAAGTGTATTCTCCTTTGTTGAAAACTCTTTATTTCTGCACATTTATGTACATATCTTTCTATGTCACAATGATACTCTGGCCACCATACCTCTAATTTTAATCTCTTCTGTGTAGCTGTTATACTACAATGCACATCATCATGTACACTTTTTAAAATATCTTTTCTTACTGTTTCTGGTGGTACTATCACATCTCCATTGAATATAACACTATTTTTCATTGTTAATTTGTGCTTTATTTCTTTATAAGGTCCCTCAGCTTTGGAACAATTACTCCACCCATTTCTTCTTATTTTCTCAGCAATCTTGTTTAATATTAGATCATGTAAAGTTTCCAGTGACAATCTTCATAATTTCAATTTCAGCCCAATGTAATATTTTTTCCAGGATTTCCTTTTTTTTTTTTTTTTTTTTTTTTTAAATTCTTATTGAATTTTAACATTGATATGTGATATTATATTTCCTTTTACATACACAATGTCAAAATCATATGCCATTAATTTTATTGCCCACTTGAGAATTCTGGAAGATGTAACTTTTGGTAACTACATTCTAGCATCTTACTTATTATAAAACACAGATTGTGTGTGTGTCTGTTCGTTCGTTTATATATGGGATCGTATTTCCTACATTTTTCAACCGATTTCAACAAAACTTCACAGGACTACGTAAAATTATCCAGCGGTGGTTCTGACAGCGCCCCAAATTGGAAAAACACAATTGTTTTTGCACAAAATCAAATTGAAAGCACGGGTAAGGGTATTGGACCCAGACGGAAGTTACTGCCGGCTACTCAAACGTCCGAATGCCGTTAACTTCCGGTGACTCAGCATTTTTTTTTTTCAGAGAACGATACACAAAAAGTAAAACAAATGAAACATAAACATACACAAGTCCTCCTAACTAAAGATAATAACCGGAAACTACTTTAAATACACATGGTGTCCAAATGAAACAACATGTGTACACTCAAAATGTGAAAGTTAATTTTTAGTCATCAACCAAAAGATATTGCCAACCGGGTACGATGCTAACTGCAGCCGACATAAATACAGCCGATTTCTTCCACCAAGCAACTTGGCTCCGGGGTAGAGCAACGTGCTCCCCCTCTCACCTTCACCTGGCCGACCCTTGTGGAAAACAAACCTCCACATCTCAAGTGTTAATAAAAGTAAAGCATGTCAGATTTATAAAGATTTCCTATTTGTCCCTTATCCTATCATTCTCTTGCATTCCTATCTATATTTGATTTGATTCTTAATTCATATATATATATATATATATATATATATATATATATATATATATATATATATAGATGCAAACTATGCCTGGAAGAAAAAATTAAAATAATTAAGTACAAAATACAAGCCAGTTATTGAACCAGAGAAATGAAGTTATACTTAAATGTCATCATAAAAATAAATTTATATAGTCTTAAAAATAGACATTTATTTTGCATTAAACACTGAAAAATATATATTAGGTTTGTAACTATGTAAGTTTGTATATGTGTGTATCTATCTATTACTTTTATTACTATTATTATTACTTTAAATATATTATATATATATTTTTTTATTACTATTGAATGATGATGATGTTTAAATAAATAACAACATAGATTGCATTTCTGTGATTTTTATTACTGGTTGCGCAGTTAAAGTTTTATCTATAAAATTTTCCCCTATCTTCCCTTACTGCAATATTCTCAAAAAAATCTAAAGTAGGATCTGTAATGTAATCAGTACTGAATTAGCTTCTGTCTTTTCTACAAATATTTTCATGGCTACTGCACTGATGAGCATTTTTTCCCTGGTGCCCTGACTACATGAATTTAAGTGTACTACTAGATTGGCATCTAGGTCCCAACTTTTTACTGTTGAAATAGTTAAATGTAACCGCCCTTCTAACAGTTTCTTTCCTCGCACTTCTCCATATTGGAACTCCATTCCTCTCACTTGCTTCCCTGATAACTACAATCATCAAAAACCTAAATGCAACATCAGTCACCATGTTTTGTTGCGTTGATACCTGTTCTTTTTTCCTTTCTTCAATCCCTCCTACACCCACTCTTTTCTCTCTCCATAAACCCTGTGTGATAATGGCACTTCTGACTTGCTTGGGGTGAAATGCTTAACCCCCCCAAAAAAACATTGAATATAAAATAATTAGGGTACTGACAAAAGCATCTAATAAAATAATTAGGGTACTGAAAATAGCATCTACCACAATCAAAGGTAAAGCTCTCCTTACCAACAGCTAAAATAATAAAAAAAGTGCTCAATATATATATATATATATATATATATATATATATATATATATATATAAAAAATAAAAGGTAGGATGTGTGTTTTACGAATGTATGGCTGCAATTTTTTTTAAAATTTGATTTGCAACAAAATTTACATGCACATGCTCCAAGTTAGCGGGAAGGCCAAAGTGAGAGCCTATAGCTGGCTGCCACAAATAGGCAGGAAGATTCTATTGGCCAGCATGAGAGCCAACAGCTGACTGATACAAATGTTAACTAGCATGCAAAAAAAATCGATAGCTGCATTCGTCACAAGTGGGAAAAATTTAAATCTGCATGGCACTTTACTCCAATTGGCTCATTTGCTTGCTTAAACTCAACATTAATTCTGATTCTGCAGAACTGGGTTGGGTGTGAAAAAGTATTTGTTGTTAACATTCTTTTTTCATTCGGTTCTTCCAGTTACGAGTCCTTTTTTAAAGCTGATCGTTTTGTGTTCATTTTGTTTAGTTCTTTTTTAAGTAAATAGATTTAATGTTTAGTATAGAGCTTAGAAAAAATTTGCAGTGTGAGATAGGCAAGAAGTAAAGGCATGTAGCAACATCAGCATGGCAAAGGGCACTCCTTTAAAGGCAAGGAAGGGCAAAAATATTTTAAGTCAAGTGATAGCGATTGCTGTATGAGTCATACGATTTTTGAATCGAGCACGGGCAACGCCGGGCCATGCTGCTAGTTACAAATAAACTCTAGAGGTTTATGGTCTAACTTTAATAGGAACTTCTTACCTAATAAAAATTGTCAAGCTCTGTCTGCGCTCCAATGCCTGTTTTACAATATTTGAATAATTTATTTCTGCTGCCGTCAATCTTCTTAAAATATACATTGTACTTGTATCTGTAGTTTAAGTAACTTCCTTTTTTGGGACCCAAACTTTTTACCATGGGTTTTTTTTTTTTTTTTTTTTTTTTTTTTTGCAAGTATCTTTTTAAAATCTTTAAATGCTTAGTTTTGCCTTTGAGTTCGTTTGAACCAACTATTCTTTTTACGCAGTTTAGCAAATGGTTCTATTATGTTGCTGTTTTTTGGTAGCTGTCTATTATAAAAATTAACCAATCCTAAAAAGCATTCTAATTCTTTTTTATTAACAGGTGTAGATACCTCTGAAATTTTCTTATTAACTTTGTATACAAACTAAAATTGATTATTTTCCTTCCACGTTTATAGCAAATTATTCCAGAAGCAGAGCACTTTTTCCTGTCAATTTCATGCTCATACTTTATTTGGATTTCTTGCATTCCTTTTTTATATTGTACATTTCAGCAATAACCTCAATAGAATTATACATTTTAATCAATTTCAGATGTTATTTAACTTCCATACATGGAGTTGGAGACAAAATTATTCAATTGAAATTGTTCCAATATCTTATATTTATGAGATATATCAGCCATACCTTCAACCAAATGTAACTGAATCAATTCATCCTCTGTAGCAAAATCATGAGTTCCTAGTTTCTCAAACCCACAGAATCTGCTAGCTTCTCTTAATCTGTCAATATATTGCATAATTGATTCTTGTTTCTATTTAATGGACAAAAATTTGGTTCTTTCCACTATGACAAGTTCCTTCTTAGATTGTAAATTTCTTTTTATAATTTCCAAAATTTCAACCAAAGTAAAATCCTCTAATTCTTTGGGGTATACAATAACAGATATTTTTATTAGCTTCTCAACCTGCCAAAATTAGGAAGAGGTTGGTTATTTCATTTTCTCCCCATCGTGCCTTGCTGTCTTTCAATTTTTTAGCCCTCACCTGGGTTGCAAAACACTGGATCCAAGTTTTGACAAATTCTAATTCATCCAAATGTGTTAAACATCCTATCAGATTGTTGTAGTGTTGTTTTATGACATGTTATCAGTAATCAACTTTCTGTCTCTACACTTTATTTTTTCTATAACCAACACATGAAAATATGTAAAATCCTATTTGCCTATCTCACTACAAAAAACAAACACACCAACAAGTAAATTCACAATCAGAACATCAGTTTAGTATATGTTATAGCTTGTCTGGTACAAAGCAGTGCAGAAAAAAATGATCAAACAAGGATTTTTGAAATCCTTCTTTGGCCAGAAAAAATTTACAACACTTTCTCGTATTACTCTTTCAGTGAAAAACTTGATTTCAAGTTCAAAACAGCATCTGAGTTTTGGGTATGTCTTTATATATTTGCCCATAAAATTGTACAATATCCCCACTGCTGTAGATTAGTTATTTTTGTATTTATGAAGAATGTCTTTTATGACTTATTTCTAATGCTTTAAAAAATTGGCATTAGATTAATTCTTAAATGACCCATCAAAATCGGAAAAGCTTCACTGTATTTTATTAATAAAAACTCCAGAGGAGCTGCCATAATTTAAAAAATCTTAATTGTAATAGATTACTTTATAACTTCCAAAAAGAAAAGAATTTCAGAGAGTCCCTCAAAAGACCATCATATTTCTCAATCTTCAACACACACACACACACACACATATATATATATATATATATATATATATATATATATATATATATATAATATATATATATTTTTTATTAAAACTTTTTTTTTTTTTTTTTTTTTAAATCATTTCATCCCAAGGAAAGCAGTAATGCCACATAGACACAAGTAGTTACTGAGTGTGAAAGAATATGAGAAAAAAAAACACTAGTAAGGAAAGAGAACAATCAAAAAAAAAAAAAAAAAAGAATTAAGAAGACAGAAGATAATGATTGACATTGCATTTAAATTTTGGAAGATCAAAGTTGACTGGGGAAACAAGAAGATGGAAGAGAGTTCCACAAGCGAGAAATGCACATGAAGAATGAATATGTATATCAAGCTCTTGATAATAATGGCAAAGATCCATTTGTGGCTCTAGATATCTTGAAGGTGTTTGACAGGGTTTGGTGGTCTTCTACGTAAGCCCCAGGGCTATATATTAGTGGCCGATTGTTTGATTTAATCCAATCGTTACTATCAAATCATGAAATGAAGGTCATTTTGAATGGGTTCACTTCCAGATCCTTTCACATGAATGTGGATGACCCCCCCCCAAGGTTCTATCCTGGTTTCTATGCTGTTTCTTAGTTCCCAACTAGGCATTTATGTTAATAACACTACCATTTATTCCTGTCTCAATAGCAACTCCATCAGAGCTGACAAAGTTAACCTGGCCACTTCTCTTGAAAAGTACCTCCAATCTGTGGTTAACTGGGGCAAGAAATGACCTGTAAATTTTAATGTCTCCAAAATGAAACTGCTCTCATTTAACCATCATAGAGAAAGTTTTTTTGCCTATCAGCAGCAAGGCTGATGCTAGACTCATGGAGAGTAACACACTGCCTTCTTGGCCTTATGTTTTCAACTGACTTGTAGTGGAATTTGAGTCACTGTATTGTACCAGAAGGGTTTTCTCGTCAGTCCTTGCACATTTACAAATCTACCATTCATCTGTGCATTGAATACTGTTGCTATATTTGGTCTGGTGCTCCTGCTGCTCATCTCGAGATTCTTGACAAAATCCAAGGAAGGATCTACAATGTAATCAAACCCGACTTGGCATCTCTGCTTCAGTCACTTTCTCACCAATGTAACATGGCTTCCTTCTGTCTTTTCTATAAATATTTTCATGGCTAATGATCTGATGAGCATTTTTCCTTGGTGCTCGGACTGTGATTTTAAATGTGCTACTAGATTGGTATCTAGGTCACACCTTTTTACTGTTGAATTAATTAAATGTAACCACTACTTTTACTCCAACAGTTTCTTTTCTTGCACTTCCTGCTTGTGGAACTACCTTCTTTTCCATACTTCCTTGATAACTACAATCTTCAAAATTTTAAATGCAACATCAATTGCCATCTTCTATTTTCTTGAACTCCATTCAGCTTTTATCCTTTCTTTGGTTCCCCCTATATTCAGTCTTTTCTCTCACCTTCACTCTCTGTAGCCCCCCTGCGTAGTAGTGGTATTCCTGCCTTGCTTAGGGTGAAATGATTAAAAAACCAACAAAAAAACAAAAAAAAAAAAAACAGAAACTGTTAGCATAGAACTTACAATTATATCTAGCCATTTCAATTGTAAATTGATGAGAACTTACTACCAATCTAGTACTGTGCTTAAATTCATTAAAACCACTTAATATTGAAAAATTGATCTCTTTATCTTTAAGCTCAGTTGCTTCCAAAGTGAATAAATAAAATAGATAAATAAATTGTATTGATGACAGGCTCAGAAAACTGAAATGACTTTTTGACAAAGTAGTAAGGGAAAGCATTAACTTTAAGACAGACTGCATGGGTGTTAACAAAAAAGTCAGTCCAAGTTTTGAGTTATACAAACCATGAATGGATGGCAGAACAGGGTAAAATTTACTTTGGGCAAAAAGAGAGACAGGAAAGGACATGGCATAGAAAAGAAGAATCTGAAGTCCTATGTAGTATTCACTAAATTTGATCTGATATTAACATTAGAGAGAACAGAAGACATTATTGATTTGCAAGATGATAATAAAACAAAATTGGTGGCCTTCAATGCAATATGCAAATATGTGTCTATGCTATTTTCCTGGCTTTATTACTGAGATTATTTCTGAAGAAAAAAATATTGCTTTAAAATCAGATTGGATATATCCAATATGTTATGAAAACTCCATTACATGACCAGGGAAAATTTATAGGAACAGAAAAAATGTTTTTAAAATCAATATTGACAAGTTATCTTAGTGTGTATAGTAAATAATGACTGACAAAATGGACAAATCTAGAAACATTCAAAAACCGCTTGTCTCTAAAATGAAAAATCCACACAATTAGTTCAACATAAACATGATGGCTCTCTGCAAAAGCAAGTTAGCTAAACTGATTGCATTTGGACATAAAACTTTTTAAATAGTTTATGAATTCCTCCTCGTATTCCTTCCCAGTCTCATCTGTTATTGTATGGACAAGCAGATTTGTTTTCTAATGTTTGCAACTCTAGAAACAATGAAGAGTGTTGGCTTAGATCATTAACATAATGAAGCATGTGTTTAATTGATAATTGTACATTATCAGTGTTGTGTTGATTTTTCTGTTTTAAATCCTGATTCCTGCTGCTTTTTGTCTTGTTTGTTTGTAGCTGATTTAGAGATGGATAATGTTAGCATCCATTAGCATGAGGTAGGGTGGCTCCACAGTGTCTGATTTTATTATGCAAGTCAAATGTTTTCCCAACAAAAAAAAAATTTTTAGTATTAATTTCGAGATATGAGCAATGTATCTTGTAAATTTCAGCTTTTAATATTGGTCATCATTAAGTGTAATTGACAAAATTATCAATTAACATTAATAAGATAAAAAAGAGCTGGGCAAAATAATACTATGATAAAAATATAGTTTCATGGTATACTATATTTATGGGTAAAAGTGCTCAATATCAGGGATAGAGCATATGTAAATATAAAAGTGAACATTGTTTTGTATGAATATACTTTTTAGATTAAGACTTGTCTGAAAACTTAAAATAATTCTCTAAATTATCTCTATATCATCAATTTACAACTTTGAAGAGATGTCTAAATTAGTCCTAGATATTACACCATATTCCCACTGTTTTCTAATAATTTGAATAATCAGTTTTCATATACTTCTTTGCCTAACTTTACATTGATCCATTGTTTGAATAAGAAAATATTTATTAAGTAATTTAACTTTATATTTGTTGTTGTGTCTGGGATTTAGATATTGTTTTTTTTTTCTTAATATTTTTTAGATTTAGTTCAATTACCAGTAGATTTTATACCTATTAATATAATCTATAAAACCATTTAATACCAGCAAATGTATTGTTCAAAGAAATCTGGTAAATAGCTTTCTAACTAGGAATTTCTATTATTTTCATATTTCAAATAAATAGTCATATCCCAGGTTTTATAATACCAAATAAGTGTTATATTAAATGGTTTAAGAACAAGTGATCACTGATAAGCAAATGAGTGCATCATGTAGTGGGGGTTTGGGGGCATTGCTTTTGATTAATGCAGGTATGTTGTACACATGCATTAGTCATAGCTCGAGCAGCTGCAACAAAACATAGCAATGTCGAAGCAGCATGTTTGGTGTTTTCTGATTTATGACTTTAATGTGCAGCCATATCAAGTTGTTGAATATATCAAGTCTTTGGGGATAATGTTGTGACTGAACACACAACCAGGCATTGGTTCCAGAAGTTTAGGTCAGAAGATCTTTCTTTGTGATGAACCCCACAGTGACTGGCTACAGGTCCTGGATCATGAGGCCTTGAAGGTGGCCATAGAGGAGGACAACAACCAAACATGTGTTGAGCTTGCCTAGTGCTTCCAGGTTTCTGATGAAACAATCAGTCTTCACCTGCACCGCATAGGGAAGGCATACAAGTTGAGCAAGTGGGTATCCCACTACTAGACCCACACAAGATCATGCTCTGTATCTGGTGGACTAGTTGACAAGTAGTGCACTATGTGCTGCTACCAACAGACCAAACCATCACTGCAGACCTACACTCGCAGCAGTTGGAACATGTGCAACAGGTATACAAGCAGGAGCCAGCATTGGTTAATTGCAAGGGTGTATTGTTTCTCCATGACAATACCAGGCCTTATGTGGCATGGGTGGCAAGTAATACCATACGGTGACTTGGCTGGGAGACACCGTACTATCCATCCACCTTACTCCCCAGACCAACAGATTACCACCTCTTCCATTCCATCGACAAACACTTTCATGGGAAATCCTTTACAAATGAGGCAGACTTGTGGCAGTCACTTGGACCTCTTTGCATCCAAGACGCCTGATTTTGACTACCAAGGCATTATGCAGTTGGAGGCATGTTGGCAAAAGGTTCAAGATGCCAATTGGGATTAATTTGAAGACTAATGGTTTGTTAAATTTATTGTATACCTTTTTGTTTTTCTAATAAATCAAAAATAGCAAGGACTTTTTTGGCTACCTTGTAGAATACAAATTGTTTTTAACACATTAAACCACGTCTTAACATACATTCCTGATCATTGAATAATATATGAAGAATCTCTACAAATGTGTATATAAAGTGATAGAAAATAAAAATGCAATCCCTTGAATATATATTTAAATTTACCTAAGATTAAACTTACGGGTAACATAATTGGATTACAGTAAATGATCACATATACAGGTCAATGCAAATGACAGGTTTGAAAATAAGTAATCAGGCGTTATATTAATACATTGTATATCCATGGTGATTAACATAGGCCTGTACTTTTGCATGCATACAATTACATAGATGCTGAATGCTCTCCTATTATGCCATGTTTCTTGCACCTATTGATGCAATACAGTAAGAATTATAGGTGGGCTGAGTCAGCTGTCATCCCATCTTACATATTTAATAGGGTACAGGTTGTTATAGTGGAACACACCTATTCTATAGTTAATAGACTCTCCCACCTATAATAAGTAGGAGTAGTAGCAGTCGCTCAGGGTGTTGATCAGTCAGTCGATGCCGGACGACCGTTAGTTGGATACTGCGTCATTACCTATTATATCAAGTTTCTAACGTTTTGTACGTCAAACCTATTTTAGGACCGACTTAGTACAAATACAAGCCTCCACTATGAAACCATTCTACAACACAGGTCTATCAATTATGTCAGCCAGAGAAGTTGTTTAACCATGTTGAATAGTATAGGCATCATAAAAGCAGACATTATCCTACTAGAAGATTACATCACCTTTCTGTTTCTGGAATCAAATCAGATTGGGCTGAACAATATTGTGGATGTACATGGCACTTTTCAACATCCCCTCCACAAACACCAAAGGTAAGCAAAGAGTTGTAACTTATGGCTCCTACACTATGACGCCAGGTGTTGGACCTGTCATAGACTAATACATGTCACTCCCCAGGTCTGTTGCAAATGCAAATGACCATTACTTGCATGAAGGCAGAACCTTTTCTCATCTCTGAATATTACAAAGCACCATTTAATTCCTCAGGTGACTCTCTCTTGACAACACTGGAAATGAGTATTATGGTGTGGCATAAGTAGAAGTCTTGCTTGAGGCACGCATGCCTGTTGTCCTTCTGCAAGTAAATTATTCTCAATAGTCTGCATTGACACTTGACATTTTCTATTGATCTTTGCTGTGGAGACCATGTGATTTGAATCTGCTGTCCTTACAATGTATAAATCATGTTAACCAGTAGCATTTCATCATCGCTGATCAGATGAACAGATGTTCCCTGAGGAAGGCCCTGTGCCTTGTGTGCCTATTGGGACTCGGACATCAAGTAGAACTTGTACATACAATCCATTGCTAAAGATGCTGGAAAAATGGTTGGTTTCCTGTACCACTCCAGTAAGTACTGGACTCCAACTGCTATTCTCTACCTTAAAAGAGCCAGATCAGGCCAAAATTGGAATACTGTTGCTATATATGAGCAGAAACTGTTCACTTCCCAGTCTTTTTAGAGTTCAAAAGCATCTCTGTATCCTTGAGGGTGACAAATTATTTTCCACCTTACAACCCCCTTCTCAGAAAAAATGTCACAAGCCTCTTGCTGCTTTATCGCTATTTCCATAGAAAGTGTTCAGATGAATTACGTTCCTTAGTTCCAATAGTTCTAACCTTCATGGCTAAGACCCACTATGCCACGCCCATTGCAGCGAAACACCCTCATTCCCTACATACTCCATTAGTGAGGTGTAAACAGTTTCTTCCCATGAACTGCTGCTTTGGGAAACTGACTCCCAAGTAGATGCTTCATCAATCACTACAGTCTTATTAACCTGTTCAAGTCTAGTGTTAACTGTTATCTTCCCACAGACTGTGCCTCTTACTCCATAACCCTCTACCTCAAGTAGCTCTTAGACCTTGTACAGTGTGAACATCATGGTAAAAAAAAGAAAAGACCAGTAGATATTGGAATGTTCATTTGACCACTGTAGCTAGCATCAAAGCCCCACCAACATGTTATATATCCAACATGCACTACGATTTACTGAAATGACCATCCAGCCTCTCAAAGGCCAACAATCTTACCCCTCTGAAAAGTCTCTAATTTAATGAAAAGAACATGTGTGCATCTACATGGCATGGTACTTGTTTACATTGGACTCTTTTACAACACTGAACCCTATTGCAGCATGTGTCATTGTCTAAAGCTCAGATACGGATGGTTGGCATGTATGAGTATTATTGATATATTACAAGGTGACCAAACACCAAAATATTACTCCCTGGCAATCACATCCTGTACCCAGTTCAAAATTGGCATTGACTTTCAGGATGTTGCAATTTTATTTTCTTTCAGTGTATATTGAATAACTTGTTTGTGAATTAAAAAAAAATTCAAAATATGATTCAACCCATCCTCATGTTACTGTGTTCTTAACCAACAGTGGTTTCACAATTCTATACTTCAAGGTTGAATAGCTATCATAAATAAACTTATTCACCTATCCATTATAAGTTGTGGTTGTACATACATCTGTGTACTTGAGTTTCTGTTTTTGATATATCAGATTTGCTAGTGAAAGTTTGTATATAAAAATCATTAAATCTAGTTGTCTATTTTATATTATTTCTCTTTGCTGATGTCATTTTGTGTCCTTCTAAAACTTTATAAACCAAGGTGAAAATTTAGATGATTGAATTTGAAAAATTTGTCTTCCATTAAACTGGATATTATAAAATATATAATTATGTCCACTAACATAATTAGGAACATATCTTTGTGATGAGCAAAAAAAAAATAAATAAATAAAAACACCTCCAGTGCTGACGTGATGACAGATGCTTTCTTCTAATATTAGTACTTAATTATAATGTGGATTTTACAAATACCATATTATTAAGATAGGGGCTTAATTATCTATTTTTTTTCTTTTGTAACTTATGGAGTTACAGTCCCACCAATCTAGCAAATGAAATTAAACTAGGCTTTTTCATAAGCAAATCTAAATTTTGGTTAGTATTTCTTTCTAATCTTAATTTTGGTTTCTTTTCATTGCAACTACTCATACTGTCATTATTCAGTGAGGAATCAGAAATAAGTTTTTATAATTAGATTGGATCTTTTACACCATTGTATATTCAGGACCATGTGAGATTTTTTTTTTTCTCTTGGTGTAAATTTGATGAGTTTTATTCAAATTCTACTGCTTATACTCTACTCTTTGTTGTTATCGATTTGAGCCCATATTGTCCCCTATCCATTGCTAATGGCATTTTCATTTTCATCTCTGTGCAAATAGTCTCATAGAATTTGCTAGTTCCCTCACTTTTTCAAAGAACATCTCTGTGTTAAACTTCAATTATATTTTCATCATAAGATTTGACATATTTTTTACCTTTTTGAAATTGAATTAAAATGTTTTATTTTCTTGATTTTCTTTTTTTTTTTTTTTTTTTTTTTTGCAGGTTATGGTTGGTGACTTACCTGATGATTTCCTTCGAGTCTCCTCCGATCCAACAGCTCAACAGATTGCCCAGGATGAACGAGTTGCCCAGATTTTACAAGCACAACAACAGGCCGGTGTGTCATTTGTAACTGGTAATATTGCAGGACGATTAAGCATAACAATTGTTACGGTCAGTATGATAAACTTGAATCCTATTACAGTTACATTCCATTTCTGTAATCCATAATTCCTTTATCTACTTGATTTTTTTTTTTTTTTTTTATTAAATGTTCTGGCCCTGAGTTTAATCTGAAATGTATAAATATTGATAATTATAACAGTTGACTCTCATAGGGAGAAAGAGAATGACTGCATTTCTGTTCTATTTACATCCATAAAACATGACAAAAGAATAGTCTTTAATAAAAATGTCATCTATCCGATTTCTTTCAATGGCCTGTATATAAATGCAAGAAAATTATATTCTCTTAATTATTTAACTTTAGCCAAATGGGTTACATGATGGCAACTTTTTATAATATTCTATTGGGGGGAAATATGTGTGATTAAACATGTGCATAAATGAGAAATGCTGGGAATTATAAATTTTTAATTATTTTTCATTTATTTTTTTTTGTTCATAATACTCTATTCAAAAGCAAAGGTAGATATACCAGATCTGTAACTGATTTTCTCTTTTCCGCTGGTATTTATTGGATTGGATAGAAAGGTCCTAGTTAATAGATTTCAAATTTACTCTAAAACTGTTTCTTACCACTTTACTACTAAAATTATTTGTCAACATTTTTTTAAATCATTAATCTTATGAAACAGGTTAGTTTAGTTTAAGAATTCTTTGAGTTTGAACAGTATTTTGTTAAGAAAAAAAATCCAACTTGACCTCAGATTTTGTACTTATCATTTTTTGATCGTATGTAAATGTTGATTTCTTTTTTTATATGGTCAGAAAATGATTGCCCATTTTATTTAATTAAAAACAAAATTGCATTTTGTATGAATGAGTATTAAAACATGAATTTTATTCACAGGCTAAATTGACCAAAAACTATGGAATCACAAAAATGGATCCCTACTGCCGAATTCGAGTTGGTCATGCTGTATTTGAAACTCCTACTTCTTACAATGGTGCCAAAATCCCTCGTTGGAATAAATGTGTTCAGTGGTAAGTAAATTTTTCTTTTATTTTTTTTTCCTTTCATTAACTGTGACTGAGCATCTCAGTCACCATTTCATATATGTAACAATAATTTTAATTTTACAAGCAGTAAGTGAAAAATCTATATGTTTTTAATTAATTTAATATAATTTTAAGTAGATTAAAAATGAAACCTTGCTAAAAAAAAAAAAAAAATGGTTTTGAGAAAAATTAAAAAAAAAACTAGTATAAAAATATTTATTTAGAAGAATTCATTGTTGTAATTTCAAAGTAAGTTTACCTTCTTTTACAGAATTAAAGTTTGGAAAGTGATTTGAGGGAAGAAAAAAATATCAAAAAATCCTCTGACGAAATAGCTTCTGGATACTGACTGGTTGGAAGAAGGAATGTTTGTTTGATGCCTGACTAAAAATGAATTTCTATTAATTGCAATAAAACAGATATTTTCATCATTTGCAGTTGAGTCATAGAACAGCAATGACTGAAATTCTTGTCATCTAAATTTAATGGGTTAAAATGTTTGAGAGAGAGACCAATGAAAAGTAATACATTTTTACACTAGATGATAACATAATTTTTCCTTTTATGAAAACTGAGAACTTTGAAATTTTGAACAGTGTGTTGTCTGGGAAAATAAATTATTACAAACTCACAATGAAAATACAGCAAAGAAAATATTTTTAATTAATCAGTAATGAACATACATTGGTATAGTAATAAGTCTGTAGCCTAATGATGAAAAAAATATTTATTCTATACAGCAAATATTAATTCTTTAACATCACCTTGTTAATGCACAATTCAGTGATTAATATTAATTACATAGATTGAACATTATGCAGTGAAAATTTCAGATTAAACTCAGCTCATAATATTGAATTGCAAATTTATGGATTCACCTTCATATAAATTTGATAAAAAATTTTCTATTAAACATTCTAAAAAATAATGTTTGCAAAATAAATTTTTAGTTCTTATAAAGATGTAATTTAAAACCTAATTTTCATTTCTTTCTTCATTATTACAATTTGTTTTTTCTTTCATTTTTATTCTACTTATTAAATTAACTCTAATATTTTTTTTATATTTATAGTTATCTTCCTGTTGGTGTGGACAGTATGTACCTTGAAATATTTGATGAAGTAAGTAACTTACTATCAACTCAATTTTAAAGGATCTTATTTTTAAATATGTTTATTGTTGTGATTATTAATGCAAATTAATCACCATTTAATTTTCTGAATTAGTAATATTGTTATTGTTTCTATTCTAAAGAATAGTAAATAGTTTATCAAATAGCACATGAAACGGGACGGCACATGTGTGCTGGGTTTGCATGTCAAGCAAAATAACAACACACTTATGTGGAAATGGCATTCCATCAGTTCCTGAGGTACTGACATGACGTAACATCTTCTTGTGGTGTGGAAAACTGGTGGGCAATACTACCTTATGTTAATTGATTGCGGCCCCAGTCAATTTGCAATATGGTGACGCCTGCTTCAACAAGACTCAAGAAGTGTCATTTGACAGTTGGAAAATATTCTTTTTGAACGAGGCCCACCATCATAAATCCTGAATGACAATGATACTGCATTTTGCAGTAAGTCCTTTAAAGATTTCTTGGATGACTGGGGAGTCCAATTTCGTTTTCACTTTGCCTATGTTCCTGCAGGAAACGTTATTGTAGAAAGATCTCATTGGAGCATAAAGAGGATTGCAGCAAGAAAGCAGTGTTTGATAATGGAGGCAGTATACTGGCATAATATCACGCTGAAAGATGATATATCGTCGACTAATGCACCTGCCAATATGATTCACCGTTACTGACTGAAAGTGAAGGGAATTGCTACAACATTACCACCTGATCATTGTAAGTATCACGATATATACAAAGTTGGGAACAGAGTATGAGTGAAAGCTCCCCATGGCCAGTGTACCTCCAGATATCAAGTGGGTCGCGTGACGGACTTTGTAAGTCCACAAACAATAATAGTCGAAGGGATGCCATGGCATGTAAAAGTTCTTCACCTTTTTGTTGATTCTGATACATCGCCGAGCGAATCCGATGATGGTTCAACATCTGACAGTGATCGGATAATTGAGATCTGCGAATCTGATGCTTCCACAGACACAGAGATACCAGAAACTCGAGATATATCTGATGATTCCTCAGGAGATGACTCTCCGACACGCATAAGGGAGATGGTTCCATTGTGACGAAGCACCAGGATAAAGAGAGCTGCTCAAAGCTGTTCAAGTTGTGATAATGAGATCAGCGGGGAGTATAGTGAAGAAAACAGCAACTTACCTTGTCAAACCAAGTGACAGTTCATCGCATGTATCGTACAACGGAAAAGAAAATTACTTACCCAAAGGGCATGTATTCAGCATGACATACTGAAGATGGAATATTTAGATTAAAAACAAGTCCGTCGAAGTAGTCTCTATAAAAGTATTTTGATATGGAAAAATTTGGCATCCTCTCCCAGTTGTCGATGAATGAAAAAATGCTCGGCCAATAAAACCAGTTGGTGTTCTTTTTAGTGCTTGAAGAATATTTGGGAAGGTCTGCCATCATCTATATTTTTTTTTTCAAAAAACTGTTGGAAAGTATGCCAAGAATTTATAAAGCTGTATTTAAGTCAGATGGTTTTATTAATGAAAATAAAATATGGTGGTGTTGTATGATAATTTTTTTATAGCTAAGTGATTATTTTTTATCCAAATGAAAACAAATACTATAGATGAAATCTTATCTTTTACTTTAAAAAAAAATACAAAAATATTTCGTTTTAAAATGTTTTTAAAGAAATGCAGCGCATCTCTAAACTTGCCTGTCGTGTGTGTGTGTGTGTGTGTGCGCGCGCGCGCACACACACACAAGAATGCTGAAAAGTTCTCAGCCCATCCCACTTGCCAAATTCTGACTTAATAACCAAACATCAGAATTTATTTTCCTGTATTAATTTTTAATCATTTCACCTCCGAGCAAGATGATAATACCACTAAGATGCAAAAGTTTGCTGAGAGAAAGAAAATGATAATATGGTAGGAGAAAAGACAATAAAAGAACAGGATTCTGAAACACATAACATTGATGTTGCATTTAAACTTTTGAAGATCATAGTATGACTGGAAAGCAAGAGGCGAGAAGTGCAAGAAATTGTTAGCATAGAATTTATGGTTACATTTAACTATTTCAACAGAAAAATGATGAGACTTAATTGCCAATCTAGTACTACATTTAAATTCATAAGGAACCAAACAGGAAAGTTCATTAGAACAATTGACATGAAAATATTTATAGAAAAGACACAGGGAAGGCATGTTATGGTGGTGGAAAAGTGACTAAATTTGACATGTCAGAACATTGCAGACCCTTCTTTGGATTTTGTCAAGAACCTCAAGATATATAGCAGGAGCTCCAGATCAGATATAGCAGCAATATTCAATGCACAGACAAATGGTAGATTTATAAATGTGTAAGATAGATTCTGGCAAGAAAAATTTTCTAGCATAATACAGTGAACCAACTTTCTCAGCACCAGATCTATCAATTGATTCAATAAAATCATTCCATTTTATGCCAGTGGGAAAAAAAATGAGATTGACATGGTGCAATGATTTACTTAGAAGTTAGCATCAGCCATACTGATGGAAGGCAAAAATGGTTCTCTAAAATAACTAAAAGATAAGTTTCATTTTGGAGGCATTAAACTTAACAAGCTATTTCTTTCCTCAGATTGCTGATTGAAGGCCATTTTCAAGGTCAGCTGCCAGTTTTACTTTATCAAACCTATTGGACGGTGCAGATAAGAAACAGAGTAGACTCAAGGGTAGAGCTCTGGGGAACACCTGCATTAATGTGAAAGGATTTAGAAAAATGGCTGTTCAACATGACTTTCATTACATGATTTGACAATATAAATTGGACCAAATCAGAAATTCATCTGGATAGACCATAGCTTGTGAAGAAGACCAGCATGTCAAACCCTGTCAAATATGTTTGAGATAACTGAAGCCACAGCCCGAGCTTCACTCTTATTTAAAGCGTGACAGACTTTTCCAGTAATAACTGTTGTTGGCATTTGACTCGGAGATGTGAAAGCTGTATTTTTTGTCTGAAAGAAGACATGTGAAGTTAGATGTTTAACTAATGTGGAGTTGATTAGAGCCTCTAGTACTTTGCCAAAAAGGTAGAAGACTAATAGGGCAATAATTCAAAGGATCAAATGGCTCACTCAGGTTCTTAAAAGCAGGTACTACTGAAGAGGATTTCTAACAAGCTGGAAAGCAAAAATCAGCAAAGGATTTGTTATTAGAGTTTAGTGATAACAGATGATTCAGGAGCACATTTGGAATCCCTTCTTTGGTTGAGATCTTACAGCATTTTCTTTTATGCTTGTCTACATGTGTGTGTGAGTGAGTCAAGTGGGATGAGAATCTAATGGAATGGGAAATATATAACAGTTTTGATTATTTTTTTTTTTTTTTTACTTAACATTTTGTTGATATTCTATCATTTTCTTTTCTTCTGATAATGATGCTGAATCATCAGTGAAACATATCAAGGTTAAAAAATGAACAAATTGTCCAAATAGATAAAGACAATTTTGTGAGAGAGATAGTAGTACAAAAGAAGTTTTATCATTTTGATAATTTCAACAGTAATATTTGTTTGTAGACTATCATCTTGTGTAAAAATGGGTTATTTTTTCATACAAGTAAATAGCTAAAAGTAAATAGGTTGGTAAACAGAAATTGATCACTTATATACAATCTTTGAATGTCTTAATGAAAAAAAATAATTTAGTAAAAATTAAGTTTTTAAAATATAGAAATAATTTCAATGACCATCATGTGAAAAACATTGGAATTATTTCAGTGCAATTATTTCACTTGTATATTTGTGTATATAAAGTATATAAGTAAATACATTAATGTACTTAGTTGTTCACAACTGAATTGGGTTTCAGTCATATTACTGGTTGATTTTTATTAATTTTCTTTGTTTACATCTATGTGTGTGGAGATAAACACTATTGTAATAATCATGTTCTAATGAAACAATGTCACATTCCTGAACTTTCTAATTCTAGTATTTTTGTTCAATTGAAGCTAAAAAAAAAATAAAAAAATATTTATTTACACTAAAATGTTGCATTTTTTTTTTTTTTTTTTTTTTGGTCTTAATGGTCTTTTTTATTTAGACATTATAAAATGCTGTGAAAAATATTCAAATTGAATAAATCTGAAGACAAAATTTTTTTCTTTCAGCGATCCTTTACAGTTGATGACCGTATTGCTTGGTGTCATATCACAGTGCCCCAATCTGTACTTAATGGAGAAACATTAGATGATTGGTATCCACTCAGTGGACGACAAGGAGAAGAAAAAGAAGGCATGATCAACCTTGTATTAACTTTCACAGTGAGTGCTGCTATTTTACACATGCTTGCTATTATTACTTTTTGCATGTTTGTCTTTCTCTCTTCTTAGGGTTTTTTTTTTTCATTCCAGTTAAGAACAATTCATTCTCTTTCTGCCCACATTGCAAGAAACTATTTTTTAACAAAAATGATTTTTTAGCTGGATAATGTTTGCATGTTCTTGTGTCTAATGTTATAAAAAAAATAATGTATGTGATTAAAATAAGCAACCTTTATATTTGGTACTGATATTTGTTGTTTTCTAGATTCTTTCATATTAAAATTATAACAGTAAAGCCACTGTAGAACCTAACTTGTAAATTGTCTATATTCTTGTAATTAATGAAATATTCTTTTCTAGAAGTGTATTGTATATAAGTAGGATTCCTTGTAAATTTTATATAATTCCCTCTTTCAGTTTCTAACGATTGCAATTTTTAATTATAATCAATACCTATAAAAAGAGATTATTAAAAGAAATATAATTTGAAAATGTCTTTTTATAGATGAATGAAATAACTTATGAAAAAATGTCAAGTACAAACTCTAATGAACTAAGTCCAGATTTGCTCCCTATCTTCAAAAGTTTAAATGTTAGAATTGCTGAATAAAAGTGAAGGACTTACTCTTAAATTAAATTTTGTAAAATGTATAACTTAATGAATATTTAATTAAGTGGAAAATTAGCTTAATGTTCAAATGTGTAAGATACATGAAAACAGGTTATTCATGGTTTAAAGAAATAAAGACAATATTTTGTGTTAATTTTATTTCCCAGTGTTATCATCCCAATATTTATTTACATATTTAAAGTTAAAAAGCATTTCTATACTTTTTGGTATCATTTGATAAAGATTTCAGTTTTTAAGGGATGGATTGAGCAAAAATGTAGTTTTGACTGCTACCAACTTATATTGGTTAATTCTCTCCTAAAATACTTTCTTTCCTATTTTTGTTTAAGGTCTTCTTTTTTTTCTGTGTAAAAACAATTTCAATATCCATAAATGTATGTTTTGTAAAATTGTACTAGAAAATAATTGTGACAAACTCAGACTGAAGAATCTCATTGTTTCCATTCAATTATCATTTAGAGATATCAAATATTTGTATACATTTTGGGGATTTTTAACATTCTTTTTTGCAATTGAGGTCTGTTTTGTTCTACAAGATTTTGACGATGTTTGAACATGGCAGAAGAAAGACATTGATCTAAAGGGCAACCATATAAATATAGAAACTAGATAAGCAATATGTTTTTATTTGAGTGAATGTGTCATAACTGAATCATGACTCATAGTTACATTGATTTCAATCACATGTTCTTTCACTTTTCTCTCTTTCTCTCATTTATGGAACTTTTGAAGATTTTTTTTGTTTTTGCTGAAAAATATTTTTTCTCATCTCTCCAATCTTTGGATTTTTTTTTTTTTTTTTTTTTTTTTTTTTTTTTTCAAATCTGAACATTGATGAGAGAAACAAAGCCATTTTGTTGAGAAATGAGATTCTGTACAGACAGACAATTTTAAATTTGTTTTGAAATTGATTTTCTGGTCTTATTTTTAAAAATTGTTTCTTTATCAATAAAAAGTTTTCATATTTTATACAATTAAAAAACGTTAGTTCTGTGAAAAGATTTTTTTAAAGTTATTTTCAATATATGTATTTAAAATGCTTCTTACTGAAAAAGAAAGAAAAAAAATGGAATCTTATTGCATATTATAGTTTATTAATAAAATTAACAATTTGCCATTATAAATCAGTAACTATTTGAGAAACTCGGAAACCAATAAAAAAAAAAGAAAAAAGCCTCTCTCTCAAAGATAATCCTAACATTACAAGAAAAATTAACTTAGAGGAATGGATCCAGTGGTAAAACAGGATCCATTTTAAGTGCCAACTTCCTGAAATTTCTTATGCTAAGCTGACAAATCTAATTATAAGATTAGCTAAAAGATCTTAATCATATAGTTGCAAAATGAAATTAAAATTGTATAGATATTTTTAATTTAATGTGTCACAAGGCCACAAGTATAGGACACCTAGTGAGAATCAAACTTACCACAACAGTAATGGTCTGTGGCATTAGCTTTCTTCAGGATAGGTATTTATGAAACTTAGTCTGGTACAAAGCTACAAGTATGAGGCACACAGTGAAGATGAAGTAAGGCTAGCCTGTTAACCATTGCTCCGCAACAGTGACCATTAATATTTAAATGGTTAAATGCCTGGAACAATTATTTAAAAAAAATGTTATGGGTCCAAATACAAGAATCAGAATGTTTGAAATTAGATTTGTGGTTAATGGAAAATTGATAATTTAAAAGATTGGCACTTGTTTTAATTCTGAGTTTCATATGTTATAAGCAATAGAATCAGCACAAGGATTGTAACAATAGGACAAGTGCAGAGAGTGTAGTGAACTACTTACTGCAAAGGGCAAAAAGGACCAAGGTGTATGCATTTTTTGAAACACTAAATAAAATAACTTATGTCCTGCACTAACAAAGATTCGAATGTGTCTTGTGTGCAAACTGTCTAAAGAAAAATTGAAATGGCTGCTTCACAGGTTATATATTTTAAACAGATTGATCCCAGAGTCAAATATTCTCTCACAAGATTATCTTTGTGCATATGTAAATTTTGGCTGTAAATGATACATAAAAATGGGAGAACAAGGTGACTGTCGAACAGATTACACCTGTCACAGACAGAAGAGTGTTTGAGAGGAAACTGATTGCAGGCATTGTTTGCAAGGAAAGAAACAAAAAGTTTAAAGCTTTTTTTTTCTGCTACAGTGATAGATTCATGCCTTTCTTTGAAAATGAACATAAACAGACTCAGCCAAAATTTGAACAATATGAATAACTATTACATGACTATTATACCACTATTCTCAGTATAGACGCATCAATCTCCTTAGTGTCATTAGCAAGATTTTTTAGGTTATAATAGCAAGAAGGTTATTGATCACCTAAATAGGAACAACCTCTTTAGTGACAAGCACTATGGGTTTTGATCAGCTTGATCCACTGTTGATGTCCTAACTACCATTACTCACAGAATCAGTGAGGCTCTAGACAACAAATAATTTTCAAGGACTATAACATTAGAGATTTCAAAGGCATTTGACAAAGTGTGGCACAATAGATTGCTGCTCAAGCACTCTAGCTATGGAATCACTGGAAGTGTTTTCTCAATAATAAAGTCTTTCCTTAACAGGTAGGTCCCTGAAGGTAATTGTTAACAGCCAGTCCTCTGGGATCCTAACAATCAATGCAGGGGTCACTTCTTGGACCAACCCTTTTTTTATTTTGCATAAATGATCTGCCTAAGTGTATACTCTCATCATTTGTGAATATCTATACTGATGATTCGTTAAATGGGTGCATCTCCAAAACTCAAAATGACCAGAGACTTACAGCTAATCTCTCCTCCATCTTGGGTAACCAGACTGGCTGGTTACATTCAGTGCCTGGAAAAACAAACTAGTTACATTCCATCATCTTCAATCAGAGCCAATGAATGGATGTTCCATCAGGAAGGCCCCATGCCTTTAGCAACTATTGGGTCTTAAACTCAACCCAGACCTGCAGTGGGACTTGTACATACAGTCCATCACTAAAGATGCAGAAAAAATGGTCAGTTCCTTGTATCACTTCAGTAAGTACCTGACTCCTTGTGCAATCCTCTACCATTACAAGATCCAGTTCAAGCCTAAAATGGAATACTGCTGTCATATATGGGCAGGAGCTGCCCACTCTCTTTCCAGTTTCGATAGTCCAAAAGTGTCTCCATGTCCTTGTGGGTGACAAATTATTTTCCACCCTGCAACCCTTCTCACACAAATGAAATGTTGCAAGCCTCTCACTGCTCTGTCACTATTTCCATGGAAAGTGTTCAGATAAACTACATTCCTTAGTTCCACTAGTTCTAACCTTCACGGCTAGGACCTGCCATGCTATACACATTGTAGTGAACCACCCTCATTCTCTCTATATTCCATTGTTCCACTCGAACAGTTTCTTCCCATGAACCACTACTTTGTGGAAATGACTCCTAAGAGGATGTTTTTCCCAATCACTATAATCTTAATCTGTTCAAGTCTAGAGATAACTGTTATTTTCCCCACCTATCCACATAAACTGTGCCTCTTACTTTGTAACCCTCTACCTTGAGTGGCTCCTGGGCCTTGTACAGGATGAACCTCACTCTAAAAAGAAAAGGTAGACTTAAAATATGGCTTAAATAACTTTGCAAATAGCTTTTGAAATCTGGATTACTGAAAAAAAAATACCAAAATGCTATAAAGTCATCATAATCTGGATTTAATGGATTTAACATAGGTCATCTCCAAATTTGTGTTGTGTATTTATTTCTTCTTTAAGTGCAAAAAGAAAACCCGAGAAAAGATACTAGGCTACAATCCTAATCAATGAAGGGGCTTTTGCATTGGACCATCTCTTCCTGATGGCACACTTGACTTTTGCTTTTTAAACTGTATCTGAAAATGTAAATACAAATTATTTGCCAATAGATTTGTTCTTGTAATAATAGAAACAGACCTCACAATTTTTCTGTAATTAGTCAGGAAAGATATCTATAGGATTTCTAAGGGTAACATTAATCTTGTTAGTACTAATAGTTTTTTATTAGCATAATTCTGCTTGGTGAGGTGGGTGGCTTGACTGGTCAACAAACAAATGATTTTATGCTATAGAACTGAGAGGAGGAGACATTAGAAAAGCTTAATTCCATTTAATGACTATTGGAATTAAATGTGGAAAATGAACTAATTAAGAAAGTCAATTAGTGCTGAGAAAATAGATAGGTTGAAGGGTTCTTAAGGAATCGAACCTGAATATACGAGATAACTTAGTAACTGGTTACAAATGGATACATCACTGTGACCCATATTGTTTGCATAAAGACGCTTAGTCATTAGAGAGGTAGGCTTTCTTAAGTAGAATCATTTCAGAAGAAAAGGTTTTCCAAAAGAAAAAAGGTCATCCATGTTATATTTGTTTGTCATGATTGGGTTTGTCCCTGTTGGTGTAGTGTTGTAGTTGTATATGAACAGTGTTTGTATCTTTTTCTTATCTACTATTTTTATTTGTAACATTTAGGTTAGTCACATTTTCTAAGTAAAAAAAAAAACAAATTTAGTGGTTGATTCACATTCTTGCTACTGTCAGAAACTCAAATTCCTATTGTCAATAGCATAAAAGTTGTTGTTGTTATTATTAGTAGTAGTAATTGTTTGTGTATATTGGACAACCAACTTGCTGATAAGTGTTCACTTTTGAGTGCATATTATGTTATTTTTCTTTTTTTATTACCGTGACAACAAATATCACCTGACTACTTCCTTGTTTGAAAAGTTTCATTGTTGTCATTTATATCAAAATCTAGTCTTTCTTTTTGTTTCCTGTTGTACATACACATTATTTCTGTTTTACTTTTTTCTCTTATTCTTTAACTTGGCACATTAAAAACACTTAACATGCGTATATATCGCCATAATTACAACACTGTAACTGTAATGAGCAACAACCCTGGATCTACGCCCAATGTTGTATATATTTCGCCTCATTACTCTTCTATGGTGAGTAAATAGATTTCTGTTTAAATGCATTTACAGATTTAAACTCTGATCAATTTCTCTTTCAATTTGTAGGTTATTATATTGACATGATTTTTCCTACAGCCAACTGAATTTTATTTGGTGTTTTACAATGTTCTCTACCAGTAAAATGTGACAAGGAAAATTCACACATTTCTACAAGGAAATAAAGAATCTTTCACTTTGGTCTGGTACTTAAAAAATCCCTGATATCGCAATACTGCATAAATATTTCATATATACATAATATCTATTAATATTTGTAAATGGGAGTAAGGACTTATCTGATGAAGACAATTTTTAATTGATTGGTTTGAATTGTTGTATTGTATTTATTTTGTTACCCAAATTATGTAAAATAGATAAAACTTTAATATTAATTTCACTTTTCATTTTCTAGTTTATTATACTTCCTGATCATAAAGTTTGAATTTCTCAGTCAGTGACTTATATTTATTATCATTTTTGTTGGTGGCCATTGTTACTTCAAATGAATATGCAACTCTATACATGAAAGCTTAATTTAATTTTTTGACCATAAGAGAAATTAAAACTTCATTCTAAGTATTATACGATATGATTTTATCAGTTCTTTATTCTTTATAAATCAAAATGAGATAAATTTGTAGCTGATTACAATAATTCAGTATTTGATGTAGGTAGAAAAATTCTAAAAATATTTAATCCTAAACTCAGTGTAAAATGTTGCATATTAAAAAAAAAAAAAAAAAGAAAAAAGAAATATACCAGGTTAGAAATTAAAGATATCTCCTTATAAATAATTATCTTGAACTTTTGTAAATTGATTAGTTTCCATCTTGTTTACTGGAACAATTAATTAAGTACATTTAAATAATGTGTAAGTATAATTCTGACAGGAGTCTTCTTACATTGCATTTTTTTAAAATTAGTTGAGTATCTTTACTCCAAGCTAAAAATCTGGCCCCTGTATTCCAACACTAATTTCTTTGCTATGCTAATTATGTATTAATAATATGAGGATATGGTCAAATGTTAGATTATTTTTAAATGGTCTGGCTGAAAATTTTTCAGCATTCCTTCAAAGTCAGTTTGTGTAACTGATTAAAATAGAAACCTGAAAATACCTAATTTGAATATAGAAATTGTAGTAACAATTGGTGAACATTTCATGCAGTAGGGCTTAGATATCAATAATAGAATTTTTTTCAAAAATCTTTACTATTTTTTTTTTTTTTTTTTAAATTAATTCAGAATTGAATTATTTCTAGTATATTTCTTCAATAAAATGTATTTTTTAAATTTCTAAATTTGTTTTTAGTTTGAAAAATGAACAGGTATTTAATGAACTATTTGCTATAATCAATATTTTGGTTGTAATTCTCAGTTATTTAAAAACTTCAGCTATATAATCTGAAAATTTTATTAAATGGAGAATTTTTCTTAGCTACATCATATAAAAAAAATGAATTTGACATTCTTTGTACTAAAATTATTTTAGTTTCATTCAAACCTACAAAACAGATTAATAGTCTATGAAGAAACAAACATTTTTTTTTAGTTTCTGCTTTTATAGGAACCAACTGCCAAGTTGATTTACAAAGATTTGAATTGTTTTCAAATACTATTTTTAGATGTTGCATTGAATAGACACAATATTGCATTTAAAATAATTTTGTTGAATTTGATAAGCATAACTGATTGTAGAATGATGAGGCCTTTTCAATTTGTTGTCATTTGAATGTCTTTTTTTGTCTCTGAGAAAAAGCAAATGATTGAATAATAATTGACTTTGTCAGCTTGAGAATTTTTTTTAAGATTAAAAAGAAATTGTCAGTTTAAATGTATAAACTGTTATCAAGTATGTAATCAAGATAATTATTTACTAAGCTTAACTTAGTCTAGTCCAAGGCCACCATCATGTGACCCATTAACTTATTGTAGTAATGGTATGCAGGACAAGCTTGTTAACTTAAGACTAGAACCTTTAATGTAGTGTGTTACAAAAAAATCAGATATTTTGGAGAACATATTCATTATTTATTATTGACTATCTACCCATTTGAATTTTGATTGATGCTGTATTTACTTCATGGATATAATGAATATATGTTAATATGTAAGAAAGTTGTCTTTGAAAAGTGATTCTGGTAGGAAATGAAAGAACTTTAGCAACCTAAAATTTTTCAACAGTGAGACTTCTTTAACCACTGATCCAAGTCACTTAGCTGAAAGGAACTTATAGCATATTATATATAAATTCCTGTATTTTCTGTCACACTATGACAATCTTTATTTAAGGCCATGTCATCGCACAACTCTCACCCAGAACTGGAGGTTTATCTCATATCTTGTCGTTCCACTGAGAGCAAAGATTTTTAATTTTGGTTTGCATCTGTAGAAATTAAAAAAAAAAAAAAAAGTAAAAAATAAGAGCCTTAATTAATTTGTCTTGGATAATTAATCCTCTTTATCTTGGTTATTTTATTATTAGAATTAATATGTAATTTGGCAGAGCTTTGGCTCCATCTCTTCCCATGTCGTTAGCAAATGTGTATGACTTATTATATTCATTTTAATCTTTAAATTAATTATCCACATTAAAAGTTTTAACAAAACTAAAACCATATTGGAACTATGAATTCTGAAACAAAAATATGACATAAATAAAATGAAAACGTTACTTTCCTGTTGATTTTGTTTCATTTTATTGTTTACAAATAAAGTAATTGTTGTTATGTTGATGTATTTTGTCATGAATATATTTTTATGTTTATAGAAGTACTGACAATAAAATTTCACTCTTAAAGATATATGGTTTTACAACATTAGGGTTAACATTGTGTAAACATTATTTACAATACCTAAAAATCTATTGAATTTAATTATGACATTAACTTTAACTAATGTTCTTAATTAATGATTTTTTATTAATTTTGTAGCATAAAATATCATGTTTACTCCTATTTTGTTTTTTAATAAACTAAACTAAAATTCAACATACTATTTTCAAATAACTTTTAGAAAGAAAAACATAAATTAATCATAAAAATTAAATTTTATCGTTAATATATTTGTTTATGAATAACAATATCACAAAGAAAAATGTTAAATTAACGGAACAATAGTATTTTTAAATAAACTTTGCAGTGTAAAAACGGAACCTAAGAAAGTCTTTGGAAGAAAAATTTACTAAAAATTAAACATTAAAGCAAATTTTTCTTTCAAGAAAGACTAGAGAAAATAGGATTAATAAGTTGAGTAAAATTAAAATGTTAAATTTCAGTAAAAGAAGCATGCTAAAAATTCAACATACCTTTTTCATTTGTTATAAATAGAAATATAGATGAAGCAAAAATAAATTTGATCATTAGTGATCATTACTTTCATGAATAAACATTCCATAGAGAAGAATATTAAATAAATTTCCAAGTAACAAGACCAAGTTTCCCAAATTACATTTATCTTTATTTTTGTAATGAAAACAATATAGCAAGTTTGAAGGAAATAAAATAAATAAATCTTATACTTACTTCAATTAAATAAGCTAAAGGCATTCCAGATGTAAAAAGCAAAAATTTCATAAGCCAATCTATATGTAAACCCAAACTAAAAAAAAAATGAAAACTTTGCTCCTAGTGGAACAATGAGATTTGAAATAGGCCTCCAGTTCTTGCATGATAATGTGGCCTTAAATAATGCTCGTCATGTGTCACGTTCAAAAATAAAATTTGTATGACTTTTTTTTTTTTTTTTCCAATATAAAATCTGATTTCAATGTTATTGCTCTGTATGTTTATCGTTTCAGCCAATTCAAAACCTTCCAATGGGCAGTTTTGTGTGCCCACAACCTGCTATGGTTATTCCTCAAGTTGTTAGCCCTGGAATGTTTTACACTCCCATGCAGCCTGTTGGTGAGCTTTTCTTTTTCATTTCTACATTGCATTATTTATTGCAAGTTTTGTGTTTCCCTTATTTACTAATCACTTAGCATTTATGGATTTGAGCTGTTGCAAAATTGGTAAACAGTTTTAATATCAAGTTGAATTTTATATTTCTATAATTTTATTTTGTTGCTATTTTCTGTATGATTCTGTATTGATTGGATCAGTTCTATACACTTTGAAAAATATTGTCATTAATTATTTTCTTGGACAATTTAATAAAAGAAATTCACTATGCATGATGGCCATTATTAAATAGATTCTAGAAACAAACCTGAATACAGAAAGTAATGGCAGTGAAAATATATTATTTTAAATTTTGAAGAATTTTAATCTTTCCTGTTGGGTGTGAGTTTAGGGAATGCTAAAATTGAAAAACATTTTGCTTAATTTTCCAATCAAATTGCTTTTTAATTTAAATGTACAACTGGAATAAAGAACCTATGAAAATATCCAAAGTTGTTGAATATTAAGGAATTAGTATTTAAACCATACTGATTATATAATTACTAAAGTGGCCACAAGGAAAATACAGTGATGAATTTCAGGGAATTGTTATTTATTTTGCAGTTGGTGGGGCTCCAGTCTATCAACAGCCACAACTGCCTCCAACCTCTGCACAAAGTCCACTTTATACAGAAGAGGATATCCAACTTGTGAAAGACATGTTTCCTGCTATTGAGACTGATGTCATTCAATCTGTGTTTGTAGCCCAACGAGGTAACAAGAATGCAGTTATTAATTCACTTCTCTCAATGAGTAGTGATCAATAAAGAAATGTTTCATGAAAGCAACCAACAACATTACCCCCAGATGTACTCAGAGGATATCAAAGACATTTTTTCTTTTGTTGTTGTTGTTGTTGTTCCTCTTTGGTATTTTTCTTCCTCTTCAACCTCCATGCTTTCCTTTTGTTTTAAATCCTCTCACTTGTTATTTGGCTAAATGGGACCAGCCCTTCACATGTTATGGAATGGCCACAACTACAATAGTATCATCAGCCAGAAGTCAAATCTTTCTAACCCACTAACATTTTTCTTAGCAATTATGAGCTGCCTTCATTGTTTATAACTTTCTTTTAATTATTCACAGTAAAAGTCTGTAAGCACTTAAAGTGAAAAATTAGATTTCTTTTGACAGTTTTTTTTTTTTTTTTTTTAAAGCGAATAGTTTTAACAAATTCTACAAACTTTTTTTTTTTTCAGCTTTCCTTCATTTCTGAGAAAAAATTGCCTTTTGATTTTTAAAAATAATCATTCATTTTAGTTAATATTTCACTGGACTGAAATGTATTCAAGTATTGTTTTTTTTTTTTTTTTTTTTTTTTTTTAAAGCTCGAGTTAAATATATCTAGAATATTTTTTTTCTTATCAAATTAATCAGTTTAAGAAATTATATAACTATGCATTGCCAGAGAGTGAACTATTGTGTTACAGTGATAGAAAGAAATGTTCACTGTTGTAAACATTTGCATGATTTACGTGATCCTGCAGAAACTGAAATCATTAAACTATTCCAGTATATTTTGCTGATATACTTTTTATCCCCATACTTTCCTTTTCAGTTAGGGAGGGTGGTTTTGATAAAGTGTAAAAAGCCCTGACATTGGTGCTTCTTCACGTTTTTGAATTTTTCTCTTTATGACAATTCATTGTGGTTTTCCACTTGTGAATGCAATGATGATTTTTTCCCTTTTTGTCTAAAAAGGCTGTTTAAAAGCAATTATTCCAAAAAATATTTTTAACTATTGAATACTACACCAGAGCAATGGTTAACAAATTAATATTGCAGACCATTACAACTGTTGTGCATTTGATCCTTAAGCTTAGGAAATGCCAGCATTTTAAAACTATTTGAAGAGAAGAATATAACAAACTTATTTTATTTGAAACTTCATTTTGATTAACTGTGGACATAGGCCAATGATTAGAACATTGAAATAAAGGCTACACAGTCAAGGGTTTCAAAGTCGATGAGGCACATTACCACTTCACTTTGGAAAAAGAAATCTGATCAAGTCTCCTTCAATAATCTTTTATTTTTTAACTAATTCTTTTACTTCCTCCTCTTCTTCTTTCTAGTATCATTAATTTTCTAAAAAAAAAAAAAAAAAAAAAAAAATCCACCATGTTTGCCTCAATCTATAAAGCAGATTTTTTTTCCTTTTGTTAACTGTAGTCCATGTGCTTGTTTAGATATTCTCTGTAGGTATGGCTGTGAATTCACTAAGGCTATAAGAAATGGGGGCAGGTGTAATATGGATATTTCATTCATTTACTCAAAATAAATTCCCCTTTAGGATAAGTAGCTTTTGTAAGCCTGTGTAAACAAAAAGTTAGAATTGTACTAAAATTTTTGTGCAGAAATATGCTCTTCCTTTGAAGATATGACCTTTTGTTTCACTCCAAGCTTATGAGCTTATGTAACACAAGAATAAGTCAATCCTCTTGTATTTATGGAGGAAAAAGATTTCATATGGTTAGAAATTGAATAATTTCAGGATTCAAATAATTAGTTAAGTAAATGAATCCTGGTATTCAGTTGAGATAGAAAGATCAAAACAGCATTCAATTCTCATTTAATGATTGTAGACAAAATTGTTTTATTTTTGTCAGATATTTATGTTTCAGCATGGGACAAAAGGTGTGTGTGGGGGGGAGTGTTATGAAGACAAAAAATGATTGAGGCTACTTGATATTTTATTGCACTGATTTTATTCAAGTTTCTCATTTTTGCTAACATGAAAAGAAACCCTGTGATATTTAGCAAAGCACTCATGTCTAAGCCTATGATAAAATGTTACATTGCCTTTATGTTGTGGAGAGGCTAAAATGTATTTGTAACTTTGCTGGCACAGAAGGAAGATTTGATTTTTACTAAACTACTCGCTTTGAAAAGTTAAAGCAAATGGAGACATAAAAATCAAATTTTTAAAAAAAATACTGGAGAGTAAAAAAAAAAAAAAAAGCAAGTTTTTGATTGACAGAATGCATATGAAATAAAAACAAATATCAAGAACAATTGTTTTTGGTCTTCCATCTCTTTGAATTTGTGTTTTTACAAGTACTTTATCTCCCTGGATATATAGTTGAATAAACTTTCATGTAAAAGTTTTTAGCACTTGTTTTCCTCAAATTCCAAACACACTTGTTCAGGTTTTTTTTTTTTTTAAATGTAAATTTAGAGTGATTTATATAAAATTATTTTTTTCTTTTTTAAACTAAATTGTACTAAACCATCTGTCCCATGACCAGGTGTAGTTAGTTTGCTGAGGAACTCCTTTTACCTATCTTGGTTTTATGCTAATGTGTTAAAAGTTGGAGAGGTATTCATTCATACATACATAGCATGTCTTGGGCAGGTAAACCTAGTGAAGCCCATCCCACCAGGTTAGATGATGCAATAAAAAATAAATATGATGAAAGTATTCCTCTTTTCATGAAAACTACAAATTTGTCTATGTATTCAGGACTGCCTAAAATATTGGTTGTTTGATTCATCACTGTTGCCACTGCTGAAATGCATTGTGTAAAATATGCTCACATCCAGTAATTGGTTTCTATAATGTTCAGCAAGTGTCAATGGGTGCAATCCCACATGGAAGAATTCAGTTGTACACTTCTGCTTCCTATGTACTTTCATGTCTGATGCCATTTTGTCAGATTGCTATCTGTAACAAGGTAAAACAAGGCTTGTGTGGATGAGGGGAGGTTTGGTAGCATCTGACATGGATCAACATGAGGAGGCATTACTTTTAAAGCAGCTTATTTTTTTTTTTTTTTTGGAAGTTCACATAATCATGAATTTTTTTTTTTTTTTTTAAATTAAAAATCCACTTCATATTTAAAAAAAATTTGCATGGAATGTAAATGAGTTAAATGCAATCAAATAATGAATTTTTAAAAAAAAAAAAAATTTCTTGTTGCCATCAATAGTCAAATATCAATTTGGACAAGAAGCCAATGATAATTGAAAATCTAAGGGAGATCATTTTATAAAGAAAAATTCTTTTTTGCAACTTAACTGAATTAAACTAGTTTCGTATATCAAAAATAATTTCTTCTGTCCAAGGTTTATTGCAGTAAAATTAAACTTGAAAACTGTAGAATGTTTATTTTATGAAAAGCATTATTTACTTTAACAGGATGACTGAATTTAATGGATGTAAATGAATTAAATTAATCAAATCCCCTTTTTAGTAATAAAATTTTATTTAAAATACTTTTTTTTTTTCTTTACACAATATTGGACAAGTATTGATTTGTGAATTTGGTGGCATAGTAATTGCAAGTTCAATCCTTGGGCTACGTAGTTCAGATTTAGACTCGGCGGAAACAGCAGTAACTGTAGCATTCAAAAAGAGCAAACATTAGCTCTCCATAGACATGAACAGCAGAATGGGAACAATCTAATCCTGTAGACTAAATAATGGGTTCAGTTTGAAATTTCCTGAAGGTGACCTGGATTGACAGACACCTGAAAAAGGTTAGAGGTCACAACCAAAATGGTATAAGAAGATTCAGACATTAGTCTGGATGTAAATAAAATACTGATTAGAAATACATCATCTTACAAATTCAGGTAGAATTTGGTTAGTGTTTGTATATATTATCAGATAAATTTATTCATATTTTTTTTTTCCTCCATTTATTTTAATTCTAATATTAAATTTCAATGAGTCCATCAATATATTCTGCATCAGTTTACAGCTTGTCAACATTCCACTAGTTTGTCAATGCCTTGGTGATAGAAATCACTGGGTTTTGACTTTAAGAATTTATCGAGCCACGTTTTCAACACCATGTTGTAGAATAAAATGCCCCACAGTCTGTGGGAAAGTGCACCCCACCAAAAAAAGAAAAAAGTGATCTGAATCCACTAGAATGTAGTGTGTTGTAGAACTGATGGTGTGCTTCTTCAACACTATCATTTAAGTTGGATTGCTCCAATAAACAAAAGTTGTAGTGGAAGAGTTACAAAAAATACTACAATAAAAATATTTTGCAGATTAATTCAAATAATATTGGGGGAGGGGAAGCAACTAACAAATTTATCTGACAATCTAATACATGAATACCCAATGAGGAAATCTATACAAGATGTCAATCTTAGCAGCATAATGGATGCAAAAGTAATTAGCTGTCATATTTTTGTTTAATTCACCTCCCCACCACCACTTACTGTTATAAAATTAATCATGGAAAACTGACAAAGCCTTGATAATGTAGAGATCTTTAAGGCCCTGCAAAAAATAAGACAAACTTAAATTCCATAAATTTAAAATGGGATTTTAATTTTTCCTAAAAGATTTTATATATATTTATTTAAAAAGAAAAAAAAAAAAAAGTAACAGACATTAAAGTAAACTTTATTCATTCTGTACATCCATCCTTTCATAAAAATGAAGAAAGTGTTAACAAAAATAACATTTTCTTTGATATTTTTCTACAATCTTCAACTTGTGAAAATATGAGCAGAAATGAAATCTTGTGCCTCTTAGAACTTTTAAGAGTGTCTAAATTTTAGAAAGTCTTTGGTATTACAAGGAATTGGTAAGTAGCCAAAATTAAAATTTAGTTGAATAATTTTTTACTTTATTAGGATTTCTTGGGAAGGTTTCCAAATTTGATCTTTTCATGTCCGATATCATTTAGGGCACTATTGTTTTCTTGTTTGCTCAAATTTCCACCTGAAAAGTAGTTAGACTTACTGTATTAAACTTGACATTTCTATCCATGTTTTAAATGTCTGCAGGACTTGGACAATTAAAAGTCTAAGGCTTAAAATATTGGTCAGTGTTGAGTCTTTCCTAAAGCAGATAATTCACAAGAGGCATGGAAAGAAAATTAATTACACAGAATTTTTTTTTTTTTTTTTCTTGCAAATAAAATAAGGTTCCCATCTGGCAAGATTTTGATGCTAGCATTACAAATTTGCAAGGAGAGAAAACTGGAAACAAAAGGCTTGTAAACATGTAAATAAAAATATTTAGAACAGAACAGACATTCCTACACACAAGAGACAGGACGGTTTCTATTGGCATTATTTCCATTTTGAATACAAACTGAGGATGATACAAATTTATATAATTTCCATTAATAAGTTGATGGTTTTTAGACAGCTTGGCTTTTTGGTTCAACTGTTTTGAAAGGAAAAAAAATCTTTGTTAATTTTTCAAATGCTCATCCACTTAAGTGTTTTAATGTGAAATAAAAAGATTACTCATTTCTTGAGCCACAAATTAGACATGATAATTTAATAGAAACCCTTAAAAAAAACCAAAAAAAACTTCAATTTGTCATGCTGTTTCAGATATTTAAAAACCTAATTTTATTTTATTCTGTGGTTTCATGTCATCTTAGAAGTAACAGTCTTAAGTTTGTTGAATTGGTTTTATTTCAGATTATTGCCATGAGAATTTCAAAGCTATAATGATGTCATATATGCAGAGTATAACCTAAAATATTTTTATGGTGAAAATGTAAAACATGTCACAAGTCTTTTGTACTTTTTATTTATGTTAAAAAAAAAAAAAAACTGATCATAAAGTTAAGCCTACCCCACTTTCCAAATTTGGATCAATTTAATGTAGGTACCAAAGGAAATGTGATACCTAAGGTTTAAAATGAATTTTTAAAAATGAAAAATCTTTTGTAGCTCTTATTTTAGTTTTAATTTCAAGCTAAAATACTTTGCTGTATTTAAAAACTAATTTAAATTGACTGAAAGTTGTCTTTCATCACAATGCAATTCTCTTTATTAAAAAAAATCTTCCCAAAATAAAATGTACTAGTCTCTGAAACTTTATTTCAGGAATATTACCTGATTTTAAGTATAATTAATCTGACTTGAAACAAATATTATTTACTTTAAGTTTAAAATAGCTTAGATTTTAACAGTGGTAGCTGTTTAAGCTGTGGACATGTTTGACAATGTGATGACAGCTTAATGTTTATCTAATGTCATATCAGGGTTTTAGCTATAAATAATCGAATATAATGTGAGTGCCTTTTATATACAATTTTTAAGTACTCGGTAATCTTAGATTATGGAGAATATTTTCTTAAAATTTAAGTTTTTTATTGAATTTTAGATACTTTCTGGCTTTAAATTTACTATAATTATCACTTATTTTGTGATAACATCATCTAAAAGGGGTGAAATTAATATTGAATTTTAAGATTTACATGAATTATTCTAATAATAAAAAAAAAAAAAAATAATGAAAATTCTTGTAAAAATTCATTATTCATTGAAAAAAAATTTTCTTAACAATAGTGTCTTAATATATTTTATTTATAAAAACAAAAGCCTTTCTAATTAAATGTCATAGTTTTATTATTCAGAGCAGATTTTCAGTAAATGGTGCTCCTGTTTGACAAAAACAAATTTTTAAATTTTCCACAAGTCCTGCTTTTAACTAAATATGAAGAGGATGCAATTTTAATTTCTGAAAATTTTATAAAATTAAGTAACAGAATTAGATATAAAAAAAAAAAAGTTAATTCATTTGTAAATAAGTCCTGAAAATTTAATTAAAATCTAACAATTTTTTGACTTTCACAAGAATTTCCAAAACAAGGTGTTTTACACCCCCCCCATGCTAAATTTCCCATACTAATCTTTGGCTGATGCAAAAAAAAAAAAAAAAATAATAACCAAAATTTCAAATGTGCTAGAAAGGATTTAAAAAATTTCATAGTAAAAATATACTTTTGTCTTTTGATGATAAAACTGTTTTTATCAAGCTTGGGGCTTTTTTTTTTTTCATCATGGCATGCTCTTTTTTTTTTTTTTAGCGAATTTTTGGATATACCTAATTTAATGAAAGTCATTGAATTTCTTTGTACATGGAAAAAAAATTTAAAAGTTTCATATAAAATGATGCAAAACTGAACAGAATTAATTATGCTAAAGTACAAAAAGCAAAGCAAAGTTTGGGAGTACGTACGAGTTATCTCCCTTGAATAACCACCATTGATGGTAATTTATCAGACGAAAAGGATTTTTTTGTAGTGATGCTCGTTCTTTGATAACTGCGCCACACTTATGGCCTTGTGCCCGACAAAACTGAGCTGAGTAAATAACTTTACAGTACAGATCTCATGAGTGTCTGTCAAAAATGTAATGAATTTAAATTTGAAAAACGTCAGTGGGATTTTTTTTTATTTTTTATGAGCAGTAAATTATTTGCATACAAGGGTTGAAATTTTGCTGAAAATGTAGAAATATTAAAATATTTGATTCCTTGCTGCAGTGAAAAGAATTGTGCACTTATTTGCAGCTAAAGCATGAATATGTTGACTGTATTCAAAAATGGATTGACTCAGGAATCGAACAATGTCTCGATACTTTCACATCTTGTAAGGGAAGAAAATCAACAATGTAGGATAGAGATTCAAGATAATTGACAGAGGGTCATTAATTTTTAATCCATGTTTAGATTGGACAGAGTTCCTTGATGACAATTTCATTTAAAGATTTGTTTTGGGATTCATTTCATTTATAAGTTTATGAAAGGAGGGAGACAGAGTAGTTGAAAAATAACAAGTTGGAATGGATTGAAAAAAATCAAACCAAAATTGATGAAAAGAAAAAGAATGTGTGTGTGGTGGGGGAATAGAATTTGAAGAAAATAGAGAAGTAGGGAAATAAAGAATAAAGTGCAAAAAAATTAGGTGGTGGGGATTAAGATAAAGTGAGGTAAATAGAAATTTATTTCTTTGCCCCAAAGTGTCCAAGTTTTAACACTTGTTATTTCCTCCAGTTTTGTAGCTTTTTTCTTTTTTGTTTTTGTACCAAAACGAATTTTGCCATTTCTTGTCAAGTTTGAAATGATTATGCATTCTAAAGTGAATTAGGAAATGCAAGGGAGAAGAAGCACACTTAGGATAATAGAAGTCATATCTAAAGTAGATTATGGTTGAAAAGCTAAACATGCAAAACCCAGTAAAATAGTGGCCTTAAATGAAGAGAAAAATTATTTCAAGAAAACTAATTGCATCCATTTGGTTTGGTATGGAAGTTTTGCAAGCAGAAAAGTAAAATTTTTATTCTTTATTTAAAATATCTTAAAATTTCAGCTAACAACACAAAAAAGTATTTTTTTTTAAATACTGAATAAAACTAGATTAGATACAAAATCTAAAGTTAGAATTAACACATAAAATGAAAAATATCAGACAATCAGAAAATAATGGTTAATAAATAAGTGAATGTGGAGATCAGCTTTTGTTTTAAATAGAAAATATCAAAATAATCATTTGGGTTCTTAGAATTTGTGTCAATATTTCACATTTTGGAATATATCTTAATTGTTTAATAAGAAAAATACTTGCTTTCATGACACTTGAAAAATGCTTTATAAACAGAAATATCAAGTTTTAGAGATACAATAAATTCTATCTGCAGTGTTTAATGATGGGGATAAGATTTATATTTCTATTAGATTTTGGGACAAAGGAATTATCTTGTAGAAAAGAAGAAAACCATTCTTGAGTAGGCCGGATCACACAATCTTTTACACAACTTTTTCAATGTAACTGGTAATTTATGAAATTTTATGTATAGATAGGCACATTTTATAGGAAACTTATTTAGAGATTCTGAAATTTGGTGTGAAAATATTTTCATTTAGCTCGAAAGAAGGCTAAGATTTTAAAGACAACTTTGGAAAAAATAAAACCAAAAAACATTTTGAGTGAAGTCAGAATTTAAAAAAAAAAAAAAAAAAGTACTGAGTTCTTAAGATAAACCAGAATACATCAATTCTTACTGATTTTATTTTCTGATAAATTAGTAAAAGATTAATGTTGGTCTTGGAAGCTATTTTAATCCAGGAATTGCAGGATAAACTTGCTATTGCATCGATAGATTTTTACAGATTGACATATACACAAGACAAAATATTGATAACATTTATCTACTTTATATTGTGTGTGGATATATAAAAAAAGATTCACAAGCACACACACACACACACACACACAGTTGTTTAATCCTGAGTGTAAAGTACTAAGCAAAAGTTTCAGAAAACTTATTTCATAAAGTAAGTATTGTAACAAAGAGTTTTTTTTCTTCCTTAAAAAGGAGGTGGACCAAAATTAATTTATTTCATTATAAAACAGACAAAAAATATTGCTTTAAAGAAGTATTGCCAACAGGAAGTTAAAAAAAAAAAAAAAAAAAAAATAATTAACAGCAAATGAAAAATGAAAGTAACAGTAGAAGGGGAAAAAAAAAACTATACAAAAATACATAAGATTAAGTTGCTTATATATGAAAGCAAGAACGAATTTGATGTATAAATCTACAAAACAGGATTAAAAGATGAATTTATTTATCTTTGTTTAAAATTGAGGAAAAAAATTCAGTAAATAAATTTACAAATGAAACATACTCCATTTTTGTTTAAATAAAAAGCAAACATTAAACAAAAAGTTGTAGATAAAAAAATGTATATAAAACAGTTCACCAAGATAGAAAAGTGCAAAAAATAATCTTAAAAAAAAGGAAGAAATTAAAAAATAAAGTAAAAAAATAAAATAGTAAAATTCCAATTTGAAATTCGAAATTCTTGCTTTTGTAAGTCCGATATCCTCATCACAACCTGCAGTGATTTGACTTTTGCTTCAACATCTACAGCCACTCAATAACATTTTCTAAATCTTATCTTAAAGGAGAAAAAAAAATCCTTTTTCTTTTTCAGTTGTCCCTTCTCTGTCTACATTGAGAATTAATTCTTTTCTTTATTATCTGGATATCTGATAATTCAGCAGTGTAGCCATCATGGAAATATAGCAAATGATTAGAAAGTTCATTATTGTTTGGTTAAAAGTTGGATGGTGTCAATTAGTAGAGTGCACAATGGAAACCATTTAGTTTATCCCCCCCCCCCAATCTCTCTTCTTTCCAGAAGACAGTTTTTTTTTTTGTTGTGTGTGTGTGTGTGGGGGGGGGGTCGGGGTCTTCCAAAAGTAGAAACAAGCAAAACAAAATTGAAATGATGCAGAAACCGAAAAGATGAACAGGTGGTTAAGGAAAGATGAAATGTCTTCTCATGGAAGAGCAATATCAAATGAAGTCATGAAAGAAAGTCATGATAAATAGTTTCTGGCAGATAAAAAGGACAGTAACGGTTTTGTTGTGACACTATTAATCACGTTTTTGTAAATAGAGAAAAAGCAATCTCTGAATGTAAAGTGACATGACCTTGGCCTTTTCCTTATTAAATTTTGTGTAGCTGTTTTAGTACAAGAAGAAAAAAAAAAAAAAAAGTATTTCTTTGGCACTATGCCACCTGATAATTTAAAATATACTGATCAAATTTGAAGGAAAAAATACAAGTAATCCATTACTTTTGTACTTAAACTGTTGATTTGATGTTCATCTAGAAACAACTTTTGACATGGAAGGGAAAAAAAAATTCTTCATAAAACGGTTGGAATGTGAACATTAAAAACAATGTTAGATTTTCAGTATTTAGGCAGGGGGAGATTTATCAGAAAAATGTTTAAAATTGAGGATACAATCATCACAAAAACAAATTTTTGGAGTTTAAGCTTTTTTTTTCAAATAAAAATATGTTGGCATTATTTAAAAGAAATTTTCTCATCTTCAACAATGTATTCATTTACATATTAGTATAAACAATGTGAATACATATATAAATATACACACAAACAATTTTTTTTGAAGCATTCAGATCTCTCACCCATGCTAAACTTGTCTTTTTAAACTCTTCAGAAAAATAATGGAAACAATGAAACTGTAATAAAATATTAACACCAACAAGCTCACACTTATTTCGACAGCCTGTTGGATAAGACCAAACTTAATTCACACACACACACTCCTGAGCAATAAACTGAACACAGCCAGAAAACAGTTATTTACAAAATGCACATCAAAATAATTGCAATTGAATTAACACAATATCATCATTAACCCAATAAAAATCACATTTTACAAACAACCTGATACAAGCACAGCTCTTTATTTTAGCCAAAGAAAATAATCCCAAGTCTCTTTCACACACACACAAATCATACACAAACTGAAATACACACACACATACACATTTTAAATTAAAGTTATCTATGTACAAACATGCATAATTCCATACACCCAAATATTCCAAAATACATACAATGTAAAATTGCAAATGGAGAAGAGAAGAATTCAATCTTTCAAGATGAATGCCAACAATACAGACAAATATTTCATGAGAGAGAAAACTGATGAGAAAAAGAAAGTCACAAAATCTATGTGTGATACACACATACACTCAAGATGATTAAGTGGTCACTATTTTTTATGTTTTATATAAAATTTGCAATTTATTTGTCATTGTAATGTCTATAAGAAAAAAAAAAGAATATTTTTTAAAATTTTCTATAAGTGTTAAAATAGGACTCACTTTTTTTTTTTTAACAGATCGAAAAATTTATTGTACATAAACTTTTTCCTCATTACAATTTCACCCAACTTCCTTTCAAAAATACATCTGATATATATATATATATATATATATATTTATTCCATCACCACAGCATGTAAACAATGTAGTAGACACTGTCTTCTGCAATTAGCACAATCTATTGACAATAGATGAGCTGAAGAAGAAATTGAAAGTATTGTACAAAAAGTCATAGTTAATAATGATATGGCCAATCTTACCTTTACTTTATCAGAAAATGCCTCCAAAATTTTCTTTTGCTAATATTCATTGCTATTCCAAAAGTACAGGAAATTATTTTCTCAAATATCTTGAAAATTCTAAGGTCAAAAAATTATTTTAAATAAAAATGAGGTTTAAAATTGAACCTTCAGTGCTAAAAATGCAATGCAATGTAACATTCTTTACAAAGAAATTTGGGGAAATAAAATCTATTTTTAATTTTTCCATTTTAATTATCATTAAACATTTGATAATTACAAAATTTGTTTAAAATTATAACCAAATATTAGGAATATTCAAAATAGCCAAATGTTGTTTAGATTCCCATGTTTCACTCTAAATTTAAAATGAAAATTTTAGGCCTTTTCACTCGAAGTAGTAAAAGTTACATTAGCCATCAAATTCTTTTTAAAGCTTTATTTCCTCTTTTCTGAAGAACCAACAAAAAAAGACATGGTCAGATGAAGAAGAATGATTAGCAGCCAAAATAAAATGGCAGCAAGAACGCAGTTTTCCATAGCAAGAGAAATTCAAAATATCAGTTCTTATAAAGGATGCTCATCATGCACACACTGCATCTTCATCCACGGCCCTTACCTAGCAGCAATAATGGCATCAAACATTCAACCTTCTCAGCAGGTAACCCACAGCAACAGGAGCATCTTATTATTCTCAGCCACACCCGAGTGCAGCTGAAGCGAGCGAGATGAGAAATTTTTACAGAGATCTTGGAGCAAAAGGGATGCACTCCAAGAATTGTTGTAATTGTTGATATGGTTTCCTCGTCGCCAAAAGCAGTTCTCTTAAGTAAAAGGACAGCATTCAGGTAATTCCTGAAATGGACAACAGGAAATTATATAGGGTTATCCTGATTGATAACATTAGTGGATAGAAAAAGAAATATTTTCATTGTATTGACTTTGTGGTTAGATCATTTCAAATGACACAAAAGTAGAACTTTGTGCTCAACTGATAGGGTGAAGTTTAACAGCAATTTCACTTGGTTAGATTGATCTTGATGTATGATAAAGAATTGTTAAAAGTTTCAAAATTTCAATGGTGATCAACATTGCTAATACACTGTTTATGATCAATGTATCAAAAGAACATTTATAAAGTTTAATTCTACTATGAGCATTACTACATGAGCATATAACAAATTGCTATTTTTAATACTTTTGTTCAATACTTTTTTAGCCTTAGTGCAAAAACATTTGAAATACATTTCTTAATATTTCAACAGCTTATGATTTTAGGACAATGAGTATCAGACTATAAACTTAATCACACCCAAATTAAAAAAGTAAAAAAGGTTAGAGATTTCATGAAATAAAAGCTCCTGAAAAATAAAAGATAAGCATAATCAAAATCAAACAACCATTTTCAAGCAATAAAAAGAAGATTTGCTGAGGAAAAAATGCTTTACTGGTCTAAGAAATCTTATTAACTCAGTCCCATAAGAATTTTAAAGAATTCTTATCTTTGACAAATTTGTAATCAGTACAACTTGTCACAATCATAAATGTATGAAATGAGAAGGAAATACAGAATTGTGCAATATGAGATTTTAACTCAAAAAGAATATCAAATTTGTTCTCAATACATCTTTAATTTAGATAATAATTTCCACAAAATACTATCTTGAGAAAATGTTTGCTTGTAAAACATTTTTCATAAGAATGTGACAATTTAGGAAGGAAATGAAAAGTTGAGAAAATGAGTTAAAATTTGAAAAGAATTTTGAAAGATGAGGAGGAGGATCTAGGATCAAAAGTTTTGCACGGATGTGAAAGAGAGTGAGAGTGAGAGGTGCAGAGATTGAGATGGAAGAAGTAATAAAATATAGAAAAAGAAAAATGATGATAGATTTACCTCATTCGACTCCATGAGCAAAAATCATAACCAGTCCAGGCTCAAGGATCAGATCCTCCGGCATGTGTTCATTTTCACAAGACATTACGACCACTGCTTGCTTTCCTAATAACATAAAAGAAGAGAAAATTACATTTTAAGGCTAACACTAACAGATTAAATCAGGCAGCAAACAACATATATTGGAATAAATAAAGTGCATCTTTCTCAGTAATTTATGCATACACACAATCTAAATCTGTTATGTCATTAAATATCTTTAAGAATGGTTGATGTTTTCTAGTCAAACTACAAAGAAAAAAAAAAGGATTTTTTATAAATATATATATTTATATATATATATATATATATATATATATATATATATATATATATATTAAAGACATTTTTATGTTTAACGTTCTTATAAACTTCAATTTTCCATGAATCTCGTACATTCATAACTGCTCTGGCGTATCAAATGTAAACAAATGACGTCATATATTAAGAAATGGACAAAGTCCGACAATTTATTTATTAAAGACATTTTTATGTTTAACGTTCTTTAATCTATAAAAAAAGAACGTTAAACATAAAAATGTCTTTAATAAATAAATTGTCGGACTTTGTCCATTTCTTAATATATATATATATATATATATATATGTGTGTGTGTGTGTGTGTCTAAAAAGATATTAAGATGTTAAGTACTGATAACTGATAGTTTAAGGTTTGTTTTTTTTTAAGTGCATTTACACCTATGGTAAAGACATAAAAATTGTTGGATTAAAGCCTGTCAACAGTGTGTGTGTGTGTGTGTGTGTGTGTGTGTGTGTATTTAGGCAGCAATCCTTCTTCCATGCAAGCTTTATTAAATATGACAGACAATGTGCTTTGATTAAGTTTTTTTATAGAATTTCTTGTATTTTTTAATTTTTTTCTTTTCAGTAGATAAATTATACAAAATCTGTCCAAATGTTATATTTTTCTGATCACTTTTGGCTATACATTTAGACATATTCAAGGATGAAATATAATAACTGGAAGTAGATTGATGTATGCATGTATTTAGTATTATAGAATGTTTTATTTTCAAAACAGCCAACATATTGTGTCCATGTTCATAGTTGATATTTTTTGAAGTTTTATATATATATATATATATATATACAAACACATGAATGTAATGAGAATGAAAATAATATATATATTCTAAACAAAAGTTTCAAAAACAGGACTCAATACTGAGTAAATTGTTTTTGTAATTAAAAATTATAATTTTTTGATATAGACAAAAACAATTTAGTCCTCAAACAATACTGTGAACGTTACAATATATATATTATTTTCATTCTTTACATTCATGTGTTTGTGTATATATATATATATATATATATATATATATATCTCATGGCATAAAAATCAACACTGTATGTTGACAGTCAGTTTAATGCCTCAAGCAATCTTCAGATGTATTGTTTGAAGATTGCTTGAGGCATAATGCTGACACTCACAATACAGATGTCCATATCTTCCTTGTCTATATCTACGAACACTATCTCTAATATTGACCACCCCCCCACCTATAAATATAGTAAATTTTAAACAATTATATACATTTCCACAATTCATTTTAAGATCAAGTGTGCATGTGCATCAAACACCAAGTCATGTGCATCAAACACCAAGTCACACTTCAATGCTGACCCCACTAACCTGAAGATGATCACAGAATTAGAACATATACCAGTATGCATCCAAGCATTACAAAGTTTGTCTTCAAACATAAACAATAATGAACCTAATGATGAGGAAGTAGAGAAAGTTATATAAAAGCTAAAGAATAATAAAGCATCACTTGACATTGAGGTTGAACTTTTGAAAATGGCATATTCTCTCCCAGAATTTAAAAACATTTCTAAATTTCATCAAAAAAGTATGGAATCTCAAAAGTGATGTTTATCACAAATTAATGCACACTGGAAAGAAAAGTAGTTGCCAAAACCCTTAGAAAAAAAAAAAAAAAAAAAGAAGAAGAAAAAAAAAAGGGGTATATCAATTCGCTCCATTAAGGATAATGAATTAACTAGGCTCACTGTTCTATGAAAATAACTCCTCACAACCCAATTTGACTTGTTCTGGTAAGTGGTTGTAATGATGGCATCAAACAACTCCAGGAAATTGCTTACCTCTTCAATAGAAAATTGCAAACCTCAAGGCAACACATGGCCACATCAATAGAAAGTTCATCTTCTCATCCATTAGAAAATGCCTTTTAAGCTCTGAATCCACTGAATGTCTAGATCCGATAGAAAAACTATATTGGCCCACAAAGTCGTTCATGTTGAGCGAGGAACTCAATAGGGAAACATTCCAAATTTTATCAGGAGTATGACAAGGAAGAAATGTGAGCCTCAATTTATTTATACACTCCTTAGATTATACTGTGCACAGAAACAAGCACAGATGTGAAGAGATGGGAGCTGATCATTTAACTTATTAATTTCAACTGAATCTCCTAATAGTAAACAGCATTCTTGCTTCCTCTCTCAAAGCCGATGTACAGAGGCTGAAGGAGCTATGCTGATGACAAAGGCATTTATAGTTGGGATAAAAATCAACATCTCTACCAGATCTTCTAAGAAATAGGACTCAAACATTTCCAAAAAATAAAAACTATGATCTTCATTTAGAATGAAAGCAATAATGGCATATACCCTGAATCCATCATAAAAATTCAGCATGTGGAATAAATAAATACAAACAGTTCAAATATCTGGCTGTATGAATCAGTTATAAAAAATTTAATATAAGAGATAAGGAAATTGAATGTAGAATAATCTGTTCTAGAGGTCATTTTGCCCAAACATTGATGCCAAACTCATTTAGGAATATTGCACAAATTGAAATTTTAGCTTTAAGTAATTGAGAAAGAAAAATATAGCATCTCAATATGTAGTCAAAACTGATGAACTTTCTACAATTTAACAAAAAATATTCATACACTTTTTCTGCATACGCCCCAAATCAAGTTTTTGAAATATCACTCATAATAAATGAGGTGGAAATGAGAATCTCTATGAAGATCCATTTTAATATTTACTTGCAAAAAGTTCTTAGACCAACCCACTTCCCAAAATCTGACTAAACATCAAAGAAATTTTTCTAAGAACTTTTCAATGCTGCCTCATAAATTGGTTAAGAGAGTGTACAATATTCTTATTTTTAAATTTTGTTGTGGTCATTATTGTGATTATATTACTTAGTATACAACAATGGGATATTTTTAGACAATTAGGAAACAATAGATTCCTTTTGGATAATCTTTAAATATTAACAATCTAAAATATTTTTCTTTGAACAATTTTGGTTTAAAATATATTTGTTTTAAATTGGTTATATTTATGGGGAGGAAAAGAACTAAATATCAGAGACAGAGAGTTTGGACATATGAATCAGCACTGATTGATTGTCAATTTCATGCCTGATGCCATCTTCAGATCATGGTCTGAAGATCACGAAGCATGAAACTGATAGTCACTATGCAATGTTGATTCCTACGTTCACTCTATATAAAGTGGACCAGATATGTAAGAACATGCCTACAGGGGGCCATTAGCAGAAAATGACCTAATGTAATGTTATACAGCATGCATCCATTTTTAATATTCTCATCTCTGTCAGATCTATCAAGGGCATTAACATAGCAGCTTCCAAACTGATACAGGAAATTAAAAGACACACCATAACCATACTCATGACACTAGACACCAATGATATCAACTCATGGATTTTTGAAAGTGGCCAGGTTCTTTTCAAAGTTAAGAACAGGTCATCTGTGGCCAAAAGAAAGAAAATGATCAGATGTTGTAAGGACAGCTGAGTTTTTCCAGCAGGTCTTGGGCATCATAAAACATAACCCCCAGCAAGTTGGCAGAGTTCACTCTCGAACATGTGGTGTAGGATGATGAGAAGAGGACCGTTCATATCCAAGAAGACCCAGGAGAAGCATCTGATCTGATTGAAGTACTTGCTCAACAAACCCCAATATCTCAAGGAGCCTAGCATTAGAAGAACTTTAGCCAGGTACCAGAGGTTAACAGGAAAACTGTCTGGTTAATCTACAGTCCCCATGGTGATGCACATTAAGTTTACATTGTCAGTTATGATCAGGCCATGCTAACTTCCACAGGGCTTCAGGATTCATGTCACTGTTTATGATGTAGTGCTGAACACTGATCGATCCCTGTATCAAGGCAGAGAAAGATATACATGTTTCAACAAGAGATTGCTCCTTCACCACAAACTATTTGACCCAGTAGTGACTGGCCAAGTTTTCATCACGCTGTGTGTGTATATTATTATTTTTATTATAAGAGATTAGAAACATGTTGAAATTCCTACACAAAAACTTTCATGTTTCAATACTAGGATTCTACTTCTTTGTAAGTAACTAGTGATTAAATGATTTTTAAGGAAATTTAAAAACAAAGTATTACTTCTTTTCTAAAAGTTAAAGGGTCGGGAGACATAAGGTCAGAATTAAAAATAGATTTCTGGGTATGTCTTGATTAACTAATTAAATGACAGATCTACATTCAAAAGAAATTTAAGCTCAGAGGGTGGAGGTGGGTGAGTTATTTTTTTCATGACATGATAAACTGGAACATAGACATGTCATCATTGACAATTGCAATAAATATATATATATATATATATATATATATATATATATATATATGAGGGAGGTGGGGTCAACACTAAGTGTTGACAGTGTTCCATGCTTAAACACAATCTTCAGGCCTTATGTTTGAAGATTGTGTTTAAACATGGAACAGACTGTTGCCACTTAATATCCACTCTTATATACACACACACACACACACACTATCCCAGCTATCCTATATTTAAACTAGGTTGGTGAAGTATGAAATAACTGACTATATAACAAAAAAAACATTCTTTTTAAATTCTTAATCAAGTTCAATAGATCTTCTATGAACTCACTCCTTTGACAGAGACAATGAAAAAAAAATTCAGAGTGAATTGAAAATATAGATTAAAGCCGACAATAATGATTAAATGAGAAAAAAATAAGGAAACCTTTATAAATTTGATGTCTCAATATTTTATTTTAGCTTCATCAGAAACTTTTGGGAATAAGAGAAGTGCAATAATATTGATACATCAAATTCCATGCTGTTTGTTTTTCATTGATCAGGTAGAATATTGAAACATCTCCATGTTTCCCCTCATTCCCAAATATTTCTAATGAAGTTAAAATAGCAAGAAAGGTTTTTCTATGTGTTCCTTATGTAATCTTACTTCTGAGTAGATAAAGAGACAAATTATTTCTGCAGTCTTAGGCTTGTACCATAAACTGAAAGTTTCTCTGAATGAAGGTACCATTTTCAAAATGAATCCTCTATTTAATTGCTAAAAAAAAAAAAAAAAAAAAAAAGTTTGAGAGAGTCACATTAAGTACAGCTATCCAACATTAATATACCAAGCACTAGAAGATTTCTTTTTGTTTTACTGCCCATGTTTTTGAGACTTTCATTTCAGCCCATCAATCACAAATTGTTGCAAGAACCTCAAAGTTTTCAATATATAACATTGTGGCAGTCTTAAGTTAAGCAGAATAAATTAAAGTCCCTGTGACATTATAGCAAGTGCCACCCCCATCATGCTGCTATTTAATAATCTTTTGCAATAATAACATCAAGTAAAACAGTTACAGTAGAGATTTTAAAATCATCTTCATTATACAAGAGTACTTCAGATTCTCTTCAACGTTTATGGAGGAGGGGAAAGTAAAAAAAAAAAAACAAAAAAACTCATAATTTGTATAGATATATCAAAACCTCTGAACTTAAAAAGCAATTTTTTATACTACTGTTGTTGTTGTTACTATTCTCAACTGAAACTCAATTCTTTATCCCAAAATGATTTAAAATTGAACACATGCACTTTTCTTATCAACACAAAATCAAATGTGATCCAAATTTAGTAAATAATGCTTTTACTTCACATTAATATGCCAAACACCTACTATAGTGATGAGTATCTATTTTCTGTTGGGTCCATTGCCAAAATTCTTTTGGGAACAGGAGAACCACTGACAATTGTTTTTGTTTAGTAGCATATCAACCTCTAGGTGCAATTTAATACCAAAATCTAAATATTTTATATGCAAATGTATTTCTTTTTTTAGGGGGTGGGTAATAATGGTTTTAGTGATACAAGTTTTACTAATTAACCCATAGCTGAAGGGAGAAAAGGTAGATTCCTACCTTTCCCATGGGTATTTCTGTGTAAGTGAACATAACAAATCCAACTGAAATTGGAACTCAGCTCTCTGATTAATAATTCCAAGCTACATCACCTGCATGTCCAAGCTTACAGCACCTGGTATATCCAAACAGTCACCCATCTAAGTACTGACCAGGCTTGATGTTGCTTAACTTCAGTGATCATACAGGAAACAGTGTTTCAACGTGGTGTGGCCATAAGCTACTGGCAATGAGAGTACGTTTAATGAGAACAAAGAGTTTGGTATCTGCTGTTGAAATCATTCTGCTTTTAGTGTTTCCAAAGATTTTACATTGTTCTCATTTTACTTACAAACACGTTTTCTGCTTTCATATAAGAGCACTTTTGATTTCTTAAAGTAGTCTCATAAATTCACTTACTGTATTTAGTATTTTGGGTTCTCCATGTGAAGGAGGAAGAGGGAGAGAGACAGAGGCAAGGGGGTGCTGACCTGGTATCCTTTTTGTGACATAATTCTCATACTGTCTCCGACTTAGTTGCCTGGTTTCAAGCGTGCCAAGACCACTGGGCCAGCGTCGTTCATGAGCATTTTCCATTAATTCATTGACAATGTGAGGAGGGCAGCCACTGTCAATGAGGGCACGTTTAATAACTGCCTGCAGTACTGTATCCGGCGTTGAAATCATTCCGCCCCACCGAGTGACACGTGCCTTCTGCAGGTTGGACACCCATCTAGAGAGAAAAGGTACATCAAAACATCAGAAAGGGTAGCTGGACGTAAGTAGAAAGGATTGGTTGGAAAATAAGTAATCATTTTAGGGGATCACAGAATGGCATCAAGTTTATATGTAATACTGTTTGCATAGAAAAATGTTTGCTAGAGTTCTCATGCATAAAAAAAGAAATGAAAACATATCTAATTGATTATTTTTAGAATCATCATATTACTAAAGGGAATTTTAAAGAATCTGAAAATGGGAGGGGAGATTACAAAATAAGTCAATTAGGTATTCTTTTTTTAAATACAAATTTAAAGGTTATTCTTCTCTGTCTACACTAAGTAAATAGCAACATTTTAATTGTAAAATCTCCGATATTTGTTCTAGAAATGTAAAAAAATTTTAGACAAATGCAAAACAAATTAACTAAATCTTTTAAGGTATTTGATATATTTATACAACACATGTGGTAAGTCCACTATTCCTCACAGAGTCAAAAATAAAACTTGGTTAATGACCTCCTTTGAAAAGCCCTCAGAGATCAAGGCATTTGTGTCCCATTTAGGGTGATTATTTGTGGTGCTGGATCTTCAAAAGTTAAATCAACCAACGAATGATACATTAAAATTAGTCATTCAGAACTCTGCCTGGAGGCAAAAACATTGGTACTTTTAAAGAGTGATAGTTTTGGATGCAAGACAATATAATTATTATTCTTTCTCTAGCAGGTAAGTAGAGATTCTTTTGCTTATAAACTTTAAGAACAGACTTTTCTCTCCTTTGAGCAAATATAACACTCTGTTTTGTATATAAAGTCTTATTTCATGTTACATTATTTTTAGTGGGTACATGTGTGAGTCGCTATCCTTGATTTTATTTTATTAAACAGTGAAATTAATAACAACTGGCCTAAAATGAGAAGTCCCACTAAAGAAAAATTTTGCCTCTAACAGGAATCAAACCTGCATTCCTTTTTCCCAATCAGGGAAACCACTTTTTAAGTCAAAGTGTGCTGCAACCAGTTTGGCCATGGAGACCAGCCTGACAGGGCAAAGTTAAAATTACCTATGTCAAAGGCACCTTTATATAGAATTGTACAGTACATGTGCATTTTTGATATTGTTTTTCCATTGGTATACACATACATGCAATTGATTTTCTTTATGTTGGTCACATCACAGACAAATAACAATAATTGTAAGCACAAAGATTCTCTACATTGATATGCCTGCAATATGAACATGTATTTAACAAATACTTTGTAATATAAAATTCAAGGATAGGATCTTTTGTATTTTGACTTTTTTCTGAAGCATCTTATGAACTACTCCAGATCTATTTCACATCTGTGTTATAGAGTCTTGATAAGCAAACAGTTTAGAAGGAATTCAGAAGTAGAGTAAAGACAGTGGAAAACCACTTCACTATCTTTGCAAAGTTCACAGATACAATAAAAAAATCTAAAACAAGAACTGTGGAGAGTTATGATTATCAATATCTTCAAGGGACATAGCATTAAAAAAAAAAGTCATTTTCAGGAGATTTTAAAATAATTTTGTCTATTTTAACCATATGATTTTAATCCTGACACTTGGCTAGCTTACTCTAAATTTCTCCATTCTTTTATCATTTTGAGTCTGCTATCAATTTGATCAGCACAATATAATCATTGTTTTTGTCAATTTGTTTTAATGTGATTTTTCAATCAGCTACCAGCTTTTGTTAATTTGCTGGTTTATGAATCAGACATTACAGCATTCTTGGCCTGAACAAGAAATTTGTTAAAAGAAAAAAAGAGGAAAAGACAGCTGATGTTAGTCAGATTTTGGGAATTAGGTTGAGCCAAGAAGCTTTTAGCCCTCTTAATACAATACAATACAATGTTAGAGAAAATGTGCAAGCCTAAATGGTCAGCAAAATTGACAATCTCAGTTTTTTTGGGTTTTTTTTAACTGGAACTGACAAAAGATTGACAATTCTTATATTTGAATTTATTTTTCAACTTCAAAAACTTAAAAATTTTAAGTTTCCAGTTTGTTCTATTATTTCAGAAGAAAACTTAAAAATATGATACAACTAAAATTGGATTTCATCACCTAATAAATATTTATTATGCACAAAGGTTTTTAAAAAAATGAAGTTTTTGTCTTTAGTATTTAGAAAAATTCTGATTTTATATATTCAATGTAAAAAAAAAAAAAAAATAAAAAAAAAATTGTTCATTTTTATAAATATGCTGTCTAGGCATCAAAAACTTGTAATACTTTGTACAGTGAAGCATCTACAAGTTAAAAATATCAAATTCCCCGTGGTCTTCAGTAGGCAAAGTTAAAGAAAATTAAACAGCAACAGAGTTGGTTTACCTTACAACATCTGCATTTTCCATTTCTGTTTGTATTTCTCTTATCCGAGGGTTTGACACCCTCATACACCGCACATATTCCTGAAAATAAGTAATTAAAGAATATACAATTTAAAAGAGACAAGTTAATGGTTTATACAATTTGATTCAAATCTTAACAGTTACAAAAATAAATTAACAATTTTAAATTAATGATGTCTTATAAAAAAAGAGAGAAAGCACTAAAGGGAGGAAAAAAAAGGAACATCCAAAAAGTACTTAGCAAAATTGACTTATGATTAAGTCTAATGCACAAAAAATGTAAATATTACAGAAATTTAAAGAGAGCCAAGGTTGCTAGATTTAGCTACATTTCACTAAGAAATTTTGAATTGACTTTCTCTAAATTAATAACCAAAAATGTTAAAAGCAACATAATTTAAAAGTACAGCATTTTAAAAGTAATCCTGTATGGCAACTCAGTGTAACAGTAGAATTGTCTTTTATGATTTTCCTTTGAAATAAAAGTATTGTACAAGAATATACATATCTTAAGTTAAGGTCTAATAGTCAAACAAACACACAAAAAAAATGTCCCAAGTTTAAAGTTTCCATAAAAAAATTTTTTTTTTTTGAATTTAAAAAAAAAAATGTAACTCTTGAAATTTAACATTTCTTTCATGAAAGACTTCAACTAAAAATCCCTAATAATTTCTGTTAAAAATATTGTACAAGTAAAATTTGATTCGTTTTTAAGAGAAAAAAAAAATCTTAAATTAATTTTATGTTACATTTCAGTATAAATCAGGTTTGCACTTTAAAGGAAAACAAAAACTAGTAAAGAGAAAGGCTGAATTGTTGAAAGAGGAAAGAAAAAGATGAGTAGAAACAGAAATGGTTGTACAAAATAAGTGAGAAATATCATTGACAGGTAATTGTAAGGAAATGAAGTATATGGTGGCATGTACAAATGCATAAAAACAAACAACATTTAAAAATAGAGATTCTGGATCAAAGAGAATGTTGATTGGTTATAAGAGGTTACAATTTTGTTCCCATTCCTCTTGCTGACAAAACATCAAAAACATCCCCCAGCTTGCTAAAAATGATTTAAAACAAGATGGAGATAACTAAGTAAACTTGCAAGTAATCAATATACAATTCAGAATTGTAATGATTACATGTTTACTCTTAAGATCATTATGAAGGAAAGGTACATTTTGTGCCCATAATGCAACACACTAGTTTCTCTCACTATATAAGTGGTTATGCTTATAACCACAGACAAATTGATTTTCTTATTAAACAGTCTGGACTTTTAATAAAAGATCATTATTATCTAATCATACAACAAGTAACTTACAAACTGAGTATACATTTCCCCAACAAAGAACTGGTTAGACATTGTAAGGAGTTGGGGTGGGGGTGCATACACATGATTAGAAAACACACAAGTGAGAAAGAAAGAAACAGGTAAATAGAAATGCAGGGAATAGTTAATAAAAAGTTAATATTTTTATAAAGAATAATCTGAACCAGATTGTGTATCTTATCAGGAGTAACTTTGAAAATTTGTTTATATCACACACACTTCAATATTTTGTGATATTTGATTCAAATGTTCCCATTAAGACGAATAAAGATATTACCTTCAGCAGTTGCATTTCTCTTTTGTGTTCCTTGAGCTGTAATTTGTGTTCAGTGAGTTCAACTTGAATCTCTGACATTTTGTGCTGTTGTTGCTGTACTAAATTCCTCAGTTCTCTGACACAGTTGTGGTCCTAAAAACAATGACCATTCCAGTATGACATTAAGAAAGTGAGACTGTCAATGTTTTTCCAAGCTTAGAGAGTTTTAAAAAAAAAAAAGAATTTTTTTTTTTTTTACAAAGGTGTATTTTGAAAACAGGTATTACCAAAGTTTTAAAAAAGAAACAACAAAGCAGTTAAAGGATCAAGCTTTCCAGCCAATAATATCTGACCACATTTTACAAGAAAGCTTGTGAATCCAGATTATGGTTAAGTACAGGTTCATATGCATCTAAATCATGAAATAATTCGGCATAAAATGTATTAACAGATGCTTTTACTGAAGAAGGTTTTTATAGATCAATGACCAAAGGTTCGGTTCTCAGCCTACTACTGATGAGTTTTGTTCCACTATTATAAACCAAATGGACAAGGAAATCATCTCATCCTTACACCTATGTCATCCTTCTCATGAAAAAGGACTTTCTCAGACACCATAGCTCGAGACTCAGGGTTGGACATTGGGGATAGCAATGCAGGACCAAACAGTGTGGAAAGGGAATGTCAATGGAATTACAAGCAACCATGTGGAGGTCTAAGGATGATGATGATGATGATTATAAATCTATTCCAGAATAGTTTCAGCCTTGTAAATGCTATCTCCTGATAAATTTACATCTACAAAATTCCTTTTTTTTATAAAATAAGAAATGATAAAATTCTTTTTTGTGCTGCATCTTAAAGTAGAAAATGTATTCTCTATATGAGAAAATGAAGAGACAGTTGAAATTTCTGGGACAAATCATGAAGAAAGAAAATTTAATATTCACTGGACATACTGAGGGAAGGTGGCATGGAGGGAAACAGTATGTAACCTACCTAATGAATAAATGACAGAACTAGGACAAAGAGAGAGATGGTATAGAGTCAAACATTGCTTAGAGCTATAAGAATAAGAAGCTGTAGAGAACTATGATTAACCATGACCTGAAGGGACAGAGTGCATAAAAGAAGGTAGGTGGTCCTTAAAAGTTCTCAGCTCAACTCACTTTCCATCATCTGCCAAAATGACCAAAATCTATTTTATTTTTATTGTTTTGTTGGGGAAGGAATTCTTGGTTAGGCAGGCAACTTTCCAGCACCCCATAGATATGTTTAAAAAGAAGTAAAAATTCATATTACAGATAGAATTTCTTGAAAATTTGGCAAACATGGCGATAAGATGGAATATGAAAAGCATGGTTTTTCCAATGACACCACTTTGGCAATGTTTATTGTTAAACCTTAAAAAACAATAATTAGAATTGGAATAAAAGCTAAACCCATGATAAAAGTGAATTTATACATTTTTTTTTGTTCTTGAGAATTTACAACAAAAATATTAAATTTATTTGATTGTTTATTTACAAGAACAATTTTATATTTGCAACATGCTAAAAACTAATGCATTTAGAACTAAAGCAATGCAATTTCATCATTTATCAATTTATGATAGTGTTTATTTTTGTTGTAAATTCTCAAGAAAAAAAAAATGTTTAAAATCACTTTCATATGTTTAGGTTTTATTACAATTCTAACCATCGCTTCTTTGAAGCAATTAAACATTGCTGAAGAGTGAAGATAGTTAAAAAAAAAAAAAAAAAGAAAAAAAAAGAGAGTTGTGTCATGGGAAAAACCATCATTTTGACACTACATCTTATTGTGGGGATGTTTATCCATGTTTGTCAAAAATGTTTGTCAAGAATGTTTTACAAATCAACCAAAAAAATAAATGAGACAAAACAATAAAAATAAAGGTACATTTCTATATATAACTAAGGTACCTCTAAAGAAATGCAATACCTAAGGTTTAAAATTAATTTCTAAAAATGAAAAGTCTTTTTTTTTTTTTAAAGCTTTTAGTCTTACTTTCAAGCTATTAGATTAAATTTAATATTTCCAATAAGCAATATACTTTGCTGTATTCCATGATTGTAAATGGATTGGAATTATTTTTTTTTTAATTTCTAAAAAAAAAAAAAAATAAATAAATAAAAAAAAAAAAAAATAAAAAAATAAATAAATATAAAAAAAGTCATTTTTAGCTATTTGCCAGCACAATGTAACTCTCTTTATGAAACTTTATTTGAGGAATATTAGCTAATTTAAAGTTTAATTAATCTGATTTGAAACAAATATTTAATTTTAGCTTAAAATATCACAAAAATGCATTTCTTTTTACACAGAAGTAGGTGTTTTTTATGAGGTATTGGCATATTGTCAGTGGGGAGATTATCTAATTTATTTCTACATTAGACATAACTGTAAAAATTACTTTAATATAATGTGAGCACCTTTTTTATATAATTTTTAACTACTCAGTAATCTTAATAATTTAGGAAAATATTCTCTGTAATCTAATGTTTTATTGAATTTTAGATACTTTCTGGCTTTAAATTTACTATAGTTATTGCTCTCATTTTATGATAATGTTGTGTATGGACGTCTGTATTTACAAAAATTGGCATGTTTATAAACACACAATAAAAATTCAATATTCTTAAAATACTGGGGTAATTGTAGTAAGCGTTCATTTCATTTATGAAAAGTAAATATAATTTATATTTAACAATATCACCTAACCTGTACAAATACAGAATTTTAAAACATTTAAAACTTTATAAATCAGTCTAATTAAAATTTAATAAAAAATGAAAACAATACTTGTAAAAATTCATTATTCATTGAAAGATTTCTTAAGATAGTAGTGTCCATAATGTATCTTATTCATAAATTAAGTTTTTCTAATTAAATAACATTTTAGTTTTATTGCATTTTTTATTTTACATTTCAGAGCAGATTTTTTCATAACTGATGTTCCTGCTTTACAAGAAAAAAAAAAAAAAAAAAAAAAAAAATTGATGATTTAAATTTTCCAAGCTTATAATATAAACATTAAGCCATACAAAAATGAATTTCTTGAAATTTCCTAAAATTAAATAGGGGTGGGGGGGATATGGCAGATGTAAAAAAAATAAAAATAAAATAAAATAAAAATGTTTCTAACCAAGATTTTCCAAAATAGAAACAGTTCTAAAATAATTTAAATCATTTGTGAATAAGCCCTAAAAGTATCTGATACTTGCAAGAATTTCCAAATCAATGTGTTTTTTCCCCACAAAAAGATGCTAAAATTTCCTATACTAAATGGTCCCTCAATGATGCAAGAAAAACAAAATTTTAACAAAAATTTTCAATGTTTGAAAAAGGATCAAGAAATATAATTTAATAATCAAAAAAACCTTTGGTCTTTTCTCTTAATAATAACAAAGATTTTGACAGTAGAACTTTGTTTTTATTAAGTTTGGGGCATTTTTTCATCATGTATGCTCATTTTTCAGTGAATCTTTGGAGCTACCTATATATAACAGATGTAGACACAAAGAAAAACCAGAGACTAAAAATTTAATTTTAATCACAGAAAAAAAAAATTTCTTTTCAAAAGAGGCCTAGGTAGATCTGAAAATGTAGTCAGGTCTTCTTTTCCTCAATGACTAGAAGTGTTGGTAAATAAAGTGGCTTAGAGAAAATAAATATTAGTATCCACTTTTACCTTGCATTTCAGATTTTTGTGGAACAAGTTTTAAAATCCATCAATAAGCTCTCAAAGAGTTTGGAGAAGAGAAAGGAAAGAGTGTGAGTTCTTTTTTGTTCTAGAGGAGCACGGTAGGGAGAGAGAGAGGAAGGACAGTGATCTAACTTTCTCTCTCACTAACTCATTCTAAAGTATTGAGACAGAGAGAGAGGAAAAGATCTTTCTAAAACAAGAGTGATTTTCCTTGTTTGCTTTAATGAGACCATTAAAAAAATAAATAAAAAAAACCATTAATGTTCAATTAAATCAGTAAATAAAATTCACTATCAGATATTTTTTGTTTAAATTTATTAAATATGTCCCCCTTTCCTGAAAACTTTTTCTTTCACTGCATAGATGTGTGAGTAAGAAGACACTCTTCTCCAGATCACCATTGTGTTGTTTAGGCAGTCATTTAGTAATCATTAGGTTGTTATTATTTCTGCTTTGTTTATTGAAAATCTAGATGGTTTCAGGTGATCTATAATTGTAGATAGTCGATTGTATCAGACATGCTCACATTATTAACTGTTCCTCTTTATCTAGAAATGCTGAAGAGAATCTTGTCTTGTCTGTAGTTTTATAAGAGACACTAAAAGAATTTATTTTCATTCTAATTATGCAAATTGAATTGTAAATGGATTCATTTCTTGCTTACAACTTTTGCATAAGCTCATTAAATTTTGACAGAATCTAGAATAGAATAAGATCTTTCATTGGTTTGCTATAGAAAATCAACTGTCCGATACAATATAATAATAAAATACCTCCAAGTTACTCAACTATTTTTAATTGCCCTGTCTGCAGAGGAGTAAGACCCACCACCTACCAAGAAAATGCTTATGGGCCCAAGAATAAATTGTTGAAATTTACCTATAGAATTAATAATAATAATAAATATATATATATATATATATATATATATATATATATATATATATATAAAATGTCTGTCATGCATGTGTACTTACAGCACTTCTTTATGCTTGCAAGACATGGGTGGTTTACCAGAGACAAATGAAAAGTCTTGAAAGATTCCACCGTACCGGTGGAATCTTACGTTGTATCCTTCACATTACCTGGCAAATGCTTGTGATGTAGATGTACTAGAGAGGAGTGGCGGTGATAGTATTGAGTCCTTGATACTAAAATATCAACTTTGGTGGGTGAGCCACCTTGTCACAATGGATGACAGCCATAGTCCAAAGCAATTGTTTTATGGTAAGCTGCAAACAGGGAAGAGAAATCTGCCAAAGATGCACAGGACTGCATCAAGGATGCGAGAACATTGCTTATGAGCACTGGGAAAATGTGCATTTGATCAAAGAATGCACTTTAAAAGGACTTTAAAAGAGATATACATAAAGGATGCGTCCCTGTTGAAAGACACCCGCAACATTGCTTGTGGTAGATGTTGATGTCTGGTGTAAGCACTGGGAAAAGAATGAAATGGATATTTGCATTGTGGGTCCAGAAGCAGATTCATGTGACATTTTAAATTGCATGATAATGTAACGCCCCCCCCTGGCACCTCTTAAGTTCTCTGTTTGTGAGATATGTAGGTCCCTTGCTGGGCTAAAGGCCAAGATTTGTTCAGCACATTAGTAGATTTTTCCAAAAGATATGTAGTAATGGCTGTACTCAGACAAGAGTTGGAAAACACTGTGTGTGTGTGTGTGTGTGTATGTATATATATATATATATATATGAGAGAGACAGAGAGGTTGGGGAGTTGTTTTTAATATAAAATCAGCCAACAAGGTTAACATATGATAAAAACCACTAGCCCAACTTTTTATCTTTGATGCCTTATTTTATCTCATCACAACCACCTGTTAAGCCAGCCTACACACTTTTCTAATCTATCTTTTGTCTTTAGCTAGGTTACATTTTTATGTCATTTTCCTTATATAAAAAAAAAAATATGTTGAGTTTTGCTATTTTTTGACTGACCCCCTAAGTCCAAGTGATGAGTCATATAGGAAAATAAATGAAGTCAATGTACAAGGAGTTTGTAATTGCTGAAATCTTATAGATTTCAATGAGTAAGCAAATGTATTGATTTTGATATTTGGAATGCTTACAACTTGGTGTCACCAGGGAGGCAATCTTTTTCTCTCTCAAACTGTGAACAGCCATCCTGCATTAAGCTTACCTCCTCTAATGGTTTGCACCCCAACTACCTGCTATCACATTTACCAACACCTCTTCTTCAGTTGTTTTTTTTTTCCATAAAGAAAAAAAAAGGTACCTACATCTTCACATTTCTTCTCTTTTGAATGATAAACTATCAAAAGTACTATGTATGTATCGGGTTGCAAGCAAATACCTCTGTATTTTATGATACATTTAATAAAAGGTAGGGAATGTAAACTGAGAAGTGGGGGGATGAAATAGGTGATGGTTTAACAAAAGCAAAACTGAATCAGTTTTTCTTGTCTTTATCTCAAATGACACCAAGTTCAGTGGCTAGTTGTAATGATGATAACTACAAAATCTTAACTTCCACCTGCAATACCAAGTCTAGGAAAGGTTCTTCCATCAATAGAATATTTGAGAAATGTATAGTAAAATATTTTTTTTTTTTTTTAAATCACTTCACCCCAAACAAGGCAATAAAGCCACTAAGACACAAGGGATTACTGAATGTGAAAGAATAAGAGAAAAAAAAAAAAAAACACAGAGAAAGAATAGGAATTAAGGAATTAGCTTCTATAACAATGTTAAATTTTGGTGTGTAAATCAGACATTATTTGGGATGGACACATTATCAATAAAACTGAAAGAAAATAAATGCCATTGACAAGTAGACAAAAATGAATATTTGCCATCTTAATGTATGGTGTGATACAACATTTTTTTTTTTTAAGTTTTCCATCCGACTACATTCTAAAATTGCATAATATAAGTGGATGTTGAAAAGTTCTCAGCCTAAACAAAAAAAGATTAAAAATTCAGGTGTTTGGTCTTTAGGAAGTGGATCATCTTCAGACTTAAAGATGGATACTGAAATTGGTATATTAATGTAGGTTGCTAAAAAGTAAAGGTAAAATGAGTTTACTATATGAAAGAAAAGAAATATATATTCTCTCCAACCCACCAAATTTTTATATTAAACTCATTCATCTTATAAACTCTTTACAAAGTATAAATCTATATAAAGTATAAATCAGCTTCTTATTCCTTGTCTATTAAATATTCCATTAGTAAATTGTATTTTACAAGTACCAAATAATTATGTTTTAAGCAGTGGACTAAATCCTGCTCATTTTAGACAAAGGAAACCACCTAAAGAGATAGTGAGATCTTCCTCTTGACCATTACAATATTCCATGTGAATATTGGATTTTACAAGTAACAAATTAGATGAGGACTAAACAGGGAGGCCATTAGTATATTTAATAATCTAGTGGTTACCTGTATTTGAGTAGACACTCCATTTATTTTTAACCATATTTATTTCATCTCCCCCAGAAACTTGTTAAAGAAAATGTGCTCTTCAGCAGGATTCGTTAACTGGAGAAACCATCATCTGATCCAGCTACAAAGAGCTTCAGAATCAAGCAATGTTCTATTTGCCTTTAAAGCACATTCAGATTTTTTCAAAAGGCATAATTGCTCAGTTTCATATCCAAAATGTTAACAAAGCAATTTCTAAATAGTTAATAGATTTTATTTCTTTTTTTAATTTTGTTTTTTTTAATCTGACATTTTTATTAGGATATTGAATCCTGCTTGAGAGTACATTTTCTTTAATAAGTATTCTATGTCTATATAAAGGTAAATGATAAAAGTCCTCATTCTTAAGACAAATCTAACCTGTACTTTGCTTTAAGATATTATTAAAAAAAATTTAATTGCAAAATTAAACAGTTTCTATAGATTTGTAATACATGAATGCAAACTTTAAACCAACACTTTTCAAATGCCAATTGTTAAGCTATCTGTGCATGATTCTAATACAATATTGGCATATTTCTGGAAATAGATTAATTTGCATGACATTGGAAAAAATTATTTTAAATATTTTGAATCAAATTGAAAGTAGCTTATGGTTAATTTGCTAACCAAGACACTTTATAGACTGGAGTGGGGGGGGAAAGGACACAGTTTTTCTTCATTTCTCATTGTATGTAAAAGGTTGACTTTGCAAAAAAATACAGAAAAAACAAATATGAAGAAAAAAAACAGACAAGCTGAAAACAGTAAAACAAAAAACAAAGCAGCAAACAAGTTGCAAGTGCTAACACCAAAACAAAAAACACCAAAGCCAAAAAACACCAAAGCCAAAAAACACCAAAAACAAAAAAGAAACAAATAAGCTGCAAGCACTAACAAAAAACAAACAAGTACTAAAGACCAAAAATAAACAACAAAAAAAAAAAAAAGCTGCAAGCAATAAAACCAAAAAACTAGCTTGAGGCACCAAAAACCAACAAAAAAAAAAAAAATCTTCAAGCACCAAAAAAAAAACAAGTTGTAAGCACAAAAAACTTATAAGCAGTAAAAAAAAAAAAAAAAAAAAAAAGTTATAAGCACTAAAAAAATAAAAAGAAAACAAGTTTCAAACACTTAAGACAAAAAAACGAGGTTCTAGCACAACAAACAAAAAAAGGTACAAGCACTAAAAACAAAAAAGACAAAATAAGTGCAAACTCTAAGAACAAAAAATAAATAAAATAAACTGCAAGCACTAACAAACAAACAAGCTGTATACAGTAAAACAAAACAAAGCTACACGCTCTAAAAATAAACAAACTGCATTCTTAAAAGAAAAAACAAAAAAGCCATAAAAACTAAAAATCAAAAAACAAAGACACTATTACCAAGCATGTCTATAAGTGATTAAAATCATTGCTTGAAAGTTTTAAATTTTGTATCAAGAAAATGAATTAAGAATGATTTATTGGTTTTTTTATTATCAAAAAAAAAAAAAAAAAAAAAAAATCAAATTTCAGAGTGAAAGAACATTGGTTAAATATGAAAATAATGTCAGGTGGTAGGGGAGATAGAATTACAGTTAACAACAACAAGAGTGTGGTCACTAACCTTTAGTTCGTCCATAGGTACAACCAGTCCACATCCTGCCTCACAGTGGACAGGTTTCTTAGGATTATGTTCACACTCCTGGAGGTGGGCCTGCAGCATATCCAAATTAACCACTGCGGTACAGCCGTAGTTAACGTTTTCACACGTGATGCAGAGTCGTGCCAATAAATTGCGAAGGATGCGGGGTACAGGCTTCAACTGGTTCGGAGTGATAGGATTGCGGTCAACTGGACAGGTTGGTTGGCGGGTCAGCCACTCATGGATGCATACAGAGCAGAAGGCATGCTCACACTGTGGGGCCTAGGGATAAAATTAAAACAAATCATGAATAACAAAAATGTCAACATTTTTTTTCAATCACTAAGAGAATTATCTCATCTCACATAGAGATCAAAATATAATCTAACATGTTTGAAAAACTTTGGCAATACATGAATGATACTTTATTCAGCTAAAACCTGAGCCAGTTTTTGTAATGAGAGTCAAAAGTTAACATTCTTATGGAGTAAATAAAGAATTTAGCTGAAGAGTAAACAAAAAGTAAACATCTTATTTAGGAAAAAGAATTTATGTTTAAGTGGTATAAAAAAAAATAGAAAACTTCAAAACTTATAATCTTTGTCATCAAAGAATAAAAAAGTGGAGCCATGAGAAGTGATGCTTGTGAGAAAGATTTTATGAAATCCTGTAAATGTTCTAATGAAAAGCAATTTTCAAAATTTGCTCAAGAGAACAAAACGGGAGAGATATAAAATCATTTGGAGGGAGATTAAAATCCAATTTCTATTTCTAAAAGGTTCACTGCATTTAAAGTCAATCTCATCTCAAACACTTTAATCAGTCAAAAGGAAATAAAATTAATGCTATTTTAAGCTTAATTACTTTGAACTAGAAATTAAAAAAGGTTTTCTAATTTGCATATACTGAAAGTTTCATAAATCTGAGTGGCTTTCTGTGGGATAATGGTTACTGAACTAGTTAACTGAACCATTACTACTGTGTACCGAGTAATCCTCACTGTGTCCGCATATTTGTGGCCTTGTATCAGACAAATAAGATAAGATTTGTAACTACTTAATATTCTGTCATCAGCAGAATTTGTTTATGAAAAATCTGGATGAGTAAATAAAAAAATATAACAATAACAAAAGTGACAGAGAAACAGTGAGTAACCTAACAAGCTTGTATAAACTGATGGCAGAACAGTGAGTAGGAGGGTTAATGAAATGCTAAACTTTACGAAAACCTACAAAGGAAAAGAAGTTGTGGAGATCCATGATTGCCCATGTTCAAAAGATATACATCACATAGAAGATAAAAAAAAAAAATGTTTTAATTGCTTTTTCATCATCTATCCTCTGGATTGAAGATCTAATTGACAAGGAATCCACCTGAAAGATACGAAAACTAAAGGAATTGGTATATATAGTATTATTAAAGATTCCTTTTATTATCTGTGAATTGCCATGCATTTTTTGCTAAGAAAGGGGAGTGGTATCCCTATTCCCTTCATGATTTTGAATACAGAGCTTTCCTTCCCCTAGACAAGTTGCTACCTAAAGCTAGAGAGTCTAGTTTACCCTACTATTTAACCCATAATTGGGAGCAAAAGGGGCAGACTCATGCCTTTCCCAAGAGTATCTGTGCTAAAGTGAATACAAAAAAAGTAACCTGGAATTTGAACCTGGCTTACAGGTTCCACTTTCTGGACTAATATCCATTATACTACCTGCATATCTTAAAAAATATCATTAATAAATCAATCACATCTAAAACAAAGTCATTTTTGTTATGTTATAATCTGTATTTTAATGGAGCATAATAGATTTGTTGAAGACATTGCAAGTTTTAGAAATATTGCATTTGTATATGAGAAAATTTTGTCTCTGGTTAAAACTACAAAGCTATGCAAGCAATATTAAAATCTTGTAACAGAATTTGCATCCAATCTAAAAATATTTTAGGTACTGTGAAGGTTTTCTTTGTTTTGCTTATATTTTTTTTTACACTTAGTAATCAAAATCTAAAATAACAACTTTTACTTTTAATATTCAAAAAGTAAAATTTTTTCCATTTAGTAAACAATAAAAAAGCAAGGATGATATACTGCAAGTATTAATTTCAATTTTGAAAATTATGATTTAATGGATGATCAAAATATCACTTCACTATTATAACAAAAGACTGTATATAAAATAGCAGAATCATTCTTTCTCTGGTTGAAGAGATTTCATTCTGGAACTAAGCCAGAGTTTAAGCCTTCAATCTAATGTTCTGATCACAAATTGATCAAAGTTCACTTTGTAAGCAAGAATGATTAAAATATTATTTTGTCAAATTATAACACCCTCTACATCAACTAAGCATTGTAAGATTGACTTGTAGGTTTTTTTTCTTGTCTATAATTTTATATTTATAGAACTTGTAGAACAGAGACAGAAGAAACAAAACATCTGTATTAGATTTGCTAATAGAGATCGTTTTTGCTGTGGTCAGTGAGATTTATCACACAAGTCAAATTTCTGAAAGAAAGGGACATTCCTTTTAGTGACTAGTACTTATAATTTGCAATATCTACATGTTAGGTCTAAGATTGATTGTGAATAACTTTAGAAAAGCAATGAACTTTTTCATTCAGACTTTAATTTGTTTATCAGACTTCACTTAACCATGAATTAAACTAATGTAATCTATAGGCGTTGTGGCTTAAAGTATAATAATCTATAGCAACAGAGTCATTGCTTTTCACTGTGGTATTGTTATTGCAAGTTCTCCATGAGATTAACCACTTCTTGTGGTCAGCCAAAATGAAATAATCTGACATAATATGAAGATGTGGTGATTAATTTGGCACAAGATGCTGGCAAGTGAATTACTAATGAGATATGTGCAAAGGAGATGGGGCTGGGCCAAGATTGGAGATGAGAAAATAAACAGAGGAGACATGAATATAATTTACCAGAATAACTGAAAAGATAGAATCATTGGGTTGTCTATTCTCACTACATGCTAGACTTATTTGTTGCAGAAATATTCATTGTATTATTTGGTATATGTTTGTATGAAATATGTGGGTTAGAAAATGAAAATTGAGAAAGATTAAATTTTAATGTGCATTGAGATTTTACAAATAGATGAATGTAACAGATAAGGTATGAAAATCTTGCCATAACCCATTAACTCTGGATGATAGGAAACTTTGTCAGTGCAGTTTCATGGCCCAAGTGAATGATTGAAATTTCTGCCAGATTTCTCAAAATAAGTCAAGAATATGTTTCAGGTATGAATTTAAGTTATTTCATAGAAATTTTATCAAATGACCTATGATATTTCATTCAACAAGCCATATATAGAAATATAAATCATTTTGATAAATTGTGAACAGTTCCTAAACACTGATTTTTGAATCTTTTAATATTAAAGTAAAAGCTAAAATAAAATAAAATTTCACAGAGTATCATTCATTTTTTTCTGCCTAAATAAATCATTGCAATGAACAAGACTGTTTTGTTCTCTAAAGTGTACAAAAGAAAAAAAAGTAAATTTTCAATGTACAAATAATTTGAGAGAATTTGGTGTAGTATAAAAAGGAATCCCACATAGTTCTTCATATGTGTAAAAAAAATATGAAAGACTTTTTTTTTTAATTTCTAACAATTTAATGGCAATGAATAAAATAAATTCTAAAAGACTCCTTAAATATAAATATTTAACAGTAAATTTAAAATATTAAATTTGTCCAATTCCTAGTATAGATGGAAAGCGCATCTACAGAAAATAGAGTCATGGAATACTGTAAGAACATGTGATGCACTCAAGAAATGAACATCACGTGCACTAGAGTAAGAATGCAGCATATTTTCCAAATTTCTAAAATTTATTCTAGAATGAAAACAAAAAATCCATTTCACTATTGAGCTAATTAGTACAGAAGTTTTGGAAATATTTATCCAGTATCTTTTTCTTAAAAAACCTATTTTTTTTTTAAGTAAACCTATATGTTTTAATAGAAATCAAGGCAGTAAGAAAATGTTAAACTGATTACAAATTCTATGATTTTTGGTTTAAAAAGAAGAATATAAAATTCAAGTAAGGTCAAAAAGTAGTCATTTCAAAATTAAAGTAAAAAGGTTTATTACCTTCACCAAGTGTTGATTAGTATTACACCATTACCTATAAAAACCTAGAATCTGATGGTACACATGCTTCATACAGGGCATGGAGGTGCAAAAAACTCCCGACCTAACCAAAACACCAAAATAAATGAAAAAAATTTGATCTTTGGAAGCAAGTCAGGCTGAAAACTTTTCACCACCTCCTTGTAATCATGTTTATTGATGATTGTGGTTCCGACAGCATCAAACACCAATCAAAATAAAATAGTTTCTCTAATCAAGCAACATAGTATAGGTGATTATCTTGTTTATATTTATATGCAACTAAACAACTCACAATGTAAATACATGAATGATTCTTTAAGCACAGTAACTTCTGTACACACTATGTGGCATGATCTATAATTTTCTTTAGTATTGACAAAGACAAGAGTTAAGCTACTATTTGCGATGAAAACAATTTATACCCCACCTCCATTTTCCTGTATATCCAAAATACAGTGTAAGGATGAATCTAAAGTTCTTTAACTAGTAATAGAGCACTTTCATTGACTAACATTGCATTATGTCTGTTCCTGGTATTTATGACAAGAATAATGTGCTAGGAATGTCATTCCCAGCCTAAGAATTTCACTTTATAGTTTGAATCATAACATTTTAATGATTTATATCAAAGACATTCTAGCAAAAGAAATATAAACAAGTAATCCAACAATGACATAAGTGTCAAAGAGGCAGAACAAGAAAGGGTTTAAAAAAAAAAAAAAAAAAAAAAAAAAAAAAAAAAGAGAAAAGGATTTAAGGTGTCTGACTGATGAGATTATCTCTGAAATCAAACCAAAAGCAAAAGTAAACTAAAACAAGGTAACTCATGTTCTAAGTGGTCAGTCTAGTGTAATATTCACATAAAACAGACAACATTGAACATTTAGCAGAAATTCTATCAAAAAAGTAAAAGGTGCGAAACAACAGTACTTAGCTGATAGAGTATTTGGTTAAATTTTGAATTATGTTAGAGCTGTTGTAATTTGTTTATACAATAACAAAAGTAAAATGCTAATCCCAAAAGTAATTACTAGCAAAAATAATTGATAAATCATGTTATAACTAGATCTTAGATAAATAGTGTAGTGACAATGTTATACGAGGTCAATGGAAAATTGTACTGTGTTAGAATATTGTTCAAAAAGCAAATCAGTAATGTAGGCATTTTTCAGCAGAAAAACAGCTTTGATGCAGAACAAATGGGGCTTGATAAATCTAGTTGTAGGTTTATATTATAAATATAAACATAAGAGGACAAATATTTGTAGCTGGAAACCAAGGAAGAGTAGTTGGTATAGGAAGGAGGTTAAAGAAGGAAAAGAAAAAATAATCTCAAATCTTTCAAATAGAAATACCGCAATTGGTAGATACAAGCAAAATACAATAGTACCCACAAACCCAAGTACATATACATACACACATATATATATATATATATATATATATATATATATATATAAAAAAATTCAGTTAGTATGTATATATGTATACATACATAAGTTACCAAGAGAGTATCCAAAACATGTGGATATAAAAAAAAGAAAAAAAAAAAAAAAAGAGAAAATCTACAGTAATAAGAGTTGCTGATTAAAACCTAAAAGAATTTAGAAATTAATTTAACAAAGATAAACCTGAGAGCAACGTAACCTACAGAAGAGAAGGAAGACAAATGAAGTTGTGCAGTATACAATCATTGTCATTTTTCTAATGACAACATCAGGTGGCTTTCTTCTTTCAAGGTTGATGTGTTTGATTTGAGGACCGTGGAAGGAGCAGGACTGACTAATCAAAAATAGGAACAACATCAGCATTACCTCATTGTTCACTAGCAGTATTTTGGGTAGCAGGGAAGAACTAAGTTAGGAAAAAAAATCTTTTGTGTTCTGTCATCATACTTTAGAGAAGAGATGGGTTAGGGTAACATGTCCGACATCTAACTTGGAAGACCTTGAATGTGACAATGTAATTTTGATGGCATGGCTTTGTTGTGCATATTCGCAGTTATGCAACATGCAATTAAAAGTGTTTGCATATATTACAAAACATACACAGAATCTGAAGACTAGCATATAAACAGAAGTATAGACATACAGTTATATATATATATATATATATATATATATATATATATGTGTGTGTGTATGTGTGTGTGTGCATGTGAAAACATACTTACATCAAGTGGGAATGCTGTAGAGTAAAAACACCATACAAATATATTGGAGGACTACAGATGCTGGATGATGATAAGAAGAAGAACAGAAAGAAGAAAATTTAACTGAATTAAAAAATGATATGAGAGGAACTAAGAAGGAAAAAGAGAGAGGTACATTCATGCGTAAGTACAGAAGTAGTTGGAGGAATGATGGTAATGTGGGGAGGAAGAAAAAGGAATAGCCGTAGCTTGAGTGAAGAAAAGTAGAGCTGCTATCTATAAAAAGACAAAGGAGGAGAAGGAAGAGGTGGAAAAACAGACGTAGTGTGGATAGAGTTTCTAAATTTAGCTTTTTTCCAGAATTAGATAATGATTAAAAAGAACGATAATTCCATCACTGTTCTCATGCTTTGAAATGATGAATTCAATAAATGCTTCTAGGAGAAAATAAATATGAAAATTTATAAAATAAAAAAAAAAAAAGAAAGATAAAAATAATGAAAGAGAAGGAATCAATATTGGTTTTGAGGTATCCTAACAAATGTCAATATTATTGCTGGAGCAGAGTAAATCAGTGGTAAGAGAAGAGAGTCAAAATCAGCTTTGGTGTAAAGGAGACATTCTGGTCAGTAAGATACCCGACTTAGTATCAAGTTGGGCAACTAAGACTATGGAATGTTCGGTACACAATCAATAGCAAAATGCATGGATCGATTATCCACTAATATTCATGGGCATCATGTGGGTGCAATACTATTCATTCATTTAACAAGTTATTCATTTTGTATGTACATACAGTTAAACTACAGCAACATGCTTGCTTGCCCACCTGCCTGCCTGTCTGTTTCCCCTCATTCATTCATTTGTACATTCATTCATACATTCATTCATTCATTTGTGATACTATTCAGAGTGGAAAGAGAGAGGAGGAAAATTTGTGATGGCCAAAAAGAGGTGAAGAAGTGTGTTTGAGAAATGTAGTTTTGATTGGATTTTTTTTTCTTCATTCATATTGTTTTAGGAGATAAAAACAAGTGGAAGATAGAATAAAAAAGGAGAGGAAAGAGGCACTTAGAAAAAAAGAAAAGAAAAGGAGAACAAGAAGAGAAACTGTCATGACAAAAATCATTAGTAAAAATAGTAAGAAAAGTTACTGCTAAAGTCTACAACAATTACTATTACAAGCTGTAGACATTGCATCATGAAGTGATATAAAATAAATGAGAGAAACACTAAAGGATAAAGAATTTGATGAAAGAAAGAGAATAAAAGAGGAAATTCATTGCAGATACTTGAGGGTTATTTCTTTCATGATAGTTCTATAACATGAGAGACTAACATGAAAGTTGTTTTGTGAAATCTAAATTACTGAAAAAGGAAAAGCAAATGAGAAATGTGTTAGTATTAAGGAAAAAAGTTAACTATAGGTAAAATGAAAACACACACACACATACACACACACGTATATATGTGTGTCCATACAGAGACAATTCATATTAAAAAAAATATGGAGATGCAGAACATTGAATATAAAGAGAACATCACACGTTAAATATTATGTAGAAAGATTTAAAAAAAAAAGTTTCTTGAGAGAGAGGAAAAAAAAAAAAAAAAGCCCTGCATATCCATGAAATAATGAAAATAGCCGAAGGATAAATATGAGAAAATAGACACAAAAGCAGGCATTAATATAGAAAGATGAAGAAAGACATTTTGTAGTATTATGGAAATATAAGCAAAATATAGAGGACAAAAAAACCCCCAAAAAACAGCAAGGCAAAACATACAAAAAGTAACTTCAACACAAAATACCTGCAGATTTTATACATGTGTACAAGAGAAAGGAAATATTCATTTTAGCTACTCTTATTTACCAAATACTTTGCATAAATAATCAATAAATCAGTTACAATATTACAAATAAGTTGTAAGCACATGAAAAACAAACAGGGGAAATGAATTAATTCTTATTTGTCTGTAGTTATGGACAAAAAAAAAAAATTTCCTCAGAGTTGGAATGACTTGCTGTATATTTTTGCATATATTTAAAGAATTTAATGAGTTCAATATACAAAACAGAAAATTACCTCAGATTATCTGCAATGATTGTCTTAAGTTTTATACTCAAGCATCTTAAAGTAAGCTACTGTAGTCTAAGAATCAAGTTGTGAAAAATTTGTCAAATGTTAAGAAAATAAGTAAAACAAACCAAAGAAAAGACTTCTTTGATAAAATGATCAGCCTTGTTGGCATTAAATTTACAATATCCTCTTAAGAAAATCATTAATCCCCACCTTTTTTTTTTTTGAAGTGAGCTAATGATAAAAACAAAAATACCTACACTATTAAGAAAAACTTTATCATTGTTTCAGCACTTGAAAACTCAATAAAGAGTTATAGCAGTGAACCAGTAAATATTTGATGGTCAGTCTAAGGGTGTGAATTATAAACACAAACTGAAAGAATTCTCAAATTTGCATTTTGAATCAGATCACTACTTTCAATAACAGTCAGCATATGATGTCCACATGTAAGAATTAAAGTTTTTTTTTTAAAGATTTGTAATGGATTTTATGAAAGATTATTCCCTTCCAAGTGCAGATGAGTATTACATAATATAAAAAATAGATTATATTGAATTGACTATCTTAGTTTAGAATCAATCAGTGCTACTTATATAGTCATTGTATAAAAGCATCAAGTAATCAAAAAATTTTAAAAAGAAAAAAAAAAAAAACTAATGTTTGAAAGTAAAATGTATTTTTATGCCATACAAATTTAATTTTGGCAATTTATATTAAATTTTTAATAACTGTTTACCCTTGCTTCTGATAATTTTTTCACATATCAAGAAAACAAAGGGTAAGAAATAAGTGTGTGTGTGTGTGTGTGTGTGTGTATTACACTTGTACGTCATCAGAAGAGATGACGTAGAAATTATTATTATTCTAGTGACGTAAAATCACTGTTGTTCAGTGATGAATAAAATGTTATTTGTTAAATATTCAGAAAGTATTGAACATGCAGAGCAACAATGGTTTTAATATTTTATAAGTACAATTCACTTGCAAAATTACTTAAATGGTTACCATTTTTTCAAGGCATGAGTAAAATGAGGGTGTGTAGGCTTCTGTAACTATAATACAGTATCTGCTATTATTGACCCCTGCAGTGGTAGCAAGGATTTTCAGCATGTGAGAAAATTAATTCTTTAGAGCCTTCATTATCAGAATGATTAAAAGTATTGGATTTTCTGTCTGGACCACTTTCCCACAATATTGCCTTTTAAGATTTATTTTACTTTCCGATAAAAGTCTAAAGACAGCAACTGCAATTTAAATTCATTAGCCATAAAAAGCAAACATACTTTTATGAAAGAATATATGTCTTTTGAAACAGAATGAAGGCAACACTATTTGAAGTTCCATTTTAAATTCATAAGCACAACCTTAAAATTGTACAGCAAAATAAAAAGATTCGTATATTGTTTATCTTAAATATTCGAATGGTCAGGTCAATATTTTTGTTTATTTCAGTGGATATTAAAAAAAAATTACCTGTAGATGGTCTTTAAAAGTTTACCCAACTTGTGTTAGGATATGTTATTTAAAAATATACAATGATGAAAAAAAAAAAAAAAATCACGCATTTCACTTCTCAAAAAGATTCCTTCATACGAATAATGGTTTTATCAAAGGGTCTTATATATGTAGAGAGAGTACAACAAATGCTAGTTACATTTCTACTGAAAATATAGGAATATTAAATTGTGCATTTTTTGAAAGTTAATTTTTTTTTTTTTTTAAATACCCTTATATCTTCATTGTTTCTCTATAGAATTATAATCAGTATTTGTTGTATTTCTATCCTGCAACATATATACAACATCAATAGGCTAATAATGGTTTTATTGAAGTCCTTCTGAGGGACAAAATGTTTAAGACATGAGCCTTTTTCTATATTGTCATTATACTGTACTCTATTAGTCTGATATATAGATTTGTATGTCAGATCTTCCAGATAGTAATTGGTTTTGAATCTCTACATGCTGAAAATGCAGCCAATAATATTCTTATCATTTGTAATGTTTCAGGAAATTACACATTAAGCAATATCATCTTCAGCAATGGTAACTTTTTACATTTTAGCCAATTTAATACTTAAAATAAAGAGCTGGAAAATACAAAATTGTCAGGAATAATTTTATCTCTTCAGTAATATGGGCAGCAAAACATAAATTAATAAACTGGTTCAATTCTTCAGCAACTGAAATAAGTTGTAAAAGAAAGAATTACAATTTTAAGGCATAATGGAATTCTTTTTTTATGTAATTGAAATGGTACTTAATTAAAAACAATTTGATTCAAATGGAAAAATGTCATGAGAATGGCCAAAATCAGTTATACAAAAGTTCTTCTATATATATATATATATATATATATATATATATATATATATATATATAATATATATATATATAACAAACCATATAATTTTTAAATAACCAAAAAAGAAAAAATAGGACAAGTATGATGAAATATAATTTGTGTTCATCAGTGTTTGTAATTTTCTCATCTTTTCCTAAAAAAAAAAAAAATTTAATCTGTTGCAGGCCAATAAAAGTAAATCATATTAAGTTTGTCCTTTTCTAAATGGCAAGCAGTATGGTGACCTATAACCCTTGAATATTTTAAAATAAACTCTCCTCTTTTTTTTTCAGCTAGGTTGGATATTGAAAAAAATAGAAAAAAAAAGTACAATTTCATTTGGTTATAATATAATTTATTTCACTAAGAGATGTAAAATTAACATAAGTATTCAAATAGACTGGGCACTGGTCCACCAATCAGCTATTAGAATTCAGGATGATATCACCAACAACCAATCAGAATTCTAAATAAACATAATGCCACTAATGTTGCCACAAACTGAGTTGATATAGATTTGAGAACAAGTAAAATAACAATCATGATGAACAGTCTACCTTTAAAAAAAAAAAAAAAAAAAAATCAGTCAGTCCGATCAGAAGGCTGGATGCAAGTATGAACAACTTTTAAAAAATTGTTAAACATACTTATAAGCAAAAATAAAAAAAAATTTCAAAAACTTTTAACCCTGCTAAAATGTAATATTGGAAAGGAAAAAAGCTGTGAACCTAAGTTCATAAAAGATAGATATACTAATAAAAGATATCTGAATTTTTTTCCCAGTGTTAGATTAATATGTAAATTCTTATCTGTCTGGATATATTTATAGAAAAATATCACCCTTTAGGACATACAAATCTGCTTCCAATAGAAAAGAACAGAGAAATGTAAAAAGACTTTAAAAACTGAAAAAGAAAAGCCAAAAGAGAGAAATCAATGGTTACAATTAAAAGGAAAGATAGCCTTTGTGATATAAATTTTGACTGGGTTTGTTTACAATATATTGTGGCAAGAAAACCTTATAGTTAAAGAAATGAAACAATTTAGAGCAAAAAAAGCTTCTCATTTCAATATTAGGTCATTTATAAGTTAAATAATGAGAGCATATACTTATTGCTGTTACTATCAAGTTGGATACTGTAATACATATATAAAAATGAGAATTCTTGAGGGCTCCAGACATGATTTAAACACATCCATAAAATTCAGGAAGAAAACAAAGACTACAATGAATTTAATATACATTTATTTTTCATGTCTATTTCTATCTTCATTTGGAGCTACTGCAACAGAAACGATTTGGTAGAAATCAAATATTAATAGCAACAAAAGTTATTTTAAACTCAGGAACAGTTTACTACAATCATTCATCTTAAAATAAATAAAAGTTGTGCAACTTATGCTATAAATTACAATATTTACCTGTTTGCTGACTATATTTTTTCTTTAATTTTATAATTTTTGAAATGCCATTTTTGGCTGTTAATATAAACAGGCTACCTATAATATAAAACTCATGGGACCCCAAGTCCTTCTGCCAAGACATTCCAAAAGACTTTAAACCTGGCTATGAGAAATCTGAAAACTTGGCTAAAAAAAGTACTTCCATCTTATATGAATGCTATCACTTCTTTAATGGAATGCTACTAAATGGTGAACATTGATTAAACACTGAGCAAGTGACCTATCAAGTGAAAGAAACACAAGGCTTGTAGGTATTTGAGCAGGGAATGGCACTAGTCTGCTGTCCCAGCAGCAGCAGCTTGAGTGAGTACAAAACTAAATCAATAGCTATAGTGTAGTGTTATGTATACGAACCTCTTGGAGTAATACTAATGATAGAAACAGACATGTTCAACTATGATCCCAAGCAACAACCAACACAAGCAGATATTTAAAATTTGTCAGCAGTCTTCTAAAGCAGCAAATGGACATCAACTGGAGAAGGCATTACCAACTACTTTATCTTGGAAGCAAGTAGATAAACTTGAGGACAATTCTTGTTTAAACAGACCAAGTTAGACCTTCAAATATAAACTCTTAGGTACATTAAAATCTATATGGGTCATTCACTACCAAGTGCCATATCTAATGGCCACATATTTCAACAGAGAATGTTAAAAAAACAAAAACTGTTGAAACACATCAAATGTTACTGGAACATTCAAGTTTCATTTTTGGTCAAACTCAAAACAAATTTTTTTTCATGCATTTGTTAAAAATATTTATGAAATTCTTTTGTTTTTTTGGGTTTTTTTTTTTAGGAAAAAAAATGAGTCTTATGGATGCTATCAAATACAGTAATTTCATAGAAAAATAGCAAAAATTAATGAATTGGGTTATAAAACAAAACTTTTTCTTAGCCATTATAAAATAATCGTTTAGAATTATTAATACTAACCACCTAGTGTATTTTAAAAACTGACTAAAGGTTTGTCTTTGGGGATAAAAGAAGCAAACAAACCTTTTGCCATTATGCCAAAACTGCTATCTCAGTGTTAATTCTTAAACTAGTTGAGCAAACATCTTGAACTTGAAAATCTTCCCACCGTCAGGTATTAATTTTATAATGTCCAATAACTTACGTGAATGATGGTTTATCTGTTTCTATAAAGAGATAATTTAAGTGCAAACATAGAATTAAGCATCTATATAAAAAATAATACATTTAGGCATGTGTCAAAATATTTCAAATTAGCTACAATTTAATCACATAAGAGAGTGGGATGACCTTTAAGGTATTTGGAGGTCACCAGAGGAAACTGAAAACATGAAGGGCTTAAAAAACATGAATTTTTTTTGTTTTGTTTGTAAAACATTTTCAGAGAAAAATTCTAAAATAGTTAGGATTAAACTGAAGTTGTTTAAAATGTACAAAGAAAATGGTCTGAAATTACAAAAACTACTTGTGACTTTGTGAATAAGGTATTCTTGCTCTAAAGAATGATCCAATAAAAGATATAATTGTAAAGTTCCTGCAGTAGGTTCCTGAGAAAGTTCAGCTCTACAAGTCAACAGTGTTTTGAACATCATAGTGGCTATTCAGAATCCAAGTTCCTCAACACTCTTCAATTAACTGGTGTTCTTCCTTACAAGCTTCAACTAGAAATTGGGATGCTCATCAGGATTCTCAGGATTTCAACCCTCTAAAGTTGTGCAATAGGTATCAAGTAACTGTCATTGAGGTGCAGATAAAAAGGAGAAATTGTTCATTTCCAGGATCTCTACAAACTTCAAGTAATTTCAATTCCCAATGAGGTTGAGCACTGCCATTACCATCAAGGATAATGTTTCAAGATCATTTCCATCTCCAAATGAACTTTTCATACTGACACTCAATGGGCAAAGCACTGATATTGTATCCAAAGAAACCCTGTCAAACTAAGGGACTGCATAATTTGTTTTGGGAATCAGAATATTTTTTTCAGTAACAAATTCTTTTTACATGTGTAAATTGTGTAATTTTTTTTTTTTTAATGCCATATAAAAATGAAATATATTAAAGAACCTTTTCCCCTCCATGCAATGCCAGGTGTTCTTGCTAGTAAACCAATCAATAATTAAATACAAAATTAACACAATGCTAAATACTCAACAATGCTATCAAAAATATTCATGTGCATAAATATAAAGATCTAATTAGTTTGAAAATACCAACTTGCATATGTTCAATTCACTTTTGAGATAATTATACACTATCAATTTTTCTGTTAGTTGGGCATTATATCAATTACATGTGTGTGTGTGTGTGTGTATATATATATATATATATATATGAAAAACAGTTATAATTAACTCTGGAATTGTATAAAAAGTTAAAAAGAATGTAAGGTACATTTTGCAATATGACAGCATTAAAACAATAGTTAATATGGTTGAAGAATTAAGAATTACTGAAGTGAAAGATTATAATGGCAATAAAAACAAATATTTTAAGTCTTTCAACCTTTATTTGCCTAATACTTTATTGTCTGCTATTTCAAGAATAACCAAATTATTTAATCCAACATTGTTATATTCAGAATTTCCTTGCATGGGTAACCAACAATAGAAAACACTGACACTATAAAGATGGTTCGAGTAATGTTACCATGACAACAAGAATTCTCCATGCAGATATGTTCTGATATCAAGTGCTTGGTATACAAGCAAAAGACCAAGTTGTAATAACAGCTTCAAAAACAATTATGGTCTCACAGATTAAAGCAATCAAGGCATTAAGTAGAATGGAATGTGATTTTTCAAAAATACAAACCAAAGATGCAACAGACATTAAAAGCAGTTCAATAAATCAATTAACTTTTCCCCCACCTCTAATGCATTGTTTCATTTTTTTTATATATATGGTCTCTTCTGATTTATCAGACAGAAGAATGTAATATGCCAATGGAAATGTTTGGAACTGACAGATTTAAGAAAACCTAATTAGATATTTAAAAAAAAAAAAAAAAAAAGCAGAGAAACAATAGCACATCAACACATCTTTTAAAACGGTTAACATAGCTTCTTTTAAACATGTAAGTATAAATGTAATTATTTTTGTAGCTCTATTAAACAATCAATGATAAAAGATATTAATAAATACATTTTCTAGAGTATTAATAACCAATATACAGTATCAAGCCATTCTTTTGTCATTTTCTAAGCTTGCACATTTAAAAAAAAAATAAAAAATTTAGAAAGCCAAAGATCATCATTAAAGGCTAAATTGAAAACTATAATACAATCATTTGCATGTTAAACTTTATTTGCTTAAATACCATCTTCAGCAGCTTCTACATGACCTCAAGCAGAGGCTTCAGATTTAGAAAATTTATATCATAATTATTTACAAATGCTAATTACCACTACATTTAACTATTAAATTTTCATCAATAGTATATCACTATGGCTGGTAGAGTGCAACAAGTCAAGGATTCTTTCCTGTTTATTTCTCTTATTAAAACTAAAAGGAATGACAATTAGCAGTTAATAGACAGCGTTATCGTGTCACAATAAACTTTTTTTTTAAAGAAAAAAAAAAACAAAAGATTTTCCATATTGCATGCTGCAAAAATTGCATTTTCTTAATTTGATTACTAATTTTATTTATGCATTTATTATTTTTAATAACTGGTTTATACTCATTCAACTGTCAATACCTTATCAGGACAAGTATATAATACAACTATATGAAAGGCACAATTGAAACTTTTTTTAGGAACCTTTAGTAAATACACCCATTTGCAAAGAAGCTGTATCTAACTGCATTTTGCAGTATTTTTTTTTTTTTAACACATCAACACCTACATCACACTTGTTACAAAAAAAAGTATTTTTTCATCTCAATAGCAAAAGAAGAGTTAAGGAATTATGATTGTATTTTTTATTTTATTTTCTTAAACTTATTACTTTTATGAACATGTAAATTTGGCAATTTCTTCAAGTTAAAATTAGCAATTTCTAAAATCTTGAGTTACTCTGAAGGAGAATTTCATATAGCAACCAAGGTGAAGCAAAAACATTTGATGAGTGCCTAAGAAAAAAATCCTGATAACAAGAAAGAAAATTGTTGGTCTAATGTCACTTGTGTGAGTAAAACTAATGGTAATACTAACAATTGCTGGCAACAGATGACAAAAGAGAATAAGTGCCTTCTTTCACAATAAAGTATATAGAAAAAAACATATGACTGATATTCTCAAAATAACTCAAATGAAACTGAACTCCATACTCTGATGGTGACATTAAATCTGTAACTTGTAAGTGAAGAGAGAAGGGCAAATCATAATTTAACCAAAATGGACTTTTTAAAAATTGTTGGCTCTTGATGGAAATGCTTTATCAAGATAATGAAACAAAGGGACAGAGATTTGATTAATAGCCCAGGCAAACAAATCGATTGTTTCTATCTAATCATAGATTTCAAATCAATTGCTTTACAAAGCACAAGCAGAAAAGAGAATTGAGCATAAAACAATGACAAGAGCAGTTCAGTTCCAAAATGCTATCATTTTAGAAAAGGTTTTATGATATTCTCAAATATTAAAACATTCAAATAAAATTTACAAATTTGAATTTAAGTTTTTCTTTATTATTTTCAATAAAATACCTGATAGTGGTTTTCATAATTGTTTAAACAAGAAAAATTTAAATGAAAGTAAATAATATGATCATAAAAAGAAAACAAAATGAACTTACCAAATTCTGTTAAAGTCAAAAAGTGCAATAGTTTATGTAATCTTGAATTTTCATAGTAAAATGTTCAGTATATTTGTTTTGTAAACATTTTTTTATATAATGAAAGACACTCAAAGAAAAAATTTGGTGTGCATCATTCTTCAATCAACATTAGTAAACACATGTCAATAATCTAATAAAGTTCTATAAATTTACTATATTAAAAAAATTTGTTTGTAAAAATATTAAAAATGTAAAATTATGAATTTGTTATGACTTTAAAATTGAAGTTTGTCTGCTCTTGCTAAAAATGTCAGACATAAACTAATTCTTTTTTATGGTAGTATACAAAATACTGAATTGTTTTATAATAATTGTAAAAAAATATATAGGAAAAACAAAAAAGAGAAATTAACTATGAGAAAAAAAAAAAAGTCAGTTTTTTGTTTTACACAAACCTCTATAGCAATTATAGTTATTCGACATGAAGTAAATGAATAATTAAATATAAGAAAAAAACAAATACATATTTTAATGAGAATTGAAAGTCACGATGAAGAGGGTAGAGAATAAATAGTACCACTGCCTATACACTTTGGATTACTAGTTGATACAAAAAAATGCTGTCCTCATCATTTCAGTCATTTTTAAGAAAAATCATTCAAATTTGGACATTTTCCTTTCTAATAGCATTCAAAAGTCAATATGAAAATTCTTTAAATATTTGGAGGTAACAATATATAAGGAAAAGTTTGGAATAATTTTGTTTTTAAGGACAGTAAAATCAACTAAGTTACAGACAAAAAAAAAATTTGCATCTCTGTCAAGGAGCATTGATAAATAAGGTACAATGAAGCATGAAATTATCAATATAGAACAATCAACTTCATTTCAAATAATGTAATTCATTTTTCATGTACTGAAACATTTTTTATATATAAAAATTACATGATCTTAGGCCTTGAATAATCCATTTCCTGAAATGTGATTCAATTCAGTAAAATTATGAACAAAACAGGAACAAAATAGGCAAGAACAAAATTATCTGTATACTTCTACTAATAATCAATGGTATAAACTCTTATCAATAATTTTAAGTAAATGTTTTCTATAGTTAACTAATACAAATTTCTTTCTTTATAGTATCCATTCTTTAAATGCAAATTTCTCTGACTTTACTAAATGTAAAGTTTATCTTGAATGAAATCTAAGTTCTTGCCACAATTTTTTCAGGTTCAAACTCCTAGCAGGCCAAAGTAGGATGTTGACCTTGATGTCTTAGAGTCAATTTTTTACCAGTGCCCTTGTTTGGAATCATTATCATGTTGGAAAGTGAAATGTCATCTTACAAAAATGTACCTAGCTGAATCATTCAGATTTTCTTTTAAAATATCTGAGTATTCTTTTTTCATGATTCCAGTGATTTTAAATAGATGGCGCTTTCCATTTTCACAAAAAACTCCCCTAAAGTATAAGTATGCCCCCCACACACATTTTACACTAGGGGCAGTGTTCTTAAGGTTCATAACTTTTCCTCTGTATAACTGTGCCTGATTCCAACCAAATGATTTAATTTTCACCTCATCGCTCTATAAAAATGAATTCCTAAAATCATTATCTTTTCGAGCTTTGCAAGGATGACTTTTTAGCAAAACAGTTTTTCTTTGAGGCTATATATTGAGAACATGTTTATTGAGTGCCCCTGATTAAGACATGTCACAGTCACTGAGTTGTTTGAAAAATCAGAAGCAATATTTTCTGGCACAATTTCAAAAGTTTAAGCTTTTGAAGGATTGCAATGTTTTCTGTCTCACAATATTTTCCATGATATATTGTATAGTTAACTGATACTGAATACTGCTTAACTTAGCTGCTGCTTGAAAACACATTCTTGAATTCCAAGCATTCGCAATTTGTTTTAAATCCAAAGACAATCCTTCCCAATTCATGACATTGTTGTTGTTAATATCTGGTTCAGAGTAAACAATACACATATTCATTACCTTAAACTTATGTTTTTTTTTTTAATTTTATGATTCACTGATGCAGCTTGATAGATGACATCATCATAACATGATATATTTTATAAATTTCATAAATAAAAATAATTTTGTGGGAGTAGGGATAATTGTTCCAATTTTTAATGTATTTATAATGTTATTGTATTGAATAAATGTTTCTGAAATGGATGATGAGTATTTATTCAATGCCTAAGATCATATTCTCTTAAATATAAATAAAAACCTGTTTCAGTATTTGAAAAGAGACTTCTATTATTTCAAATGAAATCATACTGTAGAGATAATTTTGAGCCTCACACTAGTTCATTTTTAATTACTTTGAAAACCAGATAGATTTACTTTTGTCAGATATTCATGAACAAATATTTAAAATTGGACAATATGCTCATTTTCCAAAAAGAACAATCTTAAATTAAGAAAAAATTTCTAATTAATGGTTCATTTTCTTATTAAAATTATACTTTTCTACAATTATGAAGAGTTGTTATCAACAGGCCAAGAATGTATCCCAAATTTGCACAAATCTGTATAAAAAAAAAAAAAAAAAAAAAATCACTGGCCATTATATTATTAAGTTAAAATAAAAGGAAATGCAAAAATAAGATCAATGTTAATATCTAATAAAAAAAGCATAGAGCAAATCTAAAAGTTGAGATGTCAAGCATTCTTATTCTAGGCATAAACAAAACCCAATTGTCATCGGATTGTCGATTTAAAAATTATTATATTCTCATTTTGTTAATTTTCTATAAATTTCACAAATAGATTATTTCAATAGATTTTATTAATATGTTCATAATGTGAGGTAAAATGCTCAATGAAGACAGCCAAAATCAACAGAATCTATTCCCATATACACCATAACTTGCTATCCCATTTTTCTCTATTTCTCTTTAGCAAGCAATCACAATTTCCCCATTTTCTTGTTTTAGGAATTCAATTGTTATAGCTTTCTTCCTGTATTTCCAGCTGCAGATATTTATTGTGCAAATTGATCTAGTACTGCCAGGCCACATAAATAACTAATTTTTTTTTCAGAAAATATTTTGAAACAATGTGGACATGAAGATTAATGGTAAATTACATGCACAAGAGCGAAAAAATAAAAATAATAATTAGCAATTTATTTTATAGTCTCTGTTTTCTATATAAAATACTCAAATGTAAAAGTAACTGATGTATGATAAAATTTTATAAGCATGTTTTATTAATTCTTTCAATATAAGCATTAAATATATGAAGGGGATGTTAAGAAGTTCTTACTGGGCCAAGAAGAGATTAACAAAAAAAAAATGAATATTGAAAATCAGTTGGAACTAATAAACTGTATATTCCATGGCAATGTTTGACATTTTGCAAGATGGCAATGTTTGACATTTTGCAAGATGGCAATGTTTGACATTTTGCAAGATGGCAATGTTTGACATTTTGCAAGATGGCAATGTTTGACATTTTGCAAGATGACAATGTTTGACATTTTGAGGTTATGGAAATGTAGCAGTTGGAGATTATACTTTTTGTGCTCATCTTTTTTTTTTTTTTTTTTTTTTTAAAACAAAAGATTGTAATCTTCATCTATTCACACATTAGCATAAATACACTAGTATGATAATAATAGTATCAGCCATTTCCCTACAAGGAAACATTTTGGCATTCAATGACTGAGCAGTCAGTAGTGCTTTTGGTTGAAATTTAATAAAAACTTTCTCTTAAAACAATTTTTCAGGAAAAAAGGTTTTTCAAAAACAGTAGCAGTTATCAATCGTTACAGTATTGAAGGGGATTACCTTCCTAATGTTTTATTTGAAATAGTGTGAAATGTCAACATATTGATTATGCCATCATCTTCCCTTTGAGTTACAGCAAAAGCTAAAATGGATATCGCATTTAAGCCATCAAATGATGTGGTTTTCTGTTATTTGATGCAGTTCTTTGTGATTCTGTATTGTCCGTCCACAATGTTCAAAGAAGGATTATCTTTGCCAGGACACTCAGGCTTCATTTGTTCAAAGCCATCTGATGAGGCTATTTCAGTTTTCAGGTTGCAGTGTTGGGCAAAACTACCTCTGGTGCTGCACATTCTATGTTCAATTTCCTTTTCTCTTATACTAAATTTGTTATAACTGATTCATGTAACAATGCCACTCATTGCTCTAAAACATGATGAATGATGTAGTTGCTCATGATGGCAGTAAATTCTGTTCCAGTATCTTATAAAAAAAAAATAAACAACAGATGGATGCAAATTTTTTAACTATGTCAATTGATTTCTTTCTTCTTTAATTTTTTTTGCTCATGTGAATTTCCAAGTGAGAGAGAGAAAGACGACTAGTGATTCTGTCTTAGCAGTAGACTATTAAACTTCTCTCTATCGAGGGGGGACATCTATGGGGGTTCAGCCTGCATGCTTCACTCACAATCTTCCTCCTTCCAGACTAATTGCCACAGCAAAAATTCACCAGAAGACTCTTCTTTTTTCTTTTCTGATTCATCCCAAAACTTTTCCTTTTACATTTCGCCTTTTGTGTAGGTGAACACTTCCAGATCCATCCCAAGAGGCTTCTAGAATCATGTAGGGTCTTCTAGAATGCACCAGATATCTCCTGAACCATTTTCAATCAGAAACTGATCATCATTTATTTAGCCAATCAGATTCCCAGCCTAATTAAAACTATCACTGGTGAAAGCCTGGTGTGCCCTTGGTAGCTGTATTGACCTTTCTCACTGAATGATCGACTTTAAAAGGCTTTTCACAGAATAACGCCTGTTGTTTGGCAATTGGATGACCAGTTAGTCCACATGGTAGTAATTTCTAGTGTTGCTAAAAATTCCATTTTTTTTCTTATTTTCTTTTTAAAAGAACCTAATATAAATTTACTCAGAAATTTCTCACATGCCACCCATTACATAACAATCCATAAGACAAGGTATTTGAAGTGTTTAGTATTAATAATTCCACATCCTGAATTTTTATGATGAATCCAGGGTATGCCATCACTGTTTTCATTCCAATTCCAGATCATAGTTTCTGTTTTGGAAAGGTTCAAGTCTTATTTCTTGAAACACGTGGTGGAGGATGTTGATTTTCTGTTCAGGATCATTAATATTTGAACTATCAATGCCTATGTCATCAGTATAGCCCCCTCATCATCAGTACATTGGCTTCAGGAGAGAAAGCAAGATTGTTGTCTTCTATTGGTAGATTTGTTTGGAATGTGGTATGGACTGCTTAAATAGTCAGTGCCCATTTCTTCACATTTCTTTTTGCAAATGTGCAAAGCATAGTCTAGAAAAGATTAAATAAACTGGGACTCATTTCCTCCTTGTAGTCCTGCTGAAGTTTAAAACATTTCTGTATTGTGGCCCTTGCCAGATATGTAAGATTTTGTAGATCAATACAGTTCCTCTATTAGATCAATGTATTGAGTGGATTTAGAGTTTGGAAGGCTGTTTCTAATGGATGAAAAGTGAAAGCCTCTATTGATGTGGTCATATGCTGCTGTGAGATTGACAAAGCAAGTATATAGTTTCCTATTAGAGAGGTAAGCAATTTCTTGGAGTTGTTTGAGGACATTTGAGGAGTTGACTTTCATAAAATGAGGAGAGTTAATATAATATTCATTAATACTTTTATCATGATGGGTCGAATTGAGATACCTCTGTATGTGTGAGGATCTTGATGGTTACATTTCTGTTTCCATAATGCATTAATGCATGATGAACTCTACATCAGTACTTCTGCCTAGGATCAGTGTAGTATCTGTGCATTGTGAAAAGTTGCTACAAGCATACACACAGCACCTTATCAACAGAGATACACCAATATTACAGTGAACCAAACTATTTTCCTTTCTTTCTTAACATTTAGCAATCTGTAGGTGACTGGTCACTGAGGTTTGTTCTACCACTACCACTGACTGATGGATGACAAAGTGATTGAATTTTGCAGTTGTGTTGTGATATGGAAACAGGAAAAAATTTGGACAATCATCAATAGTAGGGTTACTGCAATTGGTGAACCTTTAAAAAGAATGCTGCAGAAATGAAGTAATATTCCTTAATAATGGGTACTAAAGGGTATACATGATCACCACCCACAAAGGAAATGCCTGGGTTAACATGTCAATATTGAAAGGTAACATTACTCAATATTGACTTACTAGGAAAGAAAATGAATGACTATTGTCCTATTTCAAACTGAACTCTTTATTTAATCTACAGACATAGATTGTTCTCTTTCTGCTGTCCATATCTAGAGGTATCTCATCTCTTTCATATTTAGCACTGCTTAATTATTGCTCCACCTGTTTACCCCCAGAGTCTAAATCCAGGATTTAAACAATTACTATAACACCAACATTTTATTCCACTAGGCTATTGTTCTATAGAGTACTCCTGGGCTCACTGAGAACTTGGAACTTTAAGCTTGATGGTTTTCTATCTAACCTCCAATTTAAAGCTCCAAGATCTAGAGTCAGAATAGCCTAGTAGAGTAAAACATTTGCATTTCTCTGGTAATTATTTGAAATTACCTCTTTACTCTTTCCAATCAATATGGTGAGATTATCTATGGCTTTTTCATTTGGGTTACACTGTTGAATATTTTTTAATCCCTACTGAGTGATATAACTGGCAATAGTTTCTGACATCATCTCTAAACAGGATCTCTTCAAAGCATGTGGACTTGATGTTATCTCTGCAATAAGAAATGTGCTCTCAAACTGGCACATGTTCTCTCTAAGCTGTACAATGAGTGTCTTACTGTTTCTTGCTTTCATTGATTGTTGAAAATCCTCTTCTGTAGTTCCTGTCTATAGAAACTTACTTGAACCGTCAGATAAGCAATATGGCTTTCATTTCTCTAGGTCAACTGCTAATGTGTTAATAGTTGTTGCTGAAAGAGTCTATCAAGCTTTAGATAAGCATGGTGAAGCTCTGGCTGTTGCTTTGCATATGGTGCTCCTGACATATTTAGAGATCTTTGATAAAAGCCAAAGAAGAACATGCAATGTTACTGGTCCTTACCTGGCATCTCGACCAGTCATTTCCCCCACTGCCATAATGTAGCTCCCTTATGCATACTTTTCTATAAATACTTTCATGATAAATGTTCTGATGAACTTTCCTCTATGGTACCTAGGCTCTATGAATTTAAGTGCATTACTAGATTGGCAGCAAGATCTCATCATTTTACAGTTGAAATGGCTAGATGTAACTAAGTTCTATACTAACAGTTTCTTTTCTTGCACTTCTCAATTGTGGAACTCTCTTCCAGTTTCTTGCTTTCCATTCAAGTTTGATCTTCAAAAATTTAAATGCAATGTCAATTGTTATCTTCCATCTTCTTAATTTATGTTCTTTTATTGTTCTTGCTCCTTAATAATGATTTTCTTCTATTCTTTCACACCCAGTAACCCACTGTGTGTTAGTGGTTTTATTGCCTTGCTTCGGGTGAAATTATTAAACAAAAACAAAAAAAAATGAAAGAAAGAAAAAAGCTTGACTATTTACTTTCAGGTTAGAGCTTTGAATCTCGGCATTGTTCATTTTGTTTTATATAATAAAAAGACCCACAAATAAAAATTGACATTTTTTATACAAGATTTATGATTTTCATTTATAACACTATTGTGATTTGTGAGACAATCATTTATGTATTTTTGATGTAGTTAAGGTGTGAAAATATTGTAGAAAAAATCTAATTCAATAAAAACAAAATAAATGAAGGTTCACATAAATAGGTATCCAATTATAACAGTCACCACTTCATCTTAGATTGAATTCACCATCTTTTGTTCATGTCTTGTTCTATGAACTCCCATAAAAAAAAAAAAAAAAAAAAAAAATAGCAGGATAGAATTTCAGTAACATGTTGTTAATGACATCAATAAAATGTCTGACTCACTTAAACAAAATTTGAATATAAATGAGCTATATTGTTTTTGTCTTTAGTTGAATGTTTCTTCTAAAAGTAATTTAATCATTCCCAAACTGAATTGTATATAGAACTTAGACAATGCATAAATAACACACAAAAATGAATCCCAGAATCTGTAAAAAGTTGTAAATGCATGCATGTCAGCCATGTTTGCGAGAAATGAAAATTTCTGTTATTAAATCAAACAAGTTTGTTAAATTGTAAACCAAGATCCTCAAACTTAAGGTGTTTATTGATTAATTAATCACTAGGTAGAAATAAATTTGTATTGGTTTTCTCCTCTATTAAACATGAATCAAACTAGAAAGAGAACTTTTAAGATTGCTTGTTCTTCATCAGCTTCTTCATTTATTTATCAAGGCAACAAATGCTACAAAGTGTTTGGCATCAGCTGCTGTGAAATATTAAGAATTGCAGATTATGTTACAGATTATAATTACAAATATTAAGAATCTAAAACATCCAAGAAAAAAAAATTCAAATGCAGAGTAGAATTAAGCTCAGGATAGTAGGAAGGATAAATAAAATATATAAAGATAAAGTAATGGATATAAATCTCAAAACTTTATAATATTAATTTATGGTATGACACCATAATTCTGGATAATGGAATGATGAAACTAGTGAAATGAAGGTAATGGAAAATTGCAAAGTAGATCTGATCATAAGAGTACAGTACATAATGGATGTCAAAATAGAAAGAGAAAAGTTAATTTTTTTTCTAAACCAAACACATCCATATTTTATTTTTAGTAGAACATTATTTTATCAAAATGAATATTATTAGGTATTACCAAACTCTAGAGCATTGAAATTGTAACCAAAAATAGATCTGAAGGAAAATAAAAAGATAGGCAATTACACCAGCCTTGCTAGAGAGCTAAGGTAGTTTTACTATTAGAGCACTGAGAAAGAGTCATGTAAAAATGCTGAAGGGACCGTAAATTTGGTACAGATTTGGCACCAATGAGGCATTACTAAATACAACAATAAGGTATACAATGAGTGCTGGAGTATAGACAAGACTTGCAGTCACTTAACCTAGCCTAAATCACCAGTTACAACTTCTGCACATGTGGGAGGATGCTACTACTATTAAAAAAAACAAAAACAAAAAAAAAAACTAACACAAACTAAACAAGACATTCCATTTCTTTCTTCAAATAAATTCATTATCATGGACAAAATTGTCCGTGATAATGAAAGCAGATGTAAAAATGATTTGTTTTATAAAAAAAATGGCCATATTTATTTAATTCAATTCTTTGTACAGATATCAAAAACATTGTCTGGGCTGTTTACACCCCTGTGCTTGTCTTCATATAATCCTATGGTGATTTGTGTGGGTTACTGGGAAATTCAGTGGGACCTAACTAAAGTTTCTTCATAAATTGTAGTATTAAACTACAGGGCTCCAGACTATTTTTTTTACACTTAATCACAGCCCATTTAAGAAACATTTTTTTTGAGAATTATGACAGAACTAAGTTTTTTCTTTTTTTTTTTATTGAACAAAGTATTTTTTTAATTAACAAAACAAAAGTTGTTTTTTTTAATTAAATTAATAAATTGAATTTGTAGAGCCAAAGTAGCACCAAAATAAGTTAACAATAATAGTACTGATTTTAATGCATGAACAAAACATTCTTATCAACCTTGACAGAATCTACAAAGTGTCAAAAATATCTTTTAGGCTGGATACAATCAACTAAATCAAATGTGATTTTAATTGATGATAGAATTAACCTAAGCAGTCACTATGAAACATTTAGCACAATAATGAAACTTAACTAAAACGGTGGAATGTATGTTGAGAAAGATCAAATGATGCAGGTATGTTTGTGGTGCATTATGAGTAGATTAGTGTGAATAAACTCAATAACATTTCTCAATGATTGCTAGTACTTCATAGTGTACAGTTTTCTGTGCTTGACTTTTTTTCATTTGGACATTTCCTCTTCAAAAGGGATCTCTAACATTTTGAATCCCAGAAGCTACTCTTGATATTCTGATCACAGCCTGTTCAGGTGAAGGTTAAGTTCTGAGCAGAGAACCCTTGTTTCAGTGCCAGCTGTATGCACAGACAAGGTGGTGGCCAGTTGAGCAAAGATGTTGAAGTTGGGGAAATCTTTTAGGTAGTATTTTGTCACAAATGCCCAAAGCTTCCATATGCTGTCTCTGGTGTAGTATTGTGCTTTAACAACATTCTTCAGAAGATCCCACTCCAGTTGAAATTGAAAAGTATTGATTAGGGTGTGACACCGAGATCTCTGGAGGTTGATAAAGAAAGAAAGAAAGAAAGGAGGGAAGGAAGAAGAGAGGAGAGAGTCTACTAACTGGATGGTAATTGTTGGAATTTGCTGGAAGACAGATTGAAAAGTTAAAATTAAAAATGAAATGGGTTGAAAAATCATGTGAAATAATTCCAAGGAGAAACGAACAAAAAATTTAACTAGATGGAATTCAGTAAGATTGAGCAAAACCAAGACTACCCATCCTTCCCCACTTCCTGCTAATAAGAAAGAGACCATTAAGGCATCCACAAAAATGTCAGATAAAATAAAAACATATGTTGTCAATAAAGAGACCAGAGTGGTTGCTGAAATAAACATTCACAGTTCCGCTGGACAAAAAAAAAAAAAAAAAAAAAATAGGGAGCCGGGAAAAGCCATCTCTCATAAGGAAAAATTAATTACTATTTTCAGGTGATCATGGACAGAAAGTCTGTGTGGTCTATTGATTGTAAAAAAAAAAATGTATAGACAGAGAAATATAAACTTTTGTTTTAAGAAGAGTGGAAATAATTTTTCTTTCCTTTTCCAATTCTTGAGTGGTCTGGTTGAATGAGAGATCCCAGTATTGGGCAAGCTGATAGAGAAGGATTAATGATTGAAAATCCTTTTTGTTTTTGCTGCACCATCTGTAAGTTGGAATTGTCACACCAACCCTGAGATTAGCTGCTGAGAAAGTGGGTGGGGGGAGAGAGAGAGAGAGAGAGAGAGAGAGAGAGAGAGAAAAGCAAAGCTTATATGGAGCTATGGTGCAAGGTGAGGCGTAAAAGGAGTTGAGAGGTGGCTTGATCTCTCTCACCAATCTCAAAAGGGGGCTGGACAACTCCAAATTTGGAAAACCACTTAAGTAAATATATTTTTATATATGGAAATTTAGAAAAGGTTGATACTTAGGGTAAAAGACAACCAAATTCAGACTAGTCAACCCCACCCTTGATGGATACAGGACTCCATATAAATTGGAGATTTTGGACAGTTAAGACACACATACACAGAGTCCCCACACTACTGCTACTGGAATCCACATCATTCACCAAGACCTTGTGCCAGATCGGAAAACCAGAACTTAGAAATTTAAGTTACTACTAAAACAATCTGCAAACTCCAAAGGGGATCCCAGTATCATTTGATTATAACAACAAGTGAAAAGGGTTAAAACCACTGTATACAACAAATCATATATAAACCAAAATGTTGTTACATTTTTAACTAGAGTTGATTCTTTATTCCAAAGGATTCTTGTTTTTTGTATGGCTCCGGCTGAGAGACCATTCCTCACTCTAGTTTGTTTCATCAGTGATCTTCTCACACTCTGAGATCAAAACACAACGTGGCTGAGGAGTGAATGGTCATGAACACATTGTAACACCTACAGGGAAGTTATGGAGTTGACTCTTAGTCACTGCCACCAAAATGCGACCCGGTCGATTGGTAGTTGTTACTACACAGCAGAAACCTTTGGTCAGGGTACCAAATGAGATGGTTGGTCAATTCTAATGGCACGAATATGTAACGGCTTCACACCAGATTTAACCAGTTCAACACCAGCTCTGTCATTCTCAGCTCGCTTTCAATGACTGGAAGTAACTATCTTGATCTCAAGACTAACCTACCCACATTGTGATTTTGATCTTAGGTTGACGAGATCAATCAGACACCAGCGCTGTCGGGCAAGGTGAGTCTAAACTGGAAGTGACATCGTACAAGCAAAAAGAAATAAATGAAAACCAAAAAAGTTTGAGTATGTTTAAAGAAAGCAAATCATCTTTTATCAGTCTGTTCTATACAGGAGTGTGTGTTCTTCCTAACCCATTTCTTCTGAGAGTGACACTATCATAACTCTAGGCAAGTTCTGATCTTCTAAGTCAACTTGTTTAGTTTTTAAGTGCTGGCTTAGCTTCAGTCGTCAGTATAACTTGCTGTTTGTAGGAAGGCGAAGTCAAAGGCAAGAATCGTGGAATCTCTCAGTCAGCTCTCTCGTAGCTCTCACAATCTGCAAAACACGAACTAGCTAACTGCTCAAGGGCACTCGCTCATATGGAATTCAACCAAAACCAGGTGCATGATTAGATGCAGCCTGGAGTTTTTGGTGAATCCCTGATTTTCAACAAGTGTCCTTTTGTTGTCTGGCCAGGAAAATTAATTACTTCCCATTTTTGGAAAATTAATTATTTCCTATTTATTATTTCCTTTTCCATGAGGAAAGGTTGCAGGATAGCTAAACTCCCTCCTCCTCACATTGGTACCTCACACCAATTCTTTTCAGTGGGCGTTAGTAACTTCTGTCTCTCTTACTATTTTACCTCCACCTATCACCACTACTACAGCACAACCAATGGTGTTTTGGTCGTGCAGGTGTGGCTAAGCTTGCTTCATGAATTAACTATTTGACACCACTGCTTATTCAAGATTTCTTATCCTGTTCCCAGACCATGAGCAGTTTAGAATTATCAACTGGAACCTTGTTTGTGCAAATCCTTTTTGCACCCTGCCAAAATTCCTACAATTAACACATGGCCCTCTCGTCTGGCCATTTCCTTGTTCACATTACCTGTGTACATAATATTTATGCACTCTCGAACAATATGTTTGTCAACTCTGGTTATTTAAAATCTTATGTTGATCAATATATTCTTCATAGATATCTCTTAACTCTCCTTTTCTGTTTTCAGCATTTTCGAGTTCAATTTTTATGGCTAATTAGCTAATTAATTACCATAGCTAAATTGTGTCACAGATAGATGCCAGTCAAGTGGAACCATGCCATCATCATGATATCAGTGACAAAATGAGTCATGCACTAATGAGTGAAGAGTCAGCTAAATAGTAAACATAGCCATCTGAAGGAACTTGATGGCTGACAGTAGTGCGACATTATTGGTTACCGCTGATGAGGATCAACGACTTGGGAGTTACAAAGGAATGGATAATCATTTGTTGAACAAACCATTTGTGGATTTGCTCATGTCCATATGAATAATTAGAACTTTCAACTTCTCTCCACAGACCTTCTATTGTTCCTCACTCATGAAGCAGATGGGATAGAGACGAAACACATTAAATGCATACAATACAGGTGTGTTTGGAAACCTGGAGTATATGTTACTTATCAAGTTGTTGACAAGTTTGATGCACAGTTGTTCCAGATTGAATATGGCCTTTGTGATCTGATGCTCACCCTTGTACATATTAGCTTAGATGTTTCTGGATAATACTATCAGATTGAGAGATGACATTGCCTTGATGGCAAAAACTAGCTTCACTTTAATTAAAGTCACATCTACATATTCTGTTCATAGAAACTGGGATAAGACAAGGGTCATAATGTCATTCATCAGAGCAGTGATGCTAATGAACATCTTTTGAATTTTTTTTTTTAAGCCATTTATCTTTGGGTCTTTGCCGAGATCCTAGGACACTTCAGTGAAGTATGTCAGCAGGCTATCAATTGTCCTGTGCACAGTTTGAAGAGCATTGTTATATTGTATAAATAAAATAGATGAAATACAGCTCTTTGTAAGTGAGCACTATGTCTTCCAGCAGTCATTGTATATATATATATATATATATATTTGGTTGGATAGATGTGAGTTTGTGACCCTGGGTTTCACGCTTTAATGATCATCGTATATTTATATACACTTTTCACATACATATATATATATATATATATATATATATATATTTAATATGGTTGCTCGTTTGGGAGTAGCACAGAAGTAATAAAACAGATCAGTCAGCATCTACTGACGCTCTTTGAAATCTGCTATTGACTCTTCTGCTTGAGATATACACAAGGCCAGAGTGTAGGCAACACAGAGCACATTCACCAAGTGGGTTGGTGGATGAAACAAAGACAGTATATTTGTACAGCCTTTGTTTCTCCTTATAATTACTGCAGCCCCATCTGATCCCATGTTCATCATTTTGGTTAATGGGATTTCCAGTCTTGATATCACTTTTTTTTTTTTAATGATGTACAAAGTCCAAGAGTCACTCAAGGTAGAGGAGGACAGAATAAGAGGCACAGTTCATGAAGATATGTGGGGAAGATAATGGTTAACCCTAGACTTGAACAAGTTAAAATTGTATTGATCAGAGGAGCATACCCTTGGGAGTTGGTTCTACAATGCAGTAGTTCATGGGAAGAAGCTGCTTGAGTGAATCTACATACTGTTTCAACTTTAACATCTTCAAGCCAGTCGTTATCTTGTCTTAATTCCTGCTCTTTTATAGTTCTCTCCACTTAATGTTTTCCTCTCACACTCAGTAACCCACTGCATCTTAGTGGCTTTATTGCCTTGCTTAAGTCCACTGTCATTATGCTCAACACTAAGGTTCCAGGTTCAATATGCTGGTTGATGTATTCCCCAACATTTGTAGTGATGTCAGCTGTGAAGGTTAGAACTGGTGGGACTAACAAATGTACTTCATCTGAGCATTTTCCATGAAAAATAGGGATAGAGCAGTGAGAGGCTTGCGATGTTTTGTCTATGATAAAGTGGTTGTATTAATATCTATGATAGTTTATTTAACAAATGATACACATTTGGTTACAAACAGAATATATTACTACATTTTAAGTTAAATGTGGACACATCATTGGACTGATATCATTGTTTAATTTATATCAACAAATAACAAATTCCTTTTACTGTCTCATAACTGTTACAGGTTGGTTGTGTGCAGTGTATCATTTTTCACGGGAAAATTGAGGTGCATTCCTGAAATGCACAGACGGACTTTACTGCAGCCTTTTAGTTTCTTATAGGTCAGTGATGCAGGACATGCACAAAGCAGCATTTCTGTAATATACTAATTCATCATGATCCTAATTAGCTTAAGTTGAATTTGCTATATTCACTTACACACAAATACACTTGGGAAAGGTATGAATCCATCCCTTCCCGTCCCAGCTACAGGTTGAATAGCAGAACAGACTGGGTTCTTTAGCCTTGTTTGGCAACCAGTCTACTATAGAAAGTAATGGCAACCTAGTATGGGAAAAATCTTTTGCCTTGTCAGTAATGTATTGAAAGATACATGATCGCCCAAGCATGTATCACCTGTGGCACTTAACTTACTGAATTAGTCTTATCATTATTCAGATAGTTTTACAAATATAAGATCTTCATAGACTATGCCACATCTGTCCAAAATGCAGGATTTAGCTACATTGGCATGTCTATAGTGACAAAGCCATTTTGTAATATCTATCAATGTAATTGTAAAGAACCAGGTTTGAGATTATCATTTTTTCTTTTTGCTTGTGTTTAATTAATGGAAAAATTTAAGGTACATAACTTTTCCAAGGATATTAAAATCCTAGCTATTTGCCAGATTTTAAATTCTGCTATTTTCTGAAAGGTTTCTACTATAATATTTTTTTTTTAAATTCCTGACAATTAACAAAACTGCATCTCTTCCTGATTTTTCAATGAACGTCATACAAACCGCAGTGCTGAATTACAAAATACAGTTCTTAATTTTTTCCTTTCAGAAATATTTTTTGTTTTGTTAGAGTAGAAAATGACTATTGAGAGTAACATTAAAGTCAGTGGGCTGTGTGATAAAAACCAAAACCTCATCTCTATGCATACTATATTTAAATACAATCAGCACTAAAATATAACCACTGTCTCAGCACCTCCACCACAATTTATATAATCATTAGAGTAAATTAAAGTTTTCACCATATTTGTTTCATAAGTTGTACCTGTTATATTACAGTCTAGGTAAAGTAAAAAAAGTAACTTTTCTGTTGTCATTCTCATTATTCTATACCAAAAGTTGTATGTGTGTGTGTATATATATATATATATATATATGAGGGATTTTAATTTTTGAAGCTATAAAAAGAAAATCTGTAAAAAGATATCAGGAATTAAAAGCAAATTAACCTGTATAAGTTTTAGGATATTTTAGCATATTTTGCTCTTCCTAAGAGAAAAAATATTATTTAGTAAACTTCATGACTTAAAACATTCCAAAAAAATGATTTTATTATATATATATATATATATATATATATATATATAAAATCAAGAATCAGTTTACAGTTTCGTACTTTAATAAGAATTCCATAAGAAAATTTTTAACATCTAATATGATAGTTGATTTGGATGCAACAAGAATAATATTCAAGATAATAGTTTGAATGAGGTTGTCATATTTTCATTTGAAACACTTTACTTTGTGTTTCCAAAATCAAAAAATAATAGATTGTTAGTTATTTCATATGATTTCCTCAAGCTTGAATAATGGCTTTAATCTGCTGCAGAAGAGATTTTATTACTTTCGTTGGTATACAATCTCATTCTCTCTAGCTGCGTCCATATTTGCTTGATAATATTTATATCAGGGCTTTGAACTGGCCAATTTTTTAAAATATTTTTGTCAGTCGGATATTGCTGAGTTGTACATGCTTTATGGCATGAAAATTTCCGTTGCCATTCAAATGTGTTTAATACTATTTATCAACTTTCCAAAACCATCATTCTTTATATATCACTAAAGTACACTAGCTTACAAGGTGGAAGAAGGGATATATATATATATATATATATATATATATATATATATATATATATATATATATATATATATATATATATATATGAGTGTGTGTCTAGCTAAAATGAGAACAAATGGATTATAATTCCAGTGTATGTAACATTTAATTTAACAGAGGACTCAATACAGAATAGAGCTAAATATTATTTATTTTAGGATATTAAAACAAAAAGCATGTTAAAAATCGCTACACGATTACAATCATGTTTCAACACCACAAATGTGTTTCCTCGGGTGATATCAAACCACTAGCAAGTGAAAGATTAAGTTAATTAATCTTTTGTTCGCCAAGGAGACACATTTGTGGTGTTGAAACATGATTGTAATCATCTAGCGATTTTTAAATAATCGCTATATATATATATAAAAAATTCTCAAAATATGTGTGTGTGTGTGATTGGATGTTGTTTATGCATTTCCAAAGTTTTCATCCAATTTCAATGAATTTTTTTTGTTTAATAGATAATTCTTCAGTGTCAGTTTGGAGTCCAAATTACACATTCCCTTTCTCTTGGCCAAGCTTCACTCTCTCTCAAGTGAGGTTACCTTTTCCGTTGCATAAAGCTTACTACTACAGTTTTAAGATGTTGCTTTCATTGTCATTTATAGCTGTTCCCAATTTAAATTTTTTTTTATTGTCCTGCTAGTTTTTGCATTGCATTCACCATAGTAATAAGTAAGCTTGCTTTTTTATTACTCAACATTTATTTTTCCAACCTTTCCTAAAGTTATTCGAGCTTAGTGATCCCTGTAGCCTTACAGTGTTCTGTTCTGGTATTTGTCCATGCATTACATTTGACAATTCATACTTGCTTAAGACATGTCAAAGAAAAGATCTTGTGTAGGTTGCAAAACCAATGCCGCCAAAAATGCCTTTCGGAATGCTTCAATCAGAGCCACTGAGTCCGAAGATCAACGTAGCCATTGGCTTTCCAGAAGAGCATATCTGAATGCTTTTGCATGTGAAGCTGAAAATGATGATCAAATCAAATTGTTAACACCACCATTTGGGGATGTGCCTCATTTGCACCCAATTGTTGTTACTAATATTGATTTTGGGGTGGGATCACTTTAAACTTAAATTGCTACAATTGAATGGCAAAAATTCTCAATAATGAAAGACCCAGTCAAAGATAGGTTATATGGTTGTGTGTGTGTGTGTGTGTGTGTGTGTGTGATATATAAAAATCCTAGTGAGCAAGGAACTACCTACCTAGGTTTCACCTAAATGGATCTTCATTTAGGTGAAACCTAGGTAGGTAGGTAGTTCATGGCTCACTAGGATTTTTTTCATACTCTGCTCTACTTAGTGTATTGAGCCCTTTGTTTTTTTCTCATTTACGCGACTGGGGTTTTTTTTCTTTCTTTCTTTGGACTAGAAATTATGGCACTGGATGATTTTTTTTTTTTCGGCCTACTCAAATGTTTTTAGTCCTTATTTTTTTCCCAAATTTTTTCCCCAGATACCTATTTGTTTTAATATATTGATATTTTTTTTTATTTCAAATTGTATTATCTATTTTTTTTTTTTTCTTTTACATTGAGTATATGTCATACCATAATACCTATTCTATTGTAGTGAACTCTCCCACAGATAATAAGTAGTAGTAGCAGTGGCCAGTTGGGCTCAGTGGTGCTGAGCGAGTCAGTCGATATCGGACATTGAAGTACCAACCATCACAACTAGATTGCTGCTTCATTAACTCTTATTTCCAAGTTCCTAATGTTTTGTACGTTGAACCTAATTTAGGATGACTTATTGAAATACAAGCCTCCACTGTGAAAACTACTCTACAACATTTGGTGACGAGGGATTCGTAATTCACACGGGAAAAGAAAATTTTTTCGTTTACTTTACTGCAACATTGACGACGAGGGATTCGTTTCTCAGACGGAGAAAGAAAAAAAAAAAACTTTTCATACGCCTAACAACACATTTGGTGACAAGGAATTCGTAATTCATGCAGAAGAAAAATTTTTCGTTCACTCTATAACAACTTTGGCGACCAGAATTCGAAATTCATACGGAAAAAAAATTTAAAGAGAGAAAAAAAAATAATTTGTTTCGCCTTATACAACACTTGGCAATGAACGTATTTTGGATTCATATGAAAAAAAACAAGACTTTGCGTTCACTCTACAACACTTGTCAACGTGGATTCGTAACTCATACAGAAGTGAAGAAAAAAATTCACCTGCCATAATAAACGTGGTGTATGTGGGATTGGGTTTCATACAGTGAAGAAAAAAAAAAAAAAAAAATAATAATAATTTGCTCACGTTATTTAGTGACAAAATTCGTTTTTCATATGGAGGAAAAAGAAAAAAAAAAATTTGCTTGTCAAATTTTCGGCGACAACAACTTGGAATCACATAAAAAAAAAATAAACTTGGGAAAGTTTTTTCGAAAGAAAAAACGCCAACTTAGTGACGAAAAAAATCAGTCGTATTCTCAACTGAGAAAAGAATTTTATTATTTTTTCTCGATAAGACAGTTTGCTCAAACAGGTCACGAATTACAAATTCGTTTTGGACCCCCCTCTACAATATTTAAGCATTGTGTAAACTTTTTGCGAAGATGGAGGAATGCAAAAATATATTCCAGGAATTTTAAGTTCCAGACGGAACAACAAAAGACAATATTGGACCAGCAGAAAACATTCCAGATACAACTTCAGGAGGAAACCTTTAATAGACAGATACAGTTTCAACGAGATATGAAACTGATGCATAAGGAGTTTCAAAACAAAATTCTGGAAATAACTGAGAAGAGGAAAATTTACAAAATGTTTCTTTCCCAGAGAATACAATATGGAATTCGATTGAAATATTCACGTACAGTCCAGACGAAGAAATAACTTTTGAAGAGTATTTTAAAAAATATACAGACGTGTATAATGAGGACTACCACACGTGGTCTGAAGGAAAGAAGGTTAGACTTCTTTTAAGCAAGTTAGGAACTGTTGAGCATAACAAATTGGTAAACTACATTTTACCGAAAAAAACTAGCGAGTTGACTTTTACCAAGGCGTTAAATTTATTAAGTGAATTATTTAGTAAAAAGACATCTTTGTTTCACAAGAGGTGGAAATGTTTGAATCTGATGAAAGAGGATGAACAAGACTTTATAACGTATGCAGCTAATGTGAACAAGCATTGTGAAGAATTCAAACTAGCAGAATTATGCGCTGACAATTTTAAGTGCTTAATATTTGTTCAAGGACTAGTTTCAGAAAGAGATGCAGAATTGAGGAAATTGGTACTTTCAAAATTGGAAAACGAACCGAGGATTTCGGTACAGAGTTTGGCAGAAGACTGCACAAGATATGTTAGCGTAAAGAAAGACTTGAAAAAAATAGAACAGTCTGGCGTTTCGCATGTAAGAAAAATACGCTACAAAAAAGAAAGTAAGTCTACCAAAAAGAATTCTAAAATTGCAGATTATCAAACAAAAAGTGAAATACCAGGAAAAAATAAACAAAAACTCCGGAAGCCATGCTTTGCTTGCAGTGAACTTCAGTGAACTTATATTGCAATTTTAGGAATAACAGTAAACAGATCAGACGACGTTTTTCAGACATGGTTGACAGCAGTCCCGCGAAAAAAAAAAAAAAAAACGCCGATGGAGGTGATTTTCAATAAGTTTGATCTAACAACCCCTGCAAATAACTTTACCTAAGGTATGCTGATCCAGAAGAAAAAAAAAAGAAAGGCAACTGATCATTTAAAAGTGGATAAAAAAAAAAAATAGGAAATACGCTACGATGTTGTTTAAAAAAAAAAAAAAAAAAATTTTTGCTGTTTTCTGTAAAAATTTGAAAAATAAATAAAGAAAACTTTTTACTATTCTATTGTAATGGACTCTCCCACAGATAATAAGTAGTAGTAGCAGTGGCCAGTTGGGCTCAGTGGTGCTGAGCGAGTCAGTCGATATCGGACATTGAAGTACCAACCATCACAACTAGGTTGCTGCGTCATTAACTCTTATTTCCAAGTTCCTAATGTTTTGTACATCGAACCTAATTTAGGATGACTTATTGAAATACAAGCCTCCACTGTGAAAACTACTCTACGACAGTATAGTTATTAACATTAATTATATATATATATATATATATATATATATATATATGGGGGTTAGAATACAATTCCATTTTGCTTCATCACGAAATAAAATTTTACTCCAATTAAATGTTATGACCCACATTTCATGCATCTTTGACCACTAGAATCTGGTCTTCAAATTTTTGTTGTTCAATGCTGGGGTTTTTAGTAGCTGCACACTCCATCAATGCATTTTCTCGAAGAATACATATAGCAAGATACTGTCAAAGAAATGTGATATCTGAGGTTTAAAATGAATTTATAAAAAAAAAAAAAAAAGTCTTTCTTGAACCTTTTAAATTTCAAGCTAATAGATTAAATTTAATATTTTCAAGAAGCAAAATACTTTGCCCTATTTCAAAACTAATTTAAATTGATTGAAAGGAGTTTTTGTTTTGAAATCGCTGATTTTAACACCATTTTTAGCCATCTTTCACCAGAATGTAATTCTCTTTATTAAAAAAATCTTCCAAAAAATATACTTTTCTGAAACATTATTTGAAGAATATTAGCTGATTTAAAGTTTAATTAATCTGATTTAAAACAAATATTACTTTAAGTTTAAAATATTGTAGAAATGCATTGTTTTCACATGGTGGTAGGTATTTATTTAAGGTGTTGACATATTGACAGCTTGAATGACAGAAGGAAGTTTATCTAAATTTTTCCTACAGTGTATTTATCTGTAAAAAAAATAATTGAAGAGTATTAACATTCATAGTGGTTTTTTTTATATAATTTTTAAATACCTAATAATCTTAAAATTTTTAGAAAATATTCTCAGTAATCTAATGTTTTATTGAATTTTTAGATACTTTGGCTTTAACTTTACTATAGGTATCGCTCTTATTTTCTGATAATGTCATAAATGAACATCTATATCTACAAAAACGTCACATTTATACGCATACTAAAGATGGGATGATACCAATATTTTTACTGATTCTGATAGGATTCCTGATATGGTTTTAAATTTCTGATTGATATGATTCCTGATTCTGATACCTACAATGATTAAAATTTATTATTTTCAGGCCCTACAGCTGGTTTGGGAAACTTCATGAACAAAGTATTAGGATCTTGAATAAGTTCTCGCTGTTTTCCTACAGATGGCATTCCCAGAACTGCATGTGTGTAGTTTCAGATGGTAACACATCTACAAGGAAGTACTATAAGCAAGCTTGAAATTCAGTGTATTCTCATTTTGCCGAAGTGTAAACAACTTTATTTTTCATAGTGTTAAACATGTTGGATTTCAGGCCAAAGAAAATGTATTTGTGGGTAATTTTACTGCACTATTTTATGCAAAAGAAATCTGTAGCTGAAGCACACAGAATTCTTGTTGAGACTTATGGCAACCATGCTCTGTTGGAAACAACATGCAGATATTGGTTTAGACACTTCAAAAATAATGATTTTGAGGTTGAAGATAAAGAATGCTTTGGCACAAAGACAAGGTTGAAGACAAAGAATTGGAGGCATTACTTCATGAAAACTCATGTCAAGTGCAAGCTGAACTTACAGAATTATTAAGAGTTGATTACACAACAGTTTTGAAACGTTTGAAAGCATTAGGAATGATTCAAAATCAAGGACATAGAATGGCATATGAGTTGAAGCCGAGAGATGTTAAATGGTGTCTTGTCATGTGTGAACAGCTGTTTTAACAGTAGAAAAAGGTTTTTTGCATTGTATCATGACCGGCAATGAAAAGTGGATACACTACGATAACCCTAAGTGTAGAAGATCATGGGGTAAGCTTGGCCAAGCATCAACATCGGCAGCAAAGTTGAACATCCATGGTTTGAAGCTTCTGTTCTGCATTTGGTGGTATCAGCTGAGTGTAGTTTATTATGAGCTGCTCAAATGACTGAGCCCATCATGGGAGATCACTATCAACTACAATTGATGCATTTGAGCTGAGCATTGAAGAAAAAAGTGGCCGCTATACAAGCAGAGACATGACAAAGTGATTTTGCAACATGACACAGGCCACATGTTGCAAAATGGGTAAAAACCTACTGGGAAACACTTAAATGGGAAATCCTATCCCACCTGCCATATTCACTAGATATTGCACCATCCAATTATCACCTGTTCTGACCAATTTAAATGCTGCCAGAAAGATGGGAAAAAGTAGTGGTGAACAATGGACAATCCCTACAGTGATGTTTCTTACTAATTTTTGTAAATAAAACATTACTTTTCATGAAATTCAACAAGAACTTATTCAAGGTCCTAATAAATTTATTAATAAAAAATTTCAAAAGCTTATAAAATAAAGTTAGATATTCTTTTTATTAAAAAATTAGGTAAGAGTTTAAACAATAAAGAGAACAATTTCTTTAAGTTAACCACTTAAGTATGTAGCTATTAATATTTAAGTCCTAAAATTTTTAAATTATAATCTAAGAACATTATCATCTCTCCTGTTTCACCTTTCAGCTGATTTCTTTTTGGTAAGTAAATGTTACCCCAGTACTAAAACGTTCACTTTCAACAGAAGACATATCAGACAAGTAATTCTCCATGCCTTGTGATACTTTGGATGAGGTGTCTGTTTTTCCTTCAGTTATAGAATAGATATCTTGAGTGAACTATTCTGCAAGAGCCTTGTCATTAGGCAGGCTACTGTAGTTATTTTCAAGGAAACCAGCCTTGAACCTGGGATCAAGATATGTTGCTAGAATAAGGTTTTTGTCTTCCAAGTAGCTGCTAAATCTAGCATAAAAAGAAGCTTTCCATGCTGAAAGAGTTGAACCTAACCCATCAAACAGGCCCTTTCTTCTCCCCTTTTAAAAATGTGATAAATGACTTTAATGTTTGGCATAATATAAGAGGCAGTTGCTTCTCTACAATCAATGAAATGCTCAAGTATTTTCAGTAATTTCACTAAAAATCTTGCATTGGTTGGATTCTAAACAATTTGGTTTTGGAAGATCACTGCAACATGAGATAAGAGCATTTTTTTTGTTCAATTACTCTGAATATAATATATCACTGACTGTTCCATCTTGTCTGGACCTCCTGAATAAATTTATGATCTGATAAATTAAGTTTTCTTCTGGTATTCCTGGTACTTTCAAAAGTTGCAGGTGAGTCATTGAAGTGCCCAACTATTTGTTTACAAATAGAAAGCATATTCTTCACATACCTTTGTGCAAAGATGGCATCATTAATGGTCAACAGCAAGGTGTGTAGAAAACAAGGTAATGACTCATATTGGGCTTGTACAGCTGTTGCTGCCATATTAGCTGTATTGTCTCCTATGAGAACATGAATTTTACAATGAGAAATTATTAAATTGCTTTCAAAATAAGTATCTCAGAGACAGTACATCTCTGTGAAACTTATTTTGAAAGCTATAAAATTTTAAGAAATACATTATTCCATTAAAACAAATTTAAGTTTCATAAAAAGAATGTTTACTTTTTTGAAAAGATTTATTTTTGTTTATGTTGTATGCTATATAAACAGAAATAAATTATTTTGTCAGATTTAATCAACAAATCATTTTCTGGACATTAGAATTATATGGAATTTTATTTTTAATTTCTACTTAAGAATAACTAAAATTTTATATAATAAAATTCTAAATTTTTTTTTTTGTTTTTAAATGCAGATGCTTTTTTCTTTTTTATAAATTAAAAAAAAAACAAAAATTGTCTTAAAAGAGAGCTTGGCAGAACAATGTGAATTCATTTTGGGTTTACATCATTTTGATTATAATTATTAAATTAATAATTCATAATATTAAATGGGTGAATTAACAATGTTTAAAAAGAAATTAAAAATAATTTTATTTTGAACTGAAACAGACTTTAAACTAGCAAACTTTATGGAAAGTAGAAATCTGCATTTTTTTTTTTTTTTTTTTACACACACACACAATTTACACCATACTTAACTTAGGTGTTATTATGATCTATAGATTTTAGTTTTACTGATAGTTTAAAAATCAGTAAATATTTATATTTTTTATTAGTACCAGGAATGTAAAATTAAGTCTTAAACAAAAAAAAAAAATCCAAAAGAATCATTTTTGGAATTGGAAATTAGGTTAAAAATTCTCCAGTTACAATGCTGATTCCAATACCTCCAAAAGTTTCAATATCCTCGATTCTGATTAATCATCCAATCACTAACACATACAAAAGAAATTCAAAATTCTTTTTAAAATATTGGTGTTAGATGAATTGTACTGTTTTTCCTTTTATGATTAGTAAATATAGTTCTTACTTAGTAATAATAACAATACCTAAAAGACACAAAGTAATACAGAAATTTAAAAGATTTAAACTTTATAAATTATTCTAATTAAAATTTTTCAAGAATGAAAACAATTCTGGTAAAAATTCATTATTCATTGAAAAATGTTTTCTTAATGCCCATAATATATTTAAAGCAATTAAAAGATTTTCTAATAATAAATTTTATTGCATTTATTTTGCAATTCAGAGTAGACTTTCAGTAACTGGTGTTCCTGTTGGAGAAAAAATATGATTTAAATTCTCCAAAGTGTTCTGCATTTAACTAATATAAAAATTAAGTGTCACAAAAATGAATTTCTTGAAATTTCTTAAAATTAAGTGAAGTGGGTTGGTAACCTATGTAAACAAACAAAAAAAAAAAAATCTAAATTTAATTCGTTTGCAAATAAGTCCTGAAAGTTTCATTTTAAATCCAAATCAAAGTCTTTTTTTACAACAAAAAAGATGCTAAAATTTTGTATACTAATCTTTAGTCCCTCCTGCTGAACCCGAAACAAAAAAAAAAAAAAATTTTAACCAAAATTTCAAAACAAAAGGATCAAAAAATATAATTTAATATAAGAAAAAAAAAATCCTTTTTTGATGATAAAACTTTGTTTTTATTAAGTTTGGGGCATTTTTCATCATGATATGCTAATGTTTTAACAAATCAGTGATAGTACTTATATATAACTGTGTCTGCTGACACCAAATTGGACCGGTTCATTGTCTTGCAGTCATTTTTGATTGATTTTTTTAATGTTCTAATTAGTTTACAGACTGTGCTTGTAGCTTTTGAGGACAACCAGATCTTGATTGATACATCTCTATAATCTCTTGAAACTTTGAAAAATTTTGAGAAAATGAAAATCTTGATATTTGAAGTTTCATAGCTATTTTTCTCATATTCACGGACATTTCCACGATCTTCATTCTGGTTTCTTTTGTTAATGAAAATTATGCTGACATGAATAATGCTAAAATGCGAATTTTCACAAATTTCAAAGAGTTATTTCCCTTCGTAGGTTAGCGAATATTTTTTCCCCCTCAAATTAACTCCCACAACAGACTATGAAGTTGAGGTATGTAAATGACACTAGTAGAGCCAATGTATCATCTATGAAAAAAGGATTACATAACATTCATTTATTAAGAATTTATTATAGTTTAAGGTGACCTTTGCCTTTTGCACAGTACTGTATGTGGATTTTGATATAAGTTTCCAAGATTCTTGAAAATGTAACAAGAAATCACATAGGACATAAATTGATAAAAAAAATTTTGTAGTGTGTGTGTGAGAGTGCACTCATTATAACTTCTTCAATTTCCATGTAGTTACAAGCTGATTCAAAGCTATTAAAATTGTGATAAATTAATGTTTTTGAATAAAAGCAAAAAGATTTTTTGACAATATTTGAGATTCAATAGGTAAAACATAACTACCACTAATTAAATTAAAAGACAGAAATAAAAATAAGTATTTTTCCCAAGTGTCCTAGACACAAGAGAGTAATTACTAATTTGTCTAAAGCAACAGGCAGTAACATTTGTCAGGGTTTCATTTAGGCATCTGATTCCTGAAGATGAAGGAATGCTTGTAAGGTTTTATTTTATATTGCAGATTGCAATCTGAAGTGTTTGCTTTATTTGTAAAAGAGTCAAATATTAAAAATTTGAAAAGTTTCCTTATTATATCATGACATTCAATCACTAATTTGGCAACATTCTTTTAAGAACTAGTGTTAGAGATATTAAAGATAATTCAAAAGGACATCAAAATGCAACTTTTCTTTGGTTTATAAATTATTTTAAAAGACTTCTACTTTATTAAATAAAAAAAGATTTTACATTACACTATAAATATACAAATATTTGTCTCATGCATGTGCATTCACCATTTTAAAAAATTTTTTTTGATAATTACATATGTGATAATATTTTGCTGTTATATTTATTGCTGGGAGAGAAAGAAAAGAAAAAGAAACAACTAATTTAGAGTAGTGATTATAAAATTGAGACAAATAAATAGAATCAAATCAGTAAAAAAAAAATCTTAAGTTAAAGGGAGGCAATTTATCTTAAGTTCATGAATTAACTATTTTTAAATCAAATTTTTTTTTTTAAAGTCATTGTCTAAGTTGTTATTAGTATTCAAGCTTCTATATAATTGTACTGACATACAAATTAGACAGAAACGCTATTCTACTATTCTTTGAGAACAATGTATATTTTTTCAAATATATGTTCATTTAATCCATACATAGCTAACACGTACTTTAAAGTGAAAATGTGAAATATCTAGTTTTCATTACTTTGAATCACTTCTTTATTAATTTTAGACTTTGAAGAATCCGAGTGCATAACTCTTGTTATATGTTTTTAATTCTAAAAGTTAAGTAAAAGTAATTACTTAAAAACTATGCACCATGTTTTAGGCATTTCTTCAAACTTCTCTTCTACAAGTGAAAAAATATAGCATGCACTAATGCATATGTATGAATTACATAAATAACAAGAGAAAGTATATAATTATTATATGGAAATAAGAGAAATTAGGAGTATTTTACGTCCTAAAATTTATTTATTTTTTTTTTTTTTTTTTAAAGTTAACTACTACATTTTACATCAAAATCACTGAGACACAATGAGGTCCCAGCCAGTATTTGGACACCCACAAAGTCAACTAGACTCTAAATGATTTTATTTGTGATTGAAGGATTTGGTGTCTCACAACCAATACTGAAGTCCAAAAGTGAGATCTTCAAAGCAATCAACCACTGTCCAGAAGTAGGAAAAAGGAAATAGAGTAAATAAATAAATGAAAACTTTTTGGGATCAAGTGCCACTTGGCCGGAAGGTAAGGAGTTCCAGTTATGGGCTTATATAGGCAAAGTCAGTCAGTTGCTAGCCACCTGTAGGCAGTAAAGAGAGGGTGGTTAGAATACCAACTAACCATTAGAGTGTGAGAAACCATTGATCAGAGATGTAGGGAGTCTTGGTAATAACTGCAGTCAAGAGGTACAGACAGTTGCAGTCAGAGAGAGGCAGTTGAAATTGTCACTGGCTGAAGGGAAGTTCTGGTCCATTATTCTGCTGTGAGATTTCTAAGTGCCACTTAGTTACACCCAAGTGAATACTTGCATAAAGAAACCAGTATAATGGAAAGATAAAGGTTTTTATATCTCATCATTGAGTTATTTCATCTTTTGTTTCCTAGAGAAAGCACACAAAGCCTTTTCCAGATGTAATTCATACCAAAGCAAACTAGAATCAAAACAATATTGTGGGATTTATCCAGTTGGTGAAAAACTGAAGGAGTAATGCACCAAATTTTAAAAAGATTTTGTGTATGTTTATAACTGCCATAAAATTTTAAATACACATGAAGCACAAGATAACCATTGTAATGAAAATTATTTTCAACTCATCTGAAACTTGCAACCAATTACATAATCATACAATTTTAAGGTTTATAATAGACAAATGCCAAAAAGAAAAAATCACTTATCTGATAGTTTTTTTCTTTAATCTGTTATCTGACACATAGCTTATAATGCAAGACACTTGTAACTACATTAAGTAACCAAAGACAATAATTGATGTCAACTATCCTAAGTTCTTGAAAACTAATGAATCTTCTATATTTCACTAATAAGCAACAATTTTAACCTGCTGTTTAACAGAAAAAAAATAAACCACTGGTTTTACTGTAAAAGGATATAATTTAGTGAACACAAGAAGAGCCCCCAGGTCTTATAAAGTATCTCTAATTTTAGGTTGGTTTCAAGCGATGTTAAATACTCACCTAGAAGAAATACTTTTCTCTTGCGCAGTTTGCACTAATAAAATTTATGTATTACAAAAATTGACATTGCCTAATGCCATGACTGACAGACCTCTAAAGTCAGCAATTCATGTTAAAAGGGAGATAACTACTGGTTCGCTTTTGGCTTGTAAAATTTGAAATAAAATATTTTCTTTGGCATATCTCAATAAAATTTTACCTTTTTTATGACATGCTTGTCAATCATGAGAGTCATCATTTTGCTATGCTATTAAATATATTCTTTAACATATTCATAAGTGTAATATTTAACAAGGACATTTTAAAGTATTTCTAATTTATGAAAATGAGGGTTTTATCAAAAGTATATTGTGAATGGGCAAAAAATATATTTTCTGTCAGTTATCAATTACCTTTCAAATTATGAAAGAAAAAATTTGCATAGCTACAGGGTGCAATGGGTAAATTGTTGCCATTTTATATTTTTCATTTCACACATACACGTTTTTTTCTTTTTGTCAACTGCATCATATAGTAGGGTCAGTTGGGCACTGTCTGTGAGAAAAAGAGTACCATGATGCAATTCATTCCACCAAGAATTTGGAAATGGCATGCTGTACTGCTTGGTAATCATTCCGAAAGCTCCAATACAAACATTTCAGAGTGTTTGGGTATCAATCTAAGGATATCGCAGAGGATTCAGAAAGAGTTGGATGAGTTTAATGTTAATTATGAAGGTATGGCAGCTTGGAAAACTTACTGATCGTTATAACAAAAGAACTCCCAAATTTGTTGGTGAGTGCCTCAGACTCAACACGGAGGCCTACATCAAGTGCTTTGAGGTGATAATGCTGCCCTAGGTCAAAAGAGTGGCTGCTGGAAGATCCTATATCTGGCAACAGGACTATGCCACACAAACAGGAGAACACAGTCATGGCTGTTAGACAATTTCTGCAACCCCTTACATCTGACCACCTAACTCCCCAGACTGGAACTCCCTTGATTATTGTGTATGGGGCACAGTTGAGCGAGAGACCAAAAAAAACTCTTTGTAACACCAAAGATGAACTGAAGGCAAGGATTATGGCAGCATTCACCAACTTAAACAAGCTGGCTGTCCAGTAGAGTTGCAGGAGATTATGAAGTCGTCCAGAGGCCACAGTTGAAGCCAATGGCGATTTTATTGAATAGATTTACTCTTTAGTATTTCAAGATATTTTTGTTTAAATTTGGTAAATATATCTGTTAAAATAAGATGTCAGCGTTATTTTCATTTTTGTGTAATTTAGATGACAATCTATCCATTACACCCGCATACCTGAAATTTCATTTTATTACTTTTCAACCATATAAAAAATGATAGAGTATTTGTATATAGTGATTGGCATAATCAAGGAACAGATTTAAAATTGATACTAAAATTGATCACATTAATTTGAAAACATCAAGATTATATAAAAGTATTTGATAAAAGTAAAATGAATTCAGTAAATAGGCAAAAATAGAAAGGGACACAAGACAAGGATGTGTTTTCTCACCAAATTTATTCGACCTTTACAATGAGGTGATCTCGAGAGAATTAGAAGTCCTACCACAGCTACAATCTTAACATAAGATGCACATAACACAGTGTTGGGAGCAGAGAAAGAAAAGAAATTCCAGGAACCCCTACAAAATGTAGTAAAGGAAAGTGAGAAGAAAGAACTAAACTTCAATTGTAAGAAGAAAGAATCTATGGTTATCAGTAAAAGGAACAGTTCAAGATGTAAACTACTAATTGAAGACACCAAAATCAAGCGAGTACAAAATTTTAAATATCTAGGAAATATTTTACCAGAGGACGGAAAATGCAACACCAAAATCTGGAGGTGCATTGAAATAGCCTAAGCAAACATGAAAATATCATCAAAAACAAAGAAAAGAATACTGAACTGTTATGTAATATTGGTTTTTCTATATGGTAGTGAATGCTGGACAATTTCCTCAGAAATGAAGAAGATACTTGAGGCAATAGAAATGTGTGCTTCTACAGAAAGATGCTGAGAATTCCATGGACTGAATATCTGAGTAACAAGGAAGTTTCAGAGAAATGGAAATAAAATGGACATTTATACTTAGAATGAGACAATTGAAATTTATAATGAAGAGAGGGAGGGAGCTTGGAGAATTGATGCTCACAGGACATAGTGAAGGCAAGAAAGAGAAGAAAACAGCAAACAACCTACTTAATGAACTTGTGTAAATATTTGACTGGGTGAATTTCTTCAAGGAATTAGACAAATATTAATGGGCATTTGCAATCGGTTATTTCATTACTATTAGCACAGAGGTTTCATGTAGGTGAAGAATCAACAACAGATTTCAGCATATTTGCAAAGCTTATGCAGGGTTTAAAAAAAAAAAAAAAAAAAAAAAAAAAAAAGCTAAAGGATGCTCCACAGGGTAGACAATAGTTCCTCTTGCAGTAACCCTTTGGATACAGATTTTAAGTTGTCAACATGATATGAGACATCAAAATTGTTTTCATTGGCCACTTACCTGTGTGTGTATATATCTATATATATTTTAGGCAGCATATCTTCATCGAAGCAAATTTGTTTGAATAATCTGAACCTGTTACGTCTATTTTTATTTTAATCATCTCAAATTCACACAGATCAATTTCTTAATACTGTTATTAAACTGCTTAAGGAAGAAGCCGTAGTTTTTTAAAAGTTAATGTAATTGGTAGTTGCTTCATGCGCATAAAAAAAATAAAAAATAAAATAAAAAAATAAAAAAATAAAAAAAAAATTTGTTCCTCAGCATAATGTACAAGACGCATACTAACTAGAAAGAAAATTCATGACAGACCTTGCATTTGAGTGAGACAACTTCACCCAAAACCAACATACACCCAGCTTCTTAATCACAGCCAAACACCAAATAGAGAAAGTCATATGTGAGATAGGGGGTGTACATATGAAAGAGTAAAGAACTTTTGAGTTGAATGGAGACAAGTCTTAAGTGTTTCAAGTGCTGACAAATCCATTTTTGGAAATTTCTATATTTCTTCAAATAGTTCACGAATCCTCTAAATTACAAATTGATTTTATAAAAAGTAAAAAGGATATAATTTTTTTCTCATTCATTAAATTTTTCAATTTAAATTATAATTTACACTAAACCTAACAACATGATACCTAAGTGTAAATGTTGCGAGTCAAATGCGTTTTTGCTTGTCCGCTGAGAATAAAAATACATTTTTTAAACTATTTAGAAAATAATGAAACTTTCAAGAAATTTAATCTGCAGGCTTTTAATATGACATATATAAAATAAGTTACAAAGAGAAGACAATTTGTATTATTTGGAGAAAAATAATTTAAATCAAATCTAATAATTTTGATAGTGTCTATGCTTGTATAAAGTCAATTACAAATCTTGTAAGTCTTACAAATGAAATAATAACAAAGGATGAAAAAAAACAAAAAAACTCAAAACAAATACAATAAAAAATGAAGTAATGGAAGAAAACAAAGAAATAACAATACAATGATGGGTGGAATGACAGTAAATGACAACAGTTAAAAAAGAAATAAGTTTTACTCACCTGAAGTGGATCCTCAAGAACACCACTGCAGATAGCACAGATCAATTCTTCGTCAACATCCCCTTGAAATCTGACAACTTCATAACCCATCTCTTCAATCCCTAGCAATTAGAAAGAATAGAAACAGTTATGAACGTAATTATATGAGCAGATCTAAAATTAAATTAAGAGGAAACAGATGCTTACATAAAAACTACTGTACCAGACTGACAGCAACAAGTATGTGGTAGAAAAATAGAATCAAACAATTCAATTCCTTCAAGAAACATTTGAATGAGATGTCAGCTATCAAAAAGTACTTACAAATTTGAACATCTTTTTATGAAATATGATTGGTCAAAAAAATTCTTCATCTTAATGCACAGAAATTGACTTGGGGTTTTACTGTTACTCTTAATGGCCATTGTAGCAGTGTGGCTGGAGAGAGAGAGTGGTGACTCTCAAGCTCTCGGTCATTTGTTCTGTCTAACAAAGACAAATGTATCCAGTGAAACTAGGTAACAGTGTTGGTGTTTCATTTTTTTAAAAATTTTTTCTTTAATCCAAATGTAATTGGTTGGGTCATATTAGGTTGGATATGCTATAGCCAAGGTGCATCTGACTTGCATGTAAAACAATGACACATTGTGCTTAATGGTTGCATATTAAGCCTATTCTTTTGCCAATCTATCTGACGAAAATTGATGAAGTGATAGGCAATATCATTAGTAACTGTGTCTCCATTGTGATAAAAGAATCTTATTCTTTGGAACTATAACATCAAACAGCAACTTCAATTAAACTACACACCCTGGTGTATTAGGAATAGGTATCACTTGATAATTGAATAAGAAAGATGCATACAGGTGGCTTTTCTAAAGAAGTTTCAAATATTTAATTGACGGATGATAAAGTAAATATATGTGCTGGATTTCATAGTGGTGGTTATGATAGAATTAGTTGTTAATAACTTGACTACACCTGCTTATTCCCAGAGTCAGCCATATAAACATGGATTGATCATAACTGAAGAGAACATTTCCCAAGTGCAGACAATCTTTTTGTTTGATCATTTCCCCATCACAAAAAAAAGTGTGTATTCTTATGTTTGGTCATTAAAATACTGATTTTGGAAAGTGGGTCAAGTTGAAAATTTTTTATCACAACCTCATAAGGAAAGTTCACAATGAAAAGCAACTCACAGCAGCTAAAATGCTACCAACCTTTCTCCATTTGAATCCTTTGACCACATTTTATAGGTAATTTCATCATTTGTTGTAATGGTTTGTTCTTTAAAGTCATTTCTCCAATTATCGCAGCTCTAACAGATACTATAAACATAGCATTTAAGAAGAGACATTTAACGCCTGTGTCAGTGCTGATAACAGTGTCTTTGGTTGCAGTTACTGTGAACTAATGAAATATAAATTGGCATTTTTTGACAACTGATTGACATGTAGTTAAGATTGAAACTATATGCCAAAATGGTTGTTGCATTCAGTTAGTTGCATATACTGGAATGCCCTACCTTGAACTAAAATTACCCAACAGAGTTTTGTGACCAATTAGTAACTGAAAAGTTTCTTATGGAATTTCTGAACTGCAAAAATGATATCTTCAGATTGAAGATATGTGATCACTTTTGCACTGAAAAGAGGTCTTTTCTGATCCGCTAATTCAAAGCATCTGAAGAAACCCTTATTTCCAATGAGAGAGTGAAATAAACGAAAAAAAAAAAAAAAAGCCTAAATTGAACAGCCCAACATAATTTGTCCAAAACTCCACAGATTAAGATTTTGAAATTTGAGAACAGGTAATTGAGATGAACCAAAATCATGTCAAATGCAAGCAATAATAATATGTTATAATAGCACACAAAGTAGGAAAGAGAAAAATATGGATGTCTGAAAAAGAGATCATTTTCTCAATTTTATTTTCTTTCACCATCACCTCAGAAAATTGTATTTTAGCATATAGATGAAAACCATGTTATACAATAGTACCATACTTAATTATAGTATCAGTTTGTTTGAGTTGCATCCCATAATGGTGAAATCTGGCACTCGAGTTGGTCATGCGTGAAAGCTGTGAAGTTGTAAGTGCTCTCACCCAATTTCCTACACTTGTCATATGATATCTTTAGCTAACTGCCCAAATAAACTGAAATTTAATTATTTGAACTTTTTCTTAAAATAAAGAAAGAAAATAAATAAATTTTCTATATTGATTTCATTACAAAAGAAAGTAGTATAATGAAGACGAAGATTTCATCTAATTTTTATTTTTTTAAAATATTTTCTATTTCTAACAAGCTTTCCTGCATTTTTACTATAGAACAATCTTCTAGAATATTATCTGTGTCTTGTTTGATGTTAAATTTATAAAATATATTCTTTAAAAAACAAAGTTGTCAATTTCTTTTACATTCAATTAGATGATAAAGACATCAAAATGAAAGATTAGTGTTTAAGAGTTGCTTAATTGGAATGGATATTAAACTTCAGCCTACAACTTCCAAACTTATGTAAAACTTATGTAAAACTTCAGCTTTAAACTGAACAAAGTGGTGATAATCATAAGACATCTAATAAATAATAGTTTGTAAATTTCAAATATTGTTCAAATCCACTTTGATATATGGAAAAAGTAGATAAGAAATTAAATATTAAAAATTATTTTCTTAGTTACCTGCTCTCATATTAAAAAAAAAAAAAAAAAAAAAAATCAAAAAAAATCACATTTCAAATTAAGTACAAAACACCTTGCCAAAAATTATTTTTTGATTTTTTCAGAAGTTTTTAAAAACTAGCAATTGATCTAATTTCCTTTGAAGTGATTCTAAAAGTTGTCAATTGAATACTGTTTGAATCACATCTCATTATCTTCATTTTGAAAAATGGAAACTTATTATAAAGATCAAAACAGTATAAGCACTATTGCAAAGTACATCAAGAATCACCATAAGCAATTTTTTTTATTAAGAAAATTATGGCACTAAAAAACAACCATGAAAGCCATCCAAAATGGCCACTGATGACCATCATTGCCTTCTTAAAGAGGCATCAAGAGGTGAATTGCTTCTTTTTTTTTTGGGGGGGGGGTCTTAATTTCATTACAAAAAACAGTCTAGCAAGTTCTTAATGAATCAGACAACTTTGTGCCCCAGTTCTGAATGAAAGTGCCCATTTTGATGATGTGCACAAAAAAAAAAAAAAAAATGTATACAAAGTGGACTAAAAAAAGTGATTTGGATAAATTGGTAATGTGCTTAAAAGAAGCTCAATTTATATAGCCCCCAATGGAATGCAATGTTACTAGCATGGAAAGGACTAGAGATGCAATGCTAACTTGTTTTATAATAAACTGATAAAATTCCTGACAATTAGTAATATTGTTTAAAATTTAATTATTGCCATTACAAGGCATGAAAAAGTCATGGTTAAAAATTAATTTTTTAATTGGCTTTTGTCATTTGGATGACTTAACACCCTCTCACACACAATAATCAAAAGGACAAATGTATAGCAGACTCCTTATCTTATTATTCCATTACTTTAAATTATCTCAAGACAGACAAATTTGTGTGTGATTCCACATTGGCCACCAAAGAAAATGGCAAATACATATTGTATTTTTCCTTTAATTTAAAGAGAGTAACAGATTTTTTGGTGGAGAAGACTTTTGTCATTATATGTCTGAACAATGACACTTTTTTTTATTTTATAATGATGATTTTCTAATTGCATTCATTATCATGTTGAACATTATATATCATCAAACTAAACAGTGAATGAAAACATACTTATCATCACTGCTAATATTGTATTTAAATATTGACTTGTCCAGGTTTCATTAGTGAGGTTTTGTTTGCTCTTAGATATTTTTGGGGAGCCCATTAGCAGGCAAAATTCAGATTCAGTCATTTGACCACACTTTTCCATATTTGATTTACTCGATAATGTATTGTTTATTTACACTTCATAGTAGTATTGGTAGACCTAATTAGTCTCCAGTTATCTGAATATCTTAGATGAAGTATTTTCATTATAAAGTATTGACTAGTTTATTTGTTCATATTATATGTACTTGAAATATTCTGTTCATTTGGATAGGATCATCTCATGTTTGATAAAGTCATTTTTTCCATTGAGAATAGAAAATTGATCAATTTTTAATAACTGACAATTTTTTCTGTTTGCTTAATCATGCTTTGTAAATTAGTAAACTTTATACTTAATGTAAAATTTAGTTCATTTTGATTTAAAGACAAAAAACAAAAGAATATGAAAAAAAAAAAAAAAACCTTTTTCCAAAACTGTTTTACTTTTAAGTCTTGAGTGGGTGTTAAAAAGTTCTCAGCTTAACCAAAAACTTGTTGAGAAGACTAAAAACATAGCTAAATAAAAACACAAAGAATGCTGTGTTTTTGGTAGCATTGGGACAGTAGACAAAAGATCTATAAAATGGAAATGAAACAAAAACAAGCAACAGCAGCAGTGACAATTCAGGTAGCAAGTCATAAATAAGTGGTGATAAAAGACAAGTGTTAGAGAAAAGTCTTGTCTTGTTGACCCTCATTACACAAGATATTTTGTATTCCAGTAGGATAATACAACCATTCACAATACTAAGGTCAACAAGGAATGGTTTGAATGCAAATGCATCAGTTATAGATTGCCCGGCAAACTCTTCAGATAGCAATCCTATTGAGAACTTATAAGGCATCCTTTCAAGACAAGTCTATGAGCAAGAAAAGCAGCTTGAAAAGAGGAACAGCTTAATCACTTGCATTGCTGGGATGAAATTCTACTTGAAATCATGGAAAATCTGAGTTTGCTCAATGCCAAACAAATGCATTCCCATCCATTTTTTTTAGTTACATCCTTTAAGCAATATTTGAAATTTACAATAGATTTGTGAAATGTTTTCTAATTATTTCTAACACTTTATATTTAAAATAATATGAACCTTGCAGCAAGCTAATAGTTAGCAAGCTGATCACATAGATTATTTCTTCTGAGTAGTGAACTCCATTATGTGTGGCCATCTGCCAAGATGCATTAAGTTTTCACCAATTAATGTTTTTCCATCAACAGGATGGGTTTGAGCTTGTGAGCAAGGAAAGGGAGAGATGGAAATCAAAATGTACCTTTTATACCTTCAAGGCATGGCTCTGAAGTTTTCTGGCACTACTTAGATAATTAAAGGATCAACTTTTTCAATTATTAATCTGTTCATAAAAAAGTACTATAAAAATGATGACTTGTCTTTATTATTTGCTGCGTAATCCTACAGGTAATCAGTAGAGTGAATGAAAGTTTTCATATGTTTAATCATCTGATGAGTTACATAAACAGATAAATATGTGAACTAGATAGTTGAGTACAGATATGAGAATTTATAATTTGTGTGTATAGAATCTCTAATCTTTTAAAGACTAGGCTTATAATCCTTAACTGATTTGGTTTGGGGCATATCAACTTCAATAGGTTATTTAATGCAGACAAAATTTTTATTGCTGGTATTTTTTTTTTTTTTTTTTTTTTTAATTGCTAGTAATATTTTTCCTTCAAAGAAAAAAAAAAATCTATTTCTGGTAATATTTTTTCAAAAATGTATTGTTGGTAATATTTGTTTTTTTTTTTGTTTAAGAAAACAAAAAAGTGTATTGCTGGTATTAAAACCTATTTTTACACTTTCATAGTGTTTCGACCCTAGTTTGGGGTCAACTATTTGCTCATAGCTGAGACCCTAACAGGTGCTACCATCCCGGGTCAGAGTGGACCTGGAAACACCAGCAATTAAGAGGTGGTTCCACGTTCTGCAAAACCTTCTGATAGGAGGCCTTGCTGTTGGATGTAGTTTATCGTCATACCCAGGACGGCCTTAACTGAAATGAAGGCTAAGACAAAAACATAAATAAAAAATAAGCCCTAAACAGCTCCAAAAGCAGAGAGAAAAAAAATATTTACTGTTGTTTACATTTTTCATTTTCTTTCAATTAACTATATGTTAAACAGACGAGTGATTTTTATTTTTATAGAATGTTATCTGAAATTTTTAAAGATATTGATAAAATTTTAACATTAATAGAAAAATATAACGATTTCATTATGAAATTAAGAAAGACTAAGGGAAAAGATAAACCAAAATGAATTTAAATTATTACCATCTTAATTTAAAAAAAATTTTTTTAAGAACATACACATCCAGTTTGCTACCATGCAAGACATTTCTGCTTGGAGGTGTATACTGGGTGTTTAGAAAGCTGCCTTAAATATCAAATTCTAACAGGTTAATTCAGCCTAGTAATATCACTTGTCACCTCCACTCAACAACTGAAAGATAAGATAAAATAAATCTGGGCATATGCATGACTGTAATAACCTCCCTAGAAGGCCTAACAAAAATGAATGCCATATGGTAACATCTAATTAAAAGAAGAATATTAGACTGCAAACTCAAAAAGTCCACCACCTAATTATACTACAGGTAGTGTCATTTTGCTTTTGTTGAAGAGGTAAACAAAAAAAATATTAAGTTTAGGTTTCTACTTCTGAATTGTCTAATAAAACACACAGCTAAGAAAGTTAGTGTGCATAACAGGAACAGAATAAGTGAAAAAACAAGAACGTAGTGGTTAGCTTCAAAGACGACATCAAGTATGGTTTGGCAACTGTAATTAAAACTCTGAAAAGAAAGTTGCTGCATTTACCTGAGACATATATATTTGAATGTGCATAGAATTTACCAATATAAAAAGAGAACATTAATCCAAGGCAGATCAGTTGAACTGTAGTGAGAAAATAAATCTAGCAGTGGGAGAATAAGTTCCACAGTGATAGATATGAAACTTAGATTCTGGGAGAATGGCTGTTATTGTTCTTTTTCTTTAACAGTTGGTTAAGGGGGATCTAGTTAACTAGCAATTTGGGATTCAATCCTTGGGCTAAGTAGTGTAAAAAAAAAAAAAAAAAAAAAGAAGAAAAGAAAAATGTCAAATGTATTCTCGTCTAGCAGATTAGACCAACACTATCACAAGGAGAAATTAATTTGGAAGAACTAATATAAAATAACTAGCATGGACAGTAGAATTTAAAAAAAAAAAAAAAATCTCTCCCCATGGATTGAGTTCTGTTTGAAATTACTGAAAGGTTGCCAACTATGACAAAACCTCAAGAAGGTCAGAGGTTACAACAGCTGAAAATCTGACTAAAACAACCAAAATGAGGACAGTAGTTTAAATAAATTGTTGTTATTCATAAATTTAATTTGTTCCTGGTGGCCATTTGTGACCTGAAATGTCTGCAAACCAAAACTATTTTCCCCCCATAGGAATCCATGTAAAACATATTTAATACATTCATGGACCCCAGATGATTGCTTATTTAAACTTTTACAACAATACTTTGTACACAAGTTTAAGCACAAAACCAATGAAAATCATTAAATCTAATACAAAAAAGATAAACACAATACTAAAGAGATAAAATATAGATGAATAGTTAATTTTACCATACCTGTATGGAGGAGAATTGATGGTGTAAGTGGTGAGGAAGAGGAGAGACATTCTTTGGAAAAAGTCCTCTTTCATAAAAATATCAGGTAACTATCTTTCTGAAGTTTCTTCTCTTTCTCTTTTCTGTCTCATGGCACCATTAGACCCAGTTTAAGACTTAAGTCTCTGACTAAAATTTTGTCCAATAAGAATTGTTTTTGCCTACATTTTAAAATGTTTCTAAAATGAAACATTACATTGTCATTGAAAATGTTTATGCTGTGGTTTGCTACTGCTTTATCAGGGTGATATCACTCCATGAAACTTTGTACTTCACCCCATTTTGCACAAATTTTGCTGATCAAAGGACTAATGACACCCTCCCTTACATCTTCTTCTGAAGATATTTTGTTTTAAAACATTTTTTGTTGTGAACCAATTTGTTCATGATGAGAGGCATTTGAAATTCAAGGTTTCACTATAGTTATAAACAGTAAAAACAACTATTGATTATTATAAAAGAAATAACAAAAACAGCAATTGTTGCCAACTATTTGGAGATTTGATCATTTGAACTGTTGTAAAACCTACAAATAAATACAAATTAGCTTACAAACAAAAAGTACTCTCATGTTAATATACCTATAGACATTATAAAAAAAGCTTAAATCACACTTATTACTTGTTTAGCTCACTTTGTAGATATGAATTTTAGCATACTAATTTTAAAGCATTCAAATTTTACAAAAAATCAGGATTGAAAGTAAATAATTTTGTTTTTAGACATTATGTTACACTAAAAATAGTTTTGTCTATCACTGCCAAATACTAAAAAAAACAAAATATTAACTTAAGAATTTGAGTAATGTTCTTAAATAGCCTAATCAGATCTAGACTCCAATGAAGGTCATTTTGGACATCCAACATGTTCACAAATGTCTAAACTATCATCTATATACAACCATTTTCTCAGATCCCCAATTAAAAATGGCTTCAAACAAATGAATCTTTTACTCCTTAAAGAAGGAGCCACTCCTTCAACAAACCCTTTAAACTGGTGCTACAAAATCATAAACAATGAACTTTAAATAACAAAAACCATATCACTTAGAGATTAGCAACAGCTAAAATGGGTAGCACATATTATTAGAAGAGAAAGTAATATAATCAAGATGACAACTTTCTACACTGCCTTAAACAAAGGTTTAGGAAGGAAATTCTTATAAACACTAGAAAGAGTAATAATAAATAATAGACTTGAGAAGCCTATTTTTCTGAAAATTTGCTTAAAAAAAAGAAAAAAAAAGAAAGAGATTTAATAAGTTTTAACCAACAGTCATGGTGTTTGGTCAATGATTCCTGTATAAAAATGGTTAGTCTTGTCACTACCATATAAATGGTCAGGGTTAATTCTGAGCAGTGACAGTGTTTTACACTTGAACACAATCTTTAAACCATGTGTATTATGGTTTGGCTTGTCAATAGTATATTACAGCTAGCAAGGTCTCTTTATTATCCTAATGGTTATTGGCTTTACTGGCGTTGTTTAAAATATGTTACATTATCTACATTGTATATAGTACATATCTTTGCATTTTTCATGATACAATTTTACAAGGTATTCATTTTTAGCTTTCAGTTTTCAAGTAATGTAGTAGAAATTTTTGAGTCTACATTTTGAGATAAGTTATCAATTCGTGTTGGTCTAGGAAGGTGATCATAGCTATTTTGTCCTCCAGACAGAGTTTACAGTTTTTGGATTTATTGTTGTAGGCTGTTTCCTTATTTTCCATGATATTTTTGGTGAAAGTTGTTTTTGTTTTTAATTTCCCCGTATACATTTAGAAAGGTTGTGCTGTTTGCATATTTACTATTTGTAAAAGATGTTTTGTGAGTGTAGTTTGTTTTCAGGGTCCTTCATACATTTTTCTCCAGTATCTGCTAATTTTACAGTAGCTTATTATATCTTGCAAGCAATTGCCATTAAAGAGACATCTGTACTTTGCTCTGCAGTTACAGAGTGGTTTTTAATTTGAGTGAGTGGTTTGTTAGTTATTTTTCTGTTTTTTTTTTAGTTTCATTTTGTTTTTTTATTTTTTGTTGTGTCATGTGGTCATTGCAACTTTAGCTGATTATTACTGTTTCTGCTGAATATTTTGTGAAGAGTGGGGGTGTAAGAGTTTAATGAATATTTTTCTTACGTTTGTTTCTAATTTTTTGCTGTACAGTAGGTTAAATCAAATGAGTTTTTTTTTTGGGGGGTTATTTTTTTTAAATGTGTGGTGTGTATGTGAGCATTGCCAAAAATCCACTATCACTTAGGGCTGTTTCATAATCATTTTTTGGCTTCATTGAAGAATTGTCAGATGACCTGTGGTTAATTGATTGTGGAATTTGCTTGATTATTGCTGGTGGGTGGTTGGAAGATGTGTGTGGCTCAAACATTGCGTTCAAGCATGAAACAGATTGTCACCACTTAGAGTTGACCTCAGTGTTCACTTTTATATTTACATATGCTCTATCCTTGATATTGAGCACTTTTACCCATAAATATAGCATTGTTTAAAACTATATTTTTATCACACACACATGCAAGAAAATAAACTTTGGGACATAAGTGATATCTCTTTTAGTATCACTTTAACCAACTATATATTTGCCTACCATTTATTGCTACAATTAGGTTTCCTATCAAAGACTGATTCATTTCACAGCTAACAAATCATAAGCTGAAGGAAATATAAATTATGGATCCGTTTCTATCAAATATCACCATCCAAATTTTGCTGCCAGCTTTCCTGCTGGGTTTGTTTACATTTATCTATAGTGGTAATAAGAGAATCAGTACCAAGCCAAAAACATATTTCCAAATAAAAATTATCCAGAAATTAAATTTTTAATTTATTGAAACTACTAACCATAGATTTATAATAATATATTCCAACCATAAGGCTATAGAGACAAATTTGGAGCTAACAAAAAAATGGGATTCCAACTCAACTTACACAAAAAGTGTGAGTGGAAGGATTTATGCAAGTTGCAAAAACCAAACACATATGAATATACATGAACAATAAAAAAATAAACTGCCTTGCAAAAAAGAGAAGAAACCAGGTTATTTCCTTATATCTCAAATAGCAGGCAGAGTATTGGAGATCCATGACCACAGACAGCCACATTTTGGTTAACTGAAATAATTATCACAGATTAGAGAGTAATCCAATGCAAATCATGGTGGAAAAGATCATCTACAGAGTTGAAAATCTTACTTGTAAAATCTGAAATATCACATGGGAAAATTATCAGAGTGGTTTCACCCTTCTATGTATAGAGACTATTAAAACACCTAATACAAGGGAGGGTCTTAAGGGGAAGAGAGTCAGAACAGGGGATCTTAATATAAAAGAAAATAATCAAAAAAGGTCAGAAAGTAATTTATAAATGTTGAGGTCTTAATAAAAGTTTGGGTGTAGCTTGAAAAATTTCCTAAAACAATAAAAATAAAACAAAAGTAAATAAACAAACGTCTCCCACTTCTATTATGCACTTAACATTATAGTATGTATTTTTATTATTAGTCAAGAAAACTTAGCTAATATCTGCCTGATTCTATTTGAATCAGATTGTGTAAGCAAATTATATGCTAAGTTGCCAAAGATTTAATTAGAATTGGGCATCACTTAAGTGATACCAAATTAGCCAGCATAAAAGAGTTGCATCAAAAATAAAAACAACTCTGCAAATATTACACAACATTGCACTGATATTAAAAATAAAGGAAATCCATCTATTAAACATTGAAATAAAAACAGCATGTGATATTTTTCTAAATACCCTTAGAAACTATATTTCTTATAGGCTGGCAAATTTTAAATGAAAAAACAGTTTATTTTAGTTAGACAACTTAAAGGTTTAAGTGTTAGGATGGTTGAAAGCATTTAATGTCAGTAACAAAAATCTCATTTTAATTTTTATATTTTTTGTTCATTGTTAACTTTTATACTGGGTTAGCCAAAGCATTTATTCATTTTATTAAGCAGAAAATTTACTTAATAAATGAACAAACTTTCTGGCCAACCCAATACACTAAAATCAGCAAAAACTGCATATAGCTGCTATAATCATTAATATACTTTCCTTGCATGTTAATGTTTCATTAAAACTTTTAAATTGTGAACTTTAACATCTTTACAGTTGCCCAAAATACTTTTCAAATACAAAAAGCTAACAAACCTTGAGCCAGATATGCAAATAACTCAAACCACTCTTTTTCAGTTTAACAAAAAACATTTCTTTCAAACAAAGTAATTTCAATATGTGAATATTAACATGAATTTTTTAAAGTCATCTTTTGTACAGTCAAATACAAACCCAGAGAAATTAAAAATCAAATACAACAGTTATACATCTGGATGTTTATCTGTAATCCTTCCAAGTTTTGAAACATACTTTTAGAAGCAAAGTGATGGATGCTCTCCAAGTTGATATTTCATTAGGGACAATGTTTAAACAACAATTCAAAAAATACATTTTTTTCTGTTTCATGACTAGAGTTGAAGTAGTTATACTAAATAAATGAAAGTAAGTTTTGGGGATACACAAAGTTGAGAAAACTATAACAGAAAAAGAAATCAAACAAAATAGTTAATTAAAACAAAAAATAGGGAATTATCTTTTAGAAATGTAAAGGCATTTAGTGTTTAAAATAGATGTTTTGACAGGTTATAAAATTAAACAAAGCAGGCAGGTGAGTGTGATTGACTTAAAAATTGTTTTCATAAGTTTTTTTTTTAACAAAATCCTCTTTAAATTGATTCATAAATGAAAACATACCAAAATTTAATTTATTGAAATCCAATAATTTGCTGATTTTGGCAGATTTATATATATATATATTCCTCACAAGTTTTTTTTTTTTTCCTAACTATATGAAACATATTTATGGTCCTATATGGTGGACAGAACTTTTATATAAAAATGTTCCCCACTCTTCTTAATAAGGGCATAAAAATTAAGATGATAAAATTAACTTTTATAAAAGTTTTAGACTTTTTAAGTCTATGATGGTAAACTAAAGAATCATCTATATTATTCTAGTCTTGGCCCCCACATTATAAGAAAATAAAAATATTAGTTCTAAAAGTGTTCAATATTTTTTCCTTGTGATGTTTCAAGCAATTATTACTTAAGTTTTGTAAATTTTAAAATGGTTGAAAGATTCAGGCTTTGAATTTCGGTAAAAGTTAAACATTTATATATATTTGTCCAGTTTATGTGCCTAATACGTTAGTTTCGGCATTTACTCTAGACAGATATTTACTGAGTTATACATTGAATGTTTATTCAGCCTGTTAATGACTTTACAAAAATGTAAAGTTTGCTGGGTATGGAGGCATCAAATGCATTTGGCAGTTTAAAATAATGTCAATGTCAGTATGTGCTTAACAAAATAAAAAAAAACAAAAACAAAAGATACTTTTTGCTTTGAAGTAATTTTTCAGGGGTAATTGATTTTGTACATTTAAAATGTTAAAATGACACTATATGCATTATTGCAAGGCAATATACACAAAAAAATTCAATGACAAATGTAAAAATGAGTACTATTTTGGGGGAGAAAAAAAAAATCTTATCACCAAAATTATAAAGATTATAGTAATAGCATATTGGGGGTGGGGGACATATGCATACTAATGCCAAGCCCTAGAATATCTGCAATGATAAGCAATCCTGAAACAAATTGCATGATTATTTTCTTTTAAAAAAAATCAGTAATTTATAACATAACATGAATTAAATCCAAGTTTTCAGGAACTGAAAATGTAAGCAAGTATGTAATGGATTAAGACTGTAGATTAGTGACCGGGGTAGGGGGTGATTTATGTTATAACTCAAATTTTCAATATGAAGTTTGATTATGTTATAGCCTGTTGGATACAAGATAAGTAAAAGAATAAAAATATGATACTATTCAAATATTCTACTACCCATTTGAAAAAATTAAAATGCCTCCTTTCAAACTTGAAAATAATTAATGAGTTAGTTTAAATGTAATAATAAGATTATGCACAAGTTTTTTGTTTTTAATTCTAAGTTTTATTACATGGTTATCTCATAATGACTGAAGATTTTTCTTTTTAATTATGCTTTACTTTTTTCCTCAAAGATATTTCAGTCTTTGTATTTTATACAATGCAATAAAGGCATAAAGAATTTCAAAAGGTTAGAGTCATTTTCTGAGATTGTTACAACTGTGTTATTATAAATTGGAGGTCGGATGACATAAAAAAAAAAAAAAAAAAAAAATTTTAATCTTCGTTGATTGAAATTTTGTTCCAACACAAACTTTTTTTATAGTGTTCAAGGATAAAAGTTTATCGTTTACTATTTTTTTTTCAAATAAAGTAAAGTTGATTTTCAAATCTCAAGTATATAAAAAATAAAGTAACTAATTTCAACAGAAATTGTCTTCAATCCCAGAGTTTTTATTGTTAATTGTTTATTATAACCCACTAATTCCTTTTGTAAACATTGACACATGTGAGTGATATTATTGAATAATTGAATATTCTCCAAAATACCAATACATATAGTACACATTCGGGGGGTTAAATTTTACATGTAGAATAAACAACTTTAATTTACAACCAGATTCCCACCTTGATGTTTATCTTTACAAGTGAATTTTGAAAATTAATCTGTTATCCTTAACAGGATCTTTCATTGTATAAAAACCTTGTTTGTTTATCAATTAGAATATACTTAACATTTACAATGAGTAAAGGATAAAAAAATTAAAATTATGACTAACAGAAAAAATAAAAACAAAACTAAATATCTAGACTTACAATTAAGAACAGACGTTAGAAAAAAAAAAAAATTAATTCACCCACCCCAGAATAAAAATAAGGAAACCTTTTTTTATTATTTACTTTGAATGCATATATTTTCAATAAAGATACACGAAAAAAGATAATATACCAAACTAGATAGATGAATAGATAATGACTGACTAAAAATAGAGGTATTTAGATATGCAGTATAGAAAAACTTTGCATATTTACATAAACAAATTCAAGTATAATCTATTACAAGCAGTGAGACAAAAAAAAAAACCAAAAAAAAAAAACTGGTAACATAGTGACACCAAGATCTCGAAGATTAGCATGTATAAAGAGATAGCATAAAAGATATAAAGAACAATAGATAAAAAAAAAGAAAAGGTAAATCAACAACTCTATAGACGAGAAAATTAATCAAGTATACAAAGTGATAAATATTCAAGCCCTTTATGTTTTTTTTTTACCTCATCGCTTCCATTCTGGTTTCAGCAGCAAAACTAAAGATTACATCAGTAAGTGTCCCAAAAGGTAGCATGTGTAAATCAGCAATAAGAATCGTGCAGGCAGGACATGCACATACATGCCACCTTGTTTCCCCTATTGTCATTTCACTTCAATATTGATCCTAGTTGATAGCAACAACAGAAATGATACTTTTGTGGTGGTGGTGAGATTCGGTACTTTCAATGCTGAGATACAGGTGGTACCAAGGGAGCCTAGCAGTAAACACAACATTCATTAATAGTAGAAGTAGTAGCAAGATAAATGAGAGAACTGTCAAAAGTAGTAGTAATAATAGTAATGGAAGAACTGATAGTGTTAGCAATAGGTAGCAAAAGAATTATAGAAATGCCAGCAAGATAGTGGTAGTTAATAGTAGATGTAATAGTGGTGTGATTTTATTGCTTCACAATTGAAATACAGGTAAAAAGACAGTGATCTAGTAGTAGCCACAATATCCATTGCTCAGTGATATTAACAATAAAAGCAGCAGGGTGAATGACAACAACTACCAAAGGACATTAATAATGATTGTACGTAAAATGGTAAAAGAAAAAAAAAAGATGTAGGAAAAATGCACATACCACATACTAGCAAAACCCACAGTAATAATAGTAATGAGAGAAATAAAGGCAAATACAATGAAAGTAGCATTTTAGTGATTGTGTATTGTAGATTTTGTAAGTTGTGAATTGATAGTCAAGTTGGGTATAAGTACCAAATAGATTATGAACATTCCTAAATGAACCTTGATAAGCAGCAATAAAACAAAAAAAAATTAAAACAAAAAAAAGTTATGGTATATAGATACAAGTGGTAATAAGATACCCATTAAATCATTGAAGTAACATTTTAAAGTAGTAAATTTCTATAGTTAATCCAAGGTAACAATATTTGTATTTTAGTGTATACTAAAAATCAAGATCTTAATAATTGTTACTGATGAGTCCTAATTGTTAAGTCTCATTGAAATTAATTTAAATATTAAAAATAAAAATTCTCATGTAACAAATGACAGGTGACATACAGTGACACAAAGCATTCCTCTTATCTTTCTTTTTTTTCCCTACTGATACCAAATTGAATTTCTTCAGTGAAAGTGCCAATCTTCTGTTTCATTTTCTGAATCCAAACATAATTAAATTCAGTCTTTTGAAAAAGACTGTGCTACAAATAGAGCTTATGATTGTAGTTTTTTTTTTTTTTTTATATATAATAATCATTAGATGAATGATAGAAACACTAAAACAAAAAGTAATAATGGAAAGGAGCGGTTAGGTTAGATTCAACATTTCAATCCTTTGCTGAGTCACTAAATGTCAAAGTCAGTCTCTCTTCTGTATATTTTTTTTCTTTCTTTTTACTTTTATTCATCTCCAGAACTATATAGAGGTCTTATATGAGTAAACAGTTTTAATGTTTGATTTTCTATATTAATTACCACCCCATATATATATATATATATATATATATATATAAAAAGAAGAGAGGTATCGCAAACATTTTTGGTTGTAATGTGGATTTTAAAAAAAAAATATGTTTTATTTTCCATAATTTTACTACATGTGTTTCTGGTCTCGCGACCGTCATCAGGTAAAGGGTGGAGATTTCCACATATTATCAAAAATAATTTTTTTCTCCTTCGTGTTTTTCGATGTTAAATATTCTCGATATGAGACATTCTCTGTTTTTGTGTTAGTAATCTGAATATCTTTCTTGAATTGGCAGTGAAGGGTTCTGTGTGAAGGGTCATAAAACAATTCTTTTATCGTTGTTTATCTTTAATATACACTTCTTTTCTCTCGTTGGAACCACTATAACCTCTTCCATATATATATATATATATATATATATATATATATATATATATATATATATATATATAGTACTAACAATTTTCAAGTAATGAATGTCTAGTCAGATTCTCATACTTTCTAGTATATGCCCACTTCCTTTATGATCAACAACAGGTCATCAGTGTTGACATTTTTGAACAGCACCACATACTGTTTGCACTATAAAACAAAAAAAATTGCTGTCCAGTGACAGCGAGATTGCCATACACAATCAGGAAGTGCTTTGTTGTATATAGCGCCTGACATGCTGCAAATTCTAGACACTCATCCTGTCTGAGTATAAAGGTGTATGTGATTTTTGTACAACCAATGAATAGTGACTTGTTCTTTCCAGGTCTTCCCATATATGGTCTGGTGCCCCTTCTGTTTGCCGTGGGGTTCTTGATAGGCTCCAGAGGCGGATATGCAATGTAGTTGGCCCTGCTCTGGCGTCTTGTCTACAGTCACTTTCTCACAGACGTGTCGTCGCCTCCCTCTGCCTGTTCTACAAATACTTTCATGGAAATTGCTCTGAGGAGCTGTATTCGCTGGTTCTCAGACGTCATGAGGTCAAGCGCCATACGAGGCTGGCATTCCGCTCTCACCCCTTCACTGTCGAAACTCCTAAATGTAGCCATCTCTTCTACTCCAATAGCTTCATATCTCGCACCTCTCGCCTGTGGATCTCCCTTCCATATTCCTGTTTCCCTGTGAGCTATAATCTCCAGCTATTCAAGTGTAATGTCAATCGACATCTCCAGTTGCCTTGATCTATCCACTATCCTCATCTTTTCTTCTATCACTCCTATCTGATCTTGCTCTAAATTTTCTGTAACCCCTTGTGTCCTAGTGGCTTCCCACCTTGCTTGGGGTGAAATGCTTAAAAAAAAAAAAAAAAAAAAAAAAAAAAAAGAAAGAGAAAATCCTCGTTTTCACTTTTCTAATGTAGGCCTCACTTTAAAGAACTTGTATATGTTGATACGCCAATGCTGTTTGCATTTCTTTTTGGAGGAATAATTTTGGTCCTCAAGTTGGGACCATAAAGCAGTCATGAAGGGCCATAAAGTAAATCTGGTTGCTTTGTCATTTCCCATAATTCCAGTGTGGCTTTGGAGCCAACATAGTACAAGATTTCAGTTTATTCAGTTGCTTAACGATGGACTTTGTGTTTTGCTTTTTTAAGGTTATGAATAACATTTGAATTTGTAGATATGAAATTCAATTTACAAAAGTTATTTGCTTCCTAAGAAAAATAGTATTGAGAATTTCTAATTCTAATTATGGTATTAAAAAAAAAAAAAAAAAGAGACAGAAGTTTGCAAACAAGTCCTGCCATTAATGAACTGGCTTCATATGCTCATTGAATACAAATTATGAAATAATACATATTTGAATAAGTTACAAACTCTTGGAAGGCATTACAATTAATAACCATTGGAAGTAATATAAAAATACAAAAATTCACCCTAAAAAAAAATATAAAAAAAATAAAATAAATAAATATATATCCTTCTCATTAATAGATGTTTTAATAATGAATATATGGGAATTTAAATCTAAGCAATTAGATGAAAGATGCTAATATTTCTAGGTAAACTAGCAATATTAGACAACAATTTTAATGGGCATTTTAAGCCCACTTATTTTCATTGTCAGTGATAATTGTCAGTAATAGGTTAATTTTATTACAGAAGTCCAAATTTTATCTTCAGATATTAACCAAATAAAAAAAAATTAATCTAAAAAGCATAGCAACCTGATTGCAATAAAACATTAATAAACAAGAATATTTTTCAGATTCACTCACAAATTGAACAAATAAATATGCAATGAATATTTATTGATAAACAGTTATATCTCTCACACACTATCTCTCTCTCTATTATTATATATATATATATATATATATATATATATATATATATATATATATATATAGAGAAAACAGCTGTTGAAAATTATGTTTTAGAATTATTAAAAAAATATTTAAAATTTAGATCAAGTTACTTTTATTATTTGTTAGAGTACTGTAATTGATTTTAAAAAAGTCAATTTAATCACATGCTATTTATAGCTGTGTATAGTTGGCTTGTGAACAGAACAAAAAAGAAAACAGAAAAATAATTCCATTATATGTATTTTTTTTAAAAAAAATCAAAAAATAGAAATTTAGGTTTAAATTTTTAAAATTCTGTGAATTTTATACTCAAAATCAAGTTAATTTAAATAATTCAGCAAAAGATTTGAACATTTGAATTTTATTTTTTATAAAGAGTTCAAATGCATGAAAAAAAAAAAAAAAAAAAAAATTTCATGAAAACTATAAACATCACACAAATTCACCCTTCAAAAGAAAAAAAAAGTTTTTAATACAGCAGTGTTTTATTTAACTCAAGTGTGGAGTTTTTTTTTGCCAATTTCTATTTTAATACCAAAAATAAAAGTAAGGCTATTTAAATTCTTTTCCTTCATTATATTAATAAATAGCTGAATACAAAAATTTTAGCAATTTTAGCCATCACATCTACCATTTAATTGAAATAAGTTTATTATGGAAAAACTTTAACAACTATAATAATTGATGAAATTAAGAAATTAAAAACAAAACACAATGCTTTTAAAATACAATTTAAGATGACTTAAATAAAGCTAATGGCTAATACCAGTAAATTTACTTTCTAAAAGTATAGCTTATGAAATAATAAAAAGTTGTTGACAAAAAACTGACCTGCTAAATGACAGATCAAAAATCCTAAAATATTCAATAAAAACGTTCTGGCTGTTGACAAGACAAAACTTACTATAAAATAGCACAAAATATTTTCTTTTATTCATTAAGCATTAATATAGAAGTTGTTTATATAGGAAAAGAGTACTATTGTAGACACAGAAGAAATATTTCTCAATATTTCAGTAATGTCTAAGAGAATATTTTAAAATTCATCCCAATACATTTCATGAACAAAATATTCAAAGAAAACTACTACATGATATTTTATAGCAAAATTTAGAAAGGGGTGGGGATAATAACTTTTAGAATTATAAACTGAAATAAAAGTAGTAAATTGAAACAAGATGTTCAATATGTCCCTGAATACAATGACACCCATCACCAGATAATCTGCTGCTGCTGCGTGTGGTTATTATGTAAGAGAAATTAGCAGCAGATGGAAAAAAATGTGGATAAAAAGATAGAGAAAGTGAAGGTAATCAAATGAATTTGACTTTTCCACAATCCATAGATTTTAGAACACACACAATGAAATTATTCATATTGTCCTACAAAACTTGTATTGTAATAGATGTTTCTTCTACAAAATGAAAGCAACAAATTGTTACCCCTAGTTAAAAAAATAAAAAAAGATCAGGAAATTATCCAATTCAAACAAAATTTTCAGTACTTATTGATTAATCAGTAAATTGTATATTGAATAGGTTATTTTATTAGAAAACTTGGGGGAGGGGTGTGTTTCACTGCCACTTTTTTGATATTTTGTACTTTTTAATTTGAGGGGTGTTTGTGAAATGTTTTTACAGTTGTATAAAGAAAAATCCCTGGAGATGTTATTTCAGTAAGAATAATTTATGCTATCTCAAATGTGAACATATGGCAAATTTGTCCTGAACCTTACCAAAAATAATTCAATAAATTTTTCTGACAGCTGAAAAAAAAAAAAAGGAAAAGATAAGACAATTGTAAATTTTCAGTGCAATTTTGAAATTCATTTCGTTACTGTTCATAAGTTTTTTTTATTAAATAAAACAAATTTGAAAAATAAAAAATGTAAAGTTTAATGCTATTTTCAAATGTGAAGCTTTTTTAAAAGATTTTCTTTCATTTCAGCAACTGTTATATTTTTTATGGGTGTTCAAAAAGGAAATAATTTTGAATTACTGCCTTTGACTACTCTTTCCTATTGAAAGAATAGGATAATTCACAACTCTTAAATTTAGAATAATTAAAGACCTCATTGCATGCAATTAAATAGCTTATGACATGAAACCAGTAAGAAAATAAAAGCAATAAATTAAACTAACAAGTATTATTTCACTAATTTTTAATTAAATTATTTTTTTTCATATGTCTAATGTAATATAAAAAATAACATTAATTATACTAAGTTTAATTAAAGCATATAGAATAAAAAATATTCTTAAACTATTAGTTATACAAAGTGAATTTATTTTTAAATAGAAATACCAATTTCTTGATTTTTGCACTGCTGCTATTCTGTAGTTTAATTTTTGCATGTTTTTTTTTTTTTTAAGTCATGGGTGAAATTATACAGATTTTGTTTTTGACTTATTACATTACAGGCTACCATGGGTAAATAAATGTTATTTTTATTATATTTTAAGTAAAAAAGTAAGCATTACTTTTACTAAAATTCATTAATTAATGTTTAAGTTTAGTAAGTGACTTTGAAACACATCTCTAGTACAAATAGTATTTTTAATAAGAGATTTTTAGATTTGTTTACATTTTTCATCTATAATGACAGTTTGATAAGTTGTCAGTGACAAGTGAATGTGACAATGTTTAAAAAAATGCCTAAAAACATTAGACATGGAAATTAATTTTTCCTTTAATACGGATTAGCTTTAAGTGATTACCTTTCAAATAAAATCAAAATTTAACTTCAAAGACATTAAAATTATTATCTTACAAATTATTGAATCAACTTTATAACATTTGAAAAATGAATAAGTTTCTATCTTTTTTAAATAAATGTGACATTGTATCAAAAGGTAAAAAACAGAATAGGAATGGCTAGAGAAACCATAAACAGATTTCTAATGAACTCAACATTTGCTAAATATGATTTATTATTTTGTATTGAGAGATGTTTCCTTTTATTCTTTTAATCAACATTAACACCCCCACCCCACAAAAAAATTATGCCAAGAAAAGTTATTGCCCTTTAAACAAATATCTACACCAGAATTAAGAGGATTATGAAAGTTATCTTCAAATGTGATGCTACTTTATAGTAGAGAAAATATATAATTTTTGTTTGAATTTCTGGGATGAGGAATTATCATTTACATTATTTAGATGCACCTTTGTTGTTGTTATCACAACGTTTCAGCTATTGTGTCTTTCATCAGATGTATGTTGATCCAGGTAACCTACAGGGATTTTCAAACTGAACCCTTTACAGGGGTAGACAGTTCTTGATCCATAGCCCATGTCTAAAGAAATCTCATCTAGTTCTTTTTTAGTACTGCACAACTATTGCTTGCCTCCGAGTCCAAGTACACACTACTGTCCAGCCCAGGTATTGAAATTACAATTAGCATGTCATTATATTAATGAAGCTAAGCTATGAGACAATTCTGTATAGGGAACATGGAGCTTTAAACATCTGCCTGCTGAAGAGTCCTGTTGCTTGTCACACTTGACTATACTCACAGAAGCTTCCCATTTGTTACAGCTCTGCTATTGAAGACTTTCTGTTGTTTGCCTTTCTTTATTAGCAGCTCCTATATTGAATTTATTTATATCCTAGGCCTACTAAAGAGGTCCTCATAGCTTAGCATATGCGCTGATTGTGTGTACTTGGATTCAATGGAATAAAGTTAATCTACAATACAATATTAATCACTTTTGATTAGTGTACATTTAAATATTGGCATGTCTAAAATGCACTCTAATCATTAGAATTAATAATATCGGGATTTCTTATAGTAACTGAATACCAGTCATATACACAGAGAAAACTAAGTTGTAATAGAAGTTCTCTTATCTCTATAAAATTTCTGTGTAAGCATTTTCTGACAGACATCTATTTCATGATGTTCTTTTAATCATTATGCTAAGTCCACTTGAATTTTCTATTGTGAAAATAGACAATGTATAATTTGAATAATTTTGTAATGTTTGTATTATTATTAATAAAAAATATTTTAGCAAACTTAATATCTTTTCAGCTAATTTGTCATGTGAAATGTCAGATAGCAACAATGGTTGCTATGAACACTGCAGGAAATAAAAACAATAGTAAAAGTGTTCTATTCCTCTTTAAAAATTTCCAAAGTTGAAATTCTGAAGACAAAAAAAACAAAACAAAAACACATATACGAAAAGAATGGGTTGCTAATTGTAAAATTTCACAACAAAATTACCACTTCAGGGTTAATAAAGAGGAAAACAGCCTTGAAATGAAAGTTAACTGCATCTAAAAAAGAAACTTAATAGAATCCATCATCCAACAATGAGACAAACATCAAAGATATTTTTAAATTATGCCATGTGAAAAGCTCAAACTAAACAAGCTAATTTATTTTTTCACTGGCATATTTTCAGATTAGTTCAAAATTTTCTCAATATTGAAATCAATGAAATTAAGATAAAATTTAATTGAATACAGTACTAGTCAAAATAAGAAGAGAACTATTTGTGTTCCTTATTAATATTAATTGCTACAGGATCTTGTAATTTATAGAAATCAGAGCATAGAAGAAAAAAAAAAAATTTTAATCTATTTTAAAGTAATATTTTTTACACATTCAAATTTTCAACTGAAATTCATTTATAATCACTTGTCATAAAAGTTAAATGTTTCTTTGCTAAAAGGGATTATAGCTAACTGGCTCTTCACAATATTCAGTATGATGTCAAACAAAAGGATCAGTTTTACTTGCTACCCATATAAATTAATATACAATGTACTTTCTACTCATATAAAATGAATATACAAATCTCAGAACTTTTCAAATGTATTGATTGAAATTATTTTTTTTTTTAAATTTCATAACTGTATGTGCAGGATGAATTGAATGTAGAACAACAAGATAGGCATATATGCTGTTCAATGGCATGAAATTGGGATGTTTTTTGTATAGGTTTTCCATAATAAATGGAAATAAAGTTCACAAAGGCCAGATAAAGAAATTAGTATTTGATAAATTCACTTTATGTTGACCAGCTTGAGAGAGTGCATTCAATACTCAAGCAAATATCGCAGTTTAATAAATATAGGAGCTTTTACTGCATAGTAATACTGGTGTCCATGTTACAAAAATATTTAGTTAAAAATTATTAGTAAAATTTGTTGCAGATGGAATTTTTATTTCATTCTACTCAACTTATACAATCTTTCTACTTGGAATTACTAGATTTATCAAAAATTAGGTTTTAGGAAAGAAATTGATGACTTGTTGCGAAGACGAAATACAAGGGTCAATTAAAAAGTTCATAGGCTGACGAAGATATTCTAATAGGATGATACCAAATGAAGTTTATTTTTCAACATTTTTCATTTTTGAGGTCCACACACTTCTTCCATTGCTGTTGCGATGCTTAGATCCCGTTGGTGAAGAAGCTTTCATCTTGTTGGTCAAAAAAGTCATCAACAGCAGATAGTCAGATAGGAACAAATCAGGAGAATAGGTAGGTTGATCAACCAGTTCAAAGCCACAGTATTGCACAGCAGCCATTGAAACCAAGGATCAATGTGCTGGGACATTATCCTGATGAAACAAAACTCTTTTTATCAATTATCCTGAGCATTTCAAAACTACCTCAGCAAGTTGGCATAGTACTCTTCATTGATGGTGTGGTCCTTTTGAAGATACTCAATAAACACAATGCCTTTTGCATCTGAAAAGGCTGAGGCCATCACTTTCCCTGCAAATGACCTTGGCTTTCTTTGGAGCAAATGAGGAGGAGGTGTTTCCACTGCACAGGTTGTCTTTAGCTTACAGTGATGAATCTAGGTCAGGAAAAGTTCAAGGAAACCAGCTGGATCTGCTTCAAACAATGTCAGATTTTCCTGTGATGTGATCAGGTGTCAGAAGATGTAGAACATGCCAAGTAGAAACTTTTGTCATACCAAGTTCATTGTGCAGAATATTCTCAACTCAAATTCTCGAAGATATGCTAATAGCATTTGTTATTTGATTTATAGTCAATGGCCTGTCATCCATCCCCATGTAGTGAACATGATCAATGTTTACTTTGGTGGTAGCAGCTGCCAGACATCCAAACCTTGACTCATCTTTAAAACTCTCCTAAATTCAGTTGCCCACTTTTGCATTGTTGATAATGATGGAGTGTCATCCCCAATGTAGCAACCATGTTAGTATGAATGCCCTTAGGAACTATACCCTTTTTCTGCAATGCCAAATTTTGTTTATTTTCAAGAGAAGTTGCAACTAGTTACATTTGAAGTTTTCTTTAGAGTCAGATGTCAGTTTACTTGGAAAAAAACAATGCAGTTATTAATAAGAGTTAAAATTACTGAATGCAAGATTTCACAGCTATATCATCACTCCTTCATATTCAGCCTATGAACTTTTCAGCCCACTCTCATATGTGTAGAGAGACCAGAGAGAAAATATTTTGATTTAATAAAACATCTGAAATAGCTTAGATGTGACTGTAAGTTCTATTCTAATCATTTCTTCTCTCACACTTCTCACTTGGGAACTCTCTTCTAGCTTCTTTCTTTCCTATCAACTACAATCTTCAAACATTTAAATGTAACGTCAATTGCCATCTTTTGTCTTTTATTGTCCTTTCCCCTCACTAATGTTTTCACATTTTCAGTAACTCTTGGCATCATAGTGGCATTATTACACTACTTGGGGGTGAAAGAATAAAAAAAAAAATAAAGTAAATAAATAAAAAGTCACATACCACAAGCTGCTTTGATATTCTCGTCTTTATTATTTAACATGTTTCAGCTGATATTCATTGAAAATCATCATTGAAAATTAAAATTTTTAGGAATTTGGATGTTTATAAAATATCACAGACACAAGTTCAGATGATCATACAGTTCTCCAGGAACATGAATATCTAGACATTTTAAGTTGTATTTTCTGGTTGTTAAATTGCCATTTAGAAGAAAAATCCCTCTTAAGTCACAAAATTACAATGCTGGCAGTAAAACTAACAAAGCTGTTTGACATTTATTGCTGATTGGCTAGACAATTAGTTTTCAGAGGAAAGTTATCTCTAGTGACTATCAAACATGCTTCTGTGTAGTGAAGTAAATAACTAAGCTAGTTACTGTACACATTTACTTCCATTTAGACCAAGAATAAGGGTTTATATATATATATATATATAGACCAAGAATAAGGGTTTATATATATATATATAGACCAAGAATAAGGGTTTATATATATATATATATATATAAAAACAAGAATAAGGGTTTATATATATATATATAGACCAAGAATAAGGGTTTATATATATATATATATATAAAACCAAGAATAAGGGTTTTATATATATATATATATATATATATATATATATAAAACCAAGAATAAGGGTTTATATATATATATATATAGACCAAGAATAAGGGTTTATATATATATATATATATAGACCAAGAATAAGGGTTTTTTATATATATATAGACCAAGAATAAGGGTTTTATATATATATATATATATATATATATATATATAGACCAAGAATAAGGGTTTTATATATATATATATATATACCAAGAATATATATATATATTTTATATATATATATATATATATATATATACCAAGAATAAGGGTTTTATATATATATATATATATATACCAAGAATAAGGGTTTTATATATATATATATATATATACCAATATAAGGTTTTATATATTTATATATATATATATATATATACAAGAATAAGGGTTTTATATATTATATATATATATATATATATACCAAGAATAAGGGTTTTATATATTTATATATATATATATATATACCAAGAATAAGGGTTTTATATATTTATATATATATATATATGTGTGTGTGTGTGTGTGTGTGTGTGTGTGTGTGTGTGTACACACATGCACAGAGAAACCTCAGTTATCAAATGAGTGGTTTATCGTTTACTTATTTGGCAAAAATGTGTCTTGCAAATTGTACATCTTAGTTTACAAGTTAGGAAATCCATCTGTTATGAACCTGTACATTCCTATTCACTTGCTGCCATGTGACTTCCCAAAACCAAGTCCCCACACAAAGCTTTGTCTCTCACTAAGTGAGCATCTTTCCTAGCATTAGTCAGAAAATTTTTGTTTTAAATTGTTTTTGTTTTATTTAGTTTTACAGTTAATAAGCCACCATGGGTCCAAAGAAAGTTTCGAATACATCTTTGGGGAAGTCACTGAGCTTGGATGTGAGTGATCAGCATGTGGAGGACCAACATGTAGAAGTGACCACTGAAGAAATCAAAGACTTTCAGCTGTAGTAGTAACAAATGGCAGTTGAGGAAATAACTTCAGAGGTGGGGGGTAGAGAATGTGAATTCTTCATTGATTAAAAACATTTGTTCAAAATGGAGTGAGTTGCAAAGTGTTGAAAATATCACCCTAACAAAGCTGTTGCAAGCTGAATTCTAAACATGTTTAATGACAATGCCTTGTCACATTTCATCAAATTTTAAAGCAGAGACAAAAACAAACCTCTCTGGATAGGTTTTTAGTGAGAAAGAGAGAACCAGTCAGTCTTAAGTAGGTTATAGTGACACAAAGAGAGAGAGAGAGAGGGAGACAGGAAATAACCACAGAACATGGCTTACCTGAAGTCTTTATAGAGAGGTATTTCCCTTTCAAACAATGGCTTTAATAAAAAGGTAAAATGGAGTTAAATGTTCAATTATTTTATCTATGTCATTTATATTTATGTCTCACTGTTTTCTCCATGTAAAACTAGTTATTCTGTATAAAATGTATTTTTGTTAATATTTTGGAGTGTGTGAAATTGGATTTACATTATTTCTTATGGGAATGTTACCTTAGTTTTTCTGCAGTTTGTTTTTCAGACAACTTTCTGGAATAGATTATGGCTGATAACCAAGGTTCCACTGCATATATTTTGGCAATAGTTTTGTTGGGCTGAAAAGTGTTAGTGCTTCAGATATTAAATATTCACTAGTTCCTATCAGTAAATGATGGAAATGTAAAATATATACCACTTACCAACAACAAAGCAATTCAGAGCCTTGACACTAACAATAGGCTAAGACTTTACAATGTTCTTTTAGGAGTCTATGTCTAAAAATGTCAAAAACGCTCAATCCATTGTTAAACTAGTTTTTATGTATTTAAAAAAAGTGTTAGGTGCAGACATTTTATAATGATGCTTTAAATATACATTAAGAGAATGATAAAATTATCCTACTGGGGTACATAGAGAAATTATTTAAATGCTACTATAATGTTTATAATTACTAAAATGCTATAATTTAAAAAAATGTGAGAAGCAGTATCGTCAACACTAAACCTAGTTTATTTTTTTTATTTATTTTATTAAGTTATTGAGTCAAAAGCCCTTAATTATTATCCATACATAAATATATTACACATTACATAGAAAATTGTTCATTTCAATATTACAACTATTCCAATCATGCATTCGACAAAAAGATTGTAATTTCTATACATTTTATTAATTTTATTTAATTTGAATTTTCAGACAATATGTGTTGACTATATATTAAGTGAAACAATTATCTTGTTACTTTTGAATTTGTAATCAATAAAAAGCTCTATACAACTACTTGTATGCCCTTTTTTTGCACCCAATGTTCCTTTGAACAAATTACCAACTTAGAATGAAATTTTATCTTATGAAGTGGTTCTTATCTTTTGCATATATTTTCTACCACGGATTATAATTTTGCAGAAAAGTACAATTTATAAGTTTTATTAGTCACACACTTATTGAAAGACAGGATAATCTGATTTAACACGAGTATAATTTGCTTGTAATTACAGTGAATGTTTCAGAGACTATAATTTCATTTACATAAAAAAAGTTTGTTTTTTTACAAAAAAAAAAAAGAAGAAAAAAAAGAAAGAAAAAAAAAACTTTTTGCCCATGATTTCTGATTTGTTAAAGTGTGTGTTAAGAAATAGTGTATTGATCAAATAAGGCTCAAAATTGAGCTGCATAAATCATTGAAAATTTGTTACATTTTTGGCACATCTTACAATAAAATTTTTATCAATTTATAATATGTCTTGAGAACTTTTGACAATATTATTAAATTAATATACTTTGTAACATATTATTAAGCTAAATGTATAAATTGATGAAATTTTAAGTGTTTCTGACTAATTTATAAACATATTCATCTATTAAAATCTTCTGAAAATATTTTTTAGTCATCTTTGTGATTTTAAATATTATTAGTTTCTTAAAAGTATGGCGTTAGACTTTTAGAAATAATAGGGAAACAAACAAAATACCATTAGCAGCAGAATTCTTGCAGATAATGAAACCTAACACAAATGATGGTGGGGTATACAATGTGGCTTCATCCTACTAGGGTAACTCCAAATATAATGCCTCCTATTTATTTATGCTGCCCCACTAGATGGTGATGACACAGTAGTATAGATTGAATATTCTTACTAATAACTTTTTTTTTTTTTTTGCTGCAGATATTGCAGTCTGGCAAAATGGTTTCCGATATGAAAGTGTGTCAAATTCCTCTACATGGAAAAAAATAACACCCATTAACATTCATTGATAGTTATCACAATTAGGTAGTGAGTAATCCATTTCAGCACTTGTACTAGCAATATATGTATCAACCCTGCTGATACAGATTTTTAAAAGCATATACTCTTGTTCATAAATGACAAAAATGTATCAGTGGTGGTGACTGCATGGAGCTTAAAACTTGTTCTATCCAATACACCTGTTGTAAGATGTAGAAATAAATGAGAGAGAGAGTACTTTTAGAACTTCCATCACAACCTCCTAAGTGATAAACAGTATGGAATTTGTTCTGCTAGGTCCACTGATGAGGTTTTAACTGTTATTACATATAGAATCAGTGAAGTACTTGATAAATTCAACATGAGAGCATGTACCTTAGATATCTCAAATGCGTATGAAAAGATGTGACAGAGTGTTGCTACACAAGCTTTCCAGCTATGGCATCTCTGGAAGAGTCTTCACAATTATCAAGTAGGTCTATGAAGATTGTGGTTAATGGCGAGTCCTCTGAAGCCCATGAAATCAATGTTGACATCTGCCAAGGTTCTCAAGGTTCAGTCTTACTCTTTTTCTACTTTATGTTAATGAGCTACCAAAGAACATTCTCAGATCATTATTAAAAATATATGCAGATGATACCCGAGTTTAGGGATGCACTTCCAAAAATCTAGAAGACCAGAGCCTGGCAGCTGATCTATCGTCTGACCTAGCTTATACTGCTCAATGGTGGGGGAACTGGCTTGTAACATTCAATATCTCCAAAAGCAAGCTAATAACATTTTGTCATCATGGAGTAGACCCTGAGTTTTCCCTAGTTATGATGAATGGTTGTACACTCAATCAGGCTTCTTGCCTGGAATATCTATTAAGACTAAAGTTCACTCCAGACTGCAAGTGGCGCACGCATGCACACACACACACATATTTTCCAGCCTTGACAAAGTTAAAAAAAAAAAAAAATAAAAAAAAAAAAAAATAAAAAGAGAGAAGAAAGAAAGAAAAAAAGTGTTTATGTGGTGGCCTTGTGAGCATTGAATTAATTTCCACCCTACAATGTCTTGCTACTCCTATTTTCATGGCAGATATTCAGGCAAGCTACATTTCACAAATTCAAACATCTACAGCTCAAACCCAACCTACCATGTACACAAAGTTGAAGTACATTTGTATTCTCCTGGTAAAGAAGATGTTCCACTCACATACCTTCATCCCCCAAAACTGTTACATTGTGGAACAGGCTTTAAAAAGGATGCTCCTTCAATCACAACAATCTTAACCTCTTCAAGTTGAGGGTCAACCATTATCTATCCTACATATTCTCATAGTATACACCTCTTACTCCCTCCTTATACACTCATACAACAACCTCATTCAGTAAGCTTTTAGCTAAAGTGGCTCTTGGGCTTTGTATTGAATGAATAATGGTATATTAAAAAAGAAAAAAAGGAGAGACAGAGAAGCACCTCAATTTTGCATATATCAATCCACTTTTTACCAGAAATATATAATCACTTATATTTATATTTCAATACATCCACTTCAACAGATAGACAAACATATCCAAGTTTTGTTCTTTATAATGCAAACTTTTCTGATTAAATACTTTATGGGGAAATACTCATACTCAGTTTAGCTGAAATCATATGTTTAATAAATTTTGAGGGACAGACATATTGATTTTCACATGAACAACTTTCAGAATAAAGCATTGATCCTGACTTGGCATCTTGACTTCAGTCACTTTCTCACCAACATGATATGGCTTCCCTCTGTCTTTTCCACATATATTTTCATGGCTACTGCTCTGATGAGCTTTTTGCCCTGGTGCCTGGATTATGTTTGTTTAAGCATGCTACTAGATTAGCATCTAGATCCCACGCTTTTACTGCTGAATTAGGTAAATGTAATTGCCACTTCTACTCCAACAGTTTTTCTCACACTTCCCACCTGTGGAACTCCCTTCTGTTAACCACACTTTTCAAAAATTTAAATACAATATCAATCACTATCTTCTTGAATCTGGTTCAGCTTTCATCCTTTCCTCAGCCTTTTCCCTCACCTTCACTCTCTGTAACCCCTTGTGTACTAGTGGCATACACAGCTTCCTTAGGGTGAAATGATTAAAAAAAATGTTAAGCCAATCCCATTACTGATCTGTCTGGCTTTAGCACTCAAGGCTGAATGTTTATATGTTGTTAGTGAGTAGATATTTGAATCTGGAATCAAATGACTGCAGCCAATTGATTCCAGATTCAAATGTGTATCTTTAGCTGTAAAAATAAATAGACTTATTGATAGAAGAATATAATTTGGATCTTAAAGAACTGAAGATAAGCAGTGAGGGATACAATATTTTAAAACAAAATTTGTGAAGATACCAGACAAATAGATAAACTTCTTTGCATTATTTCATCAAAACAAACTTGACAGAGGACTTTCTAAGCATCTGCTTCAACAAATATGAATTTTATTTGTCCCTTACTTCATTACACAGCCCCAAACTTCTTCAGATATTTATTAAATGACAGTAGACATTATGGAGTATGTTTAATGATTAGAAGTAGTTTCATTGGTTGAAAACTCCAACTGTTGCCATGCTTCATTCCAACTCTTACAACCTGTTACTTAGAAACTCTAAAATGACTATTCATATCATTTATTTCTTTCAGCCTTTGGTCAAGTTTTTTTTTACTTTTTTTTTTTTTTTAAACAAAAACTACAATTCCCTTAGTTTAAATGTAAACATGTAATTCTTTTCTGCCTTTCACCATTCATTTTTTTATTTTTTTGTAATGTTGAGACTAAGTTGTTGAATACTGCATTCATGCTTAAAACTGTTCATTTGCCTGAGTATTTGACCAATAAATAAGTCAACCATCAATTACATTTTTTATAATTTGAGAAATACTGGAATGATAGTGATATTTCAAACCTTTGAGTATGAAAGTCCAGTTTCTTAACATGTTTAAACTTCTTTCCTCAACTAGGTTAATCAGTCTTTAAACCATTAAAAAGGTTAGTCTTCAGATTGATCACCTGTTTGCTGATCAGCTTCATCGATTTGTTGGTCCATCTTGTTAAAGAGTTCCTCTCAGTAGGCATTTACTGTGTGTCTTTGCTAGGGTCCCATTCAGTAGTTCATAATTTCCTTAGCATCCTCATTGCAATAAGCCTCATTTTAGTTTGACCTATTATTTTAAAAGAAACAATATCTGGTATTCCTTCAGGAAAATAATGCACTCAGCATCTCTTAAGATCTGTTGCACCTGGCATTGCTTGAGATGTCATATTCTAAATTGACAGAGAAGAAGACTAGTGCTTTAGAGCAGTGCAAAGTATGCACACTATTGACCTTGATCATACAGAGATCAGACAAATGATTGATTCAAGCACCAAGTTACAAGGGCATGGCAAAAGAATAGACATTGACCATACCACCACCATTATGATGACCAGCAGCAGTAGAAAAGTTCAGATCAAATCAATAATTATTTTAATAAACCAGTGGATACCATTTTTAATTCAACTAAATACTAAAGTATAGCTTTCCCTTCTCTATATCTGTTAACATTAACTCTGCATTGAAAGATATGTTAAATATAAAAAAAGTTTACACTGGACTGTACACAACTCTTCAATATTTTTCTGGTTTAAGCCATGAAGATCTGTTTTTGCAGGACCATTCTAAATTTTAGGACCATATCAAAGGCAAAATATAAAAGTGATTACACCTTCTAAGCAAGAGGTATTCTTTAGAATTGTATTATATATTTGAATCTGACACAAAGATCTACAATATACACCATTTTGAAAAACTTTCAATTTATTTGTCATTTAGAAGGTTAAAACAAATCAACCAGTGAAAATACTGTAGTAAGCTGACATCTATATTTTCACACTTGAATAAGAAGCATACAATGCTTATTCTTTTGGCCAGGAATACATGTGCATCTATCAAATTAACATTTATACCTATAGTTAAATTAAAGTATTTAACAGATCCATCATGCATGTTTATGCATAATAAATAATAATGTTCAATCAAGAGCTTGGCCACTTACAGTCAGTCATGTTTATAGTCAGAAGAAAGGGCTGTTATTTCATTAGAAAAACAAAGATCTGTGTATTCACTGTATATGTTAAAAAGAATGACAATTTGTAGGCAGAAGCACACAAATGCATGCTAGGAATTCTTCCAAGCCATAAAAATAGGTTAGTTCTCACTTTCATATGACTCAGTCCCGGTCTGTCTTGTCTTGAAGTAAGAACACTGCTTGTTTGAACTTCTGTGTCAACTTCAATTCTTAGTTTGTGAACTTTTTGCTATATTACTGGGTTTTTTTTTTTTTTTTTGCTTCATTACTGTTAATTTGCCTTGCATGTAATTGTTTGCTTGTTTTATATTAATTTTTGCACTGCTACTTTTCTTTTTCTTGTTTATTTCAAACTTTGTCAATTCTGTTTTTTTGGGCAGTTCTCCAATTTATTTACATTTAACCATATCCACTGGCTACATCAACATAATATCAACTGATGCTCCAACAAATTTATCAAATATCCTGGCTTTTAAGAAATAATTGTGAGACAAACAAAACACTAGCAGAACTCATGCAGATCATATAGTAAATTAGCATGAATGGCACAATATGGCTTTGTTCTAGATTATATACAGGTCATAGAAGACAGCAGTTCACACTCAATTTTGTATATGTGTTAGTGCAGTTTTTATATAAATTTACAACCACATTTGTTTATATCCCAACAAGGGAGAGAAGAGACCAGGGATTATTATATGCCTTGTTATTTGGATCTGCATGTTCATTTTGGTGGTTATACCTATGTTTTGGCTGCTGTACTTACCACCTTTCTTCAGGTGCTTCTCATCATACTCTAGAACCTTCTTGGGATTTTCAACTCCACTATTTAATCCACAAATTAGATTATTCTCATTCCACTTAAAAAAAACAAAAAAAAAAACAACAAAAAAAAAAAACAAAAAAAAAACAGGGCATTTTCAACATGATCAAACCCAGGAATTGTATAACTCATAACTTGTAGTACAGGTGCAGAATTATGCAAAATTGTTCAAGGGACACAGGGTTAAGAGTGTGTTAAAACATCTGGTTCATTGACAGTTATGAGCAATGAAACTGAGAATATCCCAACTTGGGCAGCAAAGGCTTCTAAATGGTATTCATCTATTTGCTAGTAAATAACATGCACTAATTCTTTTGGTCATTTTATTCTCTAGGAACCTGAAGTACCAATATGGACATGCTGGTCTAAATAGCAAGGTATATAATAATTCATCTAAAAAATTATGACATGACTAACAATTATTTATCAGTTTCCACTTATATCAAATTGTGGGATATACACAAGCATTAGGTATTTTTAAAAGTTAAAATGGTGTTTTATCATGAATTAATATCATCTTACAATGTTTTTAAGAACATATTTTCCTTACATATTATATACAACTTTCATTTTATTTATACTATTTACATTCAGACTATTGCCTTTGTTGTTATCAGTACATTATGCAGTGATAACAACAAAAGATGAGGACAATAGCTAACATGTAGATTGTGTAAATGATAACACCACATTCCAGAAATTTAGGCAGAAAACTTTCCTTCTACTTTTTTATTTGCATTATTGCATTATTTTGATTCTTCTTTTCAATGATACTGATTAAAAATGAAATCTGTTGAATAAATTCTAAACCAAAAATGTAGGATAGTCTTCACATAAACATAAAAATTTTTATGTTAAAATTTCAATATTTTGCTATTGTAATCCTATTAGAAATTATTACTTTCCATATATCATGGTGAGTAATATTTTCAAAATTAAGGTCAGAAATATTTACAGGAAAGTTTTATATTACATCAATTAGTTAAATTACATTGAAAAACAATTTTTAAATTGCTCACTAAATGGATACATACACGGGTCATTTTGAAAGTAATGTTCCTGTATCATTATGTTAGCTTAAACATCAGAAGCATATGTTTATGGTAAGGTAGTAGAAGTTGAGCCTTCCTGTGAATAAGCTGTAAGTTTTTTTCCTTATTACAGATAGTAGCTGAGTGGCAGTCTAGCAAAATAGCATTTGATATAGAAGTACATATGGAACAGGTATACCATTTTATTCTTTCATGCAGAAGAGTTGCACTCATTGACTTTAATCAACAGTGTTGGATGTCTAGAGACTAGACAGTGGATGTGAGCACAGTTAGGTGGTGGTTAATGCATTTCAGCAGTGTCATTATTTTCAGAGCACCTTTTGCATTATGTATACAATTCAAATTCTACATGTAGATGATTGTTGTCTTGAAACGTTATAAAATGCTTCCCCCCACTCTTCATACCAAAATCAAAGAATTTATGGAAAATACAAACTCTATATTTCCATCTTTAAGATCAGAGAGAACAAAGAATTACCAAATTTCTTATTGAATAAAATGTATACACAGACATAAGACTTACTTGTGGCTATGGTAGTTTAATTATATTTATAAAGTGTTTACCACAAACAGTAATATGGACACAAGTTCAGGTAAAAGCCAAAATTTTGAATGCTTATTTTCAAAGCAAGCTTACCACCTTGAAGTTTGATGTAATACTATTTTCTCACTCTACCAACCCATTTGATTGTGGATATACTAGTTAAGTTTAGTAAATATTTAAAACAGCTATACTTCAACCATAAATCCACAAAGTTTTTCTTTGTTAGGATTGAATAAAATTTAAACTTTAGACTTTGTAGGTTACATCTTACAAAAACTGGAAGAATATTTTGTTGGAACCTATACAGTCATTTCAAAAATGAACATATTCATTTCATTTAGAGTAAATTTTATTATATATATATATATATACACACACACACCTCAGGTGTTATTCTTAATTCTTGAATCACTACACATGACAACAATGTCATGTAGAGGTGACAAGGTCAAGCAAGAGGTTAACATTCCACATGAACATAGAAACAAGAATTTAGCAACAATTACTGTTTCTGTGCTTTTTTTTTTTAATATAAAATATCTTCTGTACTCAGAGTAACTAGTTCTTTAATTTCAACATGTAGAGTAAACAATCTTAAACTATTTACTTTGTATGTGAAAGAGTGACTAAAAATTCTAGTCACCAGCATCTAGTGTGACCCTAATTAAAAAAAAAAAAAATCCCTGATCAGTAAATAATATAAAAAACAAATCTTAATTATACAGAGAGGTAATAATAGAAGTGGGTGCTGACAAGTTTTCAGTTTGACTGAAAAGTTCTTAAAAAAAAAAAAAAAATCTGATATTTGGTCAGATGTTTTAATGTTGGTAATATTGAGAACTTTTCAACACCCACCTCACATTATCAGACAATTGTTAGGCCATTCTCCAAAAGAAAAGTATGAAAAGATTATCACCACACCCTTACTCATTCAACATATCCTACCTTTATACGGAGTTTGTACAGGTGGGGGGGGGGATGAGAGGTATTTTCTTGCACACAGATTTTTTTTTTTTTACTCATGTGCAAATAATTAAAAGAAAATAAAGATTAGTACTCTAATTAATTATAATAGTTATCTCCCATGAAAAAAAAAGTTTTACCCAGTTCAGCACAAATGCAGATCCCATGATATTTTCATTCATTTGTAAATCCCCTGGATTGTTTTTGTACCCTTTAAAGTAGCACATTTAAGGGATTCCTTACTTAAAGCTTTCATTCAAACATACACAAATCAGATTCCATTATTATGTAAATAGATTTCACATTTTTAAATAAAAGTTTCCCACATTGTCAAAAAAAAAAAAAAAAGTTTCAATCAATACCCTACCATGAACCTTTTAAAAAGGAATATCAACAATATCTGGATATGGCTTCATAACTTGATTGTGCTTTAAGAAAACCATAAAACAAACAGCTTTTCATAAGAGGAAAAGGATGTGTTACCATAAGGATTCATTGGCTATGTTTAAATCAAAGCTATTGCAAGATTGTATAAAAATTCTGTATGTTTATCTAATCATTAATCTAAAATGAGAAATATTTTTCAACAGTTTATAAAAAGTAAAGACTTGAAAATAATTTACAAACTAAATTTCTTTTAAAAGATTCAAGAAAGAACCAACATTTTTTTTAAATTGAGCAAGTTCTATATGAATCATATATGAAATGTATATAAATTTAAATTTGCATAATTTCTCTGTATTAAGAGTTTATTTCATTGGTTGGTGCTCTATCTTAAGAAAATGAGGAAAATTTTAATTCCATAAGCTATTAAATTCAGTATGACCAATTTTCTAAAACTGATTTTTTGTATTAGTAATCTAGTTGTTACAAAACGATTTTTTAATGAACAGGGCATCTGAGAGAGGAGAGGAAAGAAAAAAGAAAAAAAAAGAAGCTACCCCTCCACCCCCACAAAAAAATAAATAAATAAAAACAAATGAATTACAAAAATTTATAAATATTTTCAGAAATGTTCATAACTTTAAGGTGTAATATTTTTGTTAGCTCTCAGAGATATTAATGCACAGAATAGCAGCACAAAATGGCATAGAAGTTCAAGCAAATCAATATCCAATTGCAAAGAGAAATAAGCAAGCAACACCCCCCCCGCAAAAAAAAACAAAGGAAGGAGTGTGGCACACTGGTCAAGAAACAGGCGAGCTTACTTTTTTCAAAATATCAATCTTAATTCATATGAATCTGAAAAATTAAAATATAAAAGTAAAATGAATATTTACAAGTGCAGTAATAAGAATCTAAGTTTCACATGGCAAATTTAATGCACTCGAAACTTTACAATAAATAATATTTTTAATAGTGCTATAATAAGTTACATGAGTTATTGTATGCCCAACCATGAATAATTCCTCCCACCATATGATACAAATCATAATACTGTTAAATTTTTCTAACTGGGCAAACTTAATATGGAATGATTTTATTTAAATATCAATTGTATTTTCAATAAAAATATTGCAAGGTCTAATATAAAAAATGATTTAATCAAAAGCAAAAAGGGAATAAAACATAAGAAACAAGTAGCATAGGTAAAACTCAGAACTTGGAATGAATAATTTTAAATGCATAAATTCCAAACTAACACAATGAAAATGAATCCTGTTGTTCCAAATATTTATGATACAATGTATACAGAAATCAGCAAAACAATCCTGTGTTGTGAAATATTCTTTATTTTTGCATTATGAACTTAACATTTTTGAAGACAAATCAAAGACTATAAAAAAAAAAAAAAAAAAAATTATCTTCTATTATTTAAGTAAGATTATGTGTCTCACTCCTCCAAGGTTGAGGAGAGAAGCAATGATTAAAACTTTTTGATGTCTGCAAAAACATTTTTTAAATAAATAAATAAAAGAAACAGTTTGCCCTAAAGAACATTTTAGATGCTCATTTACAACATTAACACTCTACATGAAAATATTTCTAATAATTTGTAAATATTTATCCAGAATAACCAAATTTACTCAAACATTTTCAATTGTATCAAATTACCAATCCTTAAAGGAGAAATATATAAGTGAACATTGAAGTCAACACTCAGAGGTGACAGACTGTTTCATGCTAAATGCAATCATCAGGCCTGATGATTACATTTAGCATGAAACAGTCTATCGCCTTCAATGTTCACTTTTATATTTACATATGCTCTATTGCTGATATTGAGCACTTTATCTCATAAATATAGCATACCTTAAAACATATATAGTGTAATGAGTAAATTATTGTCATTTTATATTTTTAATTTTGAGCATGCATGTTGTTTGATTTTGTCAACTGCACTAATTCGCAAAAGCTAAGGTTCAAAATCAATTTAAAAAAAAAAAAAAAAAAAATTCTTCCTTGAAGCTTTTATTTCCTTTTTAAATTCAAGTTAATAAATTAAATTTAATATTTCCAATAAACAAAATATTTTTCAAAAATTAAGTTTGACTTGAAGGAGTTTTTTTTTCTTTTTTTTTTTTTTCTTCTAAAAAATATTTGATTTTAGTACCATTTTTTAACCTGCATTTATGGCAATGTAATTCTCTTTATTAAAAAGAAACTTTCCAAAAATAAAATTTATCTTCTGAAACTTTATTTCTGAAATATTAGCCGATTTAAAGTATAATTAACCTGATTTGAAACAAATATTATTTACTTTAAGTTTAAAATATCGCAGAAATGCATTTAAGCTGTTGACATGTTTGACAGCCTAATGACAGATTGATATTTATCTAATGTTATTCTAGGTGGGGGTCATTAGCCGTAAGATAAATAACTCAATTAACCTAAGTACTTAATTTTTCAGTACTCAGTAATCTTAAAAATTTAAGAAAATATTCTCTGTAATCTAATGTTTTAGTGAATTTTACATACTTTCTGATTTTAAATTTACTATAATCATACTTCTTATTTTCTGATTATGTCATGTATGGTTCTCAATATTACAAAAATCGGCACGTTTATATACATATGAAAAAAAAAAAAAAAAAAAAAATTGGTGGTTGATGATTTGTACTAAGCTTTTCTATATATGATTAGTAAATATAGTTTTTATTTAATAATAATAATAATAATAATAATAATAATATCTAAAAAGTTGAAATTAATACAGAATTTTAAAAGATTTAAAACTTAAATTATTCTAATTAAAATTAAAAAAAAAACAAACAAAACAATTCTTGTAAATTTTATTATTCATTTAAAAAAAAATTTTTTTTCTTAAGACAATAATTTTCCTTAATATTTTATTTATAAAAGCAATTAAAACCCTTTCTAATTAAATAATATCAGTTTTATTGCATTTTTTATTTTATGATTTACAGCAGATTTTTGGTAAAAGGTGTTTCTGTTTTACAAAAAAAAAAAAAAAAAAAAAAAAAAATAAATTGATTATTTAAATTCTCCAAGGAGTCCTGCTTTTCACTAATATACCCAATTATATTTCTTTTTCTGTTGAATTATTTGTTTCTGTATGCCAATTTGTTTGCATATCTGCTGTTCCTTAGGGCTGATTTTTAAAAAAATTTTATTGAATATTTTTAGGTTACTAGAATTTGTTGTAATTCTTTTATTTATAGATATGAGAATTTGTTCAAACACATTAGGGGATGGGTTAGAATTTTTGCTAATGTATATTAGGTTATTTGATTTTCTGTATGGTTTGAAGGTTCCATTACTTATGTTGAATGTTATATCTAAGAAATTTACTATTTTTTGATTTGATTTGATATCTATTGTAAGTCCTAGGGTTTTGAAGTTTTAATATTTCTTGTTTTATTTTTTCTGTAGTTTTGTCATTGTAGCTTCTTATTTGGCATAAAACTCAGTCGTGCAAACAGTGTGGGATAACACACACACACACATATATATATATATATATATTTCAAAAAATATAACATAAGTATGTCATAACATCACTACAAAAATAGCCATTTTGGTCAACACTTCTGGTGTCTTGTCAAGTGATGGTGTGGATCGATACCATTACTTGACAAGACACACACCAGAAGTATTAAAACAAAATGGCCATTTTTGTAGTGATGTTATAATTTTTGAATAAATATTATCTGCTCTACTTTGTATTGAGCACTCTTACGAATAGTGTTTTCAGTTATTGGGATTTTATCTCATATATACCAATCCACAGTGTGTGTGTATATATATATAGGCCAATTTTCTGTTTTAGGGAATTCTGTTTTTGCTTCATTCTAATACTTAGTGAGAAAGTGTAACAATATAAAAATGTTATGAAAACAAGGAAATGAAATGAAAATTTTTGAAAAAGTCTAATTCATAAAATTTGGCTTTCTGAAATGACAAACTTCACCTCTACCTCTGTTACCATGAGTAATAGAAAAAAGAAAGGAGAAAACAAAAACACAAAATTTCATTTTGCCCCCCACCTTTTTTTTTTTTTTTTATTAATATCAAGCAAACTTTGTAAAATGGTTCCTAAATACTGGAGACTGTAGGTAAGTGTGATAAGGGTTACTGACTTTATCCTTTGATGTTTGTCAGACGAGTGAATTAGGAAAGTTTTCAAACAAAAGTGGCAGTTGGTAAATCTAATTGTTAGAAAAAAGAAAATTTCAATTTCAAAATCAACTCTGTAAAAACCTTGTAAGCCAGGCCAGTCAAAAGTCTACCACAAAATTTTGTACACATTTTGCAATAAGGCAGACAAATTTTTTGTCAAAAACAAAACAAAAAAAAACATGCTTTTTGAGAAATTAATGGTGAAAGGATATGGTCAATTTTTTTATTTGCCCTATAAACAAGAAAATAGACCACATTTTAGATATATACAAGTACTTTGTAGGTGAAAAAAAAAATCAACTGAGATTTAAACTTTGCCAAAAAGGTGAATTTTGGAAAATACTCAAAGGTTATATCTCCAAAACACTTTGACCTGTAAAATGTAAAATAGGCACCATTCAATTCTGTAAGTGTACCAAATTTGAAAAAAAATATCTGTGTTGGTGATGGTCAGACCCTTGTTGATTTTACATGTAATGCCTCTATACATGATCTGGTCTTCCTGCTATATGTCCAGAGATTCTCAATAAAATCTAAAGAAGGGTCTGTAATGTTATAAATCCTGACCTGGTATCTCAACTTCAGCCACTTTCCCACCAATGTAACAGTGTTTTTACTAAAAATATTTTCATGAGCATTGTTCCAAGGAGCTTTCCTCATAGGCACTTTGACTGCATGAATTTAAGCATACTACTAGATTGGCAACTAGGTCCCATTTTACTGTTGAAATTGCAAGAAGTAACCATAAATTCTATTCTAATAGATTATTTTCTCATCTTCCAATTTCTTGCTTCCCTGTCACCTATGTTCTTCAAAAATTTAAATGCAATGTCAATCATCATCCTCTATCTTCCTGAATCCTGTTTTTTTTTAGTTGTCCTTTCTGTAAATTACAGAGTTTCTGCTTTTAATCATAATATTTATGTGAATTACAAGTAGTTTTATTTGGTTATTGAAAATCTTTTTTTGCATAAACTTTTTTTTTAATAGTGCCTTTTCAATTTGATTTTTAAAAAGAAAAATCTTTTTTTTTATTTTTTCATTTATCTTATAAAAGTCAGAATTAACACTCAAGATAATATATAACAAGAAAATTAAGAATTAAATGATATATAATATTTTAAAATGGGATGTTTGAAAACATCACAGTGTGAATACAGTACCAATAAAGGTTAAAATAAGCTGATAGGATCTGTTAGAGAGATATTACTTCACATTAATACCATTATTGGAGACAGAATTCAGACATAAATATCAACAATTTTATTTGTCTCTTGGTATTTTGATGGAGAGAAGAAATTATCAATTATCTATGATGCTGCTTTTGCTCATGTTTGACCCATACAATAGTTTAAAGCATTATAATTTCAACATCAGAGCCTTTCTTTGGATATCATTGTTATGGTAAACATCAAATTTTCAGTTATTAGAATTTTTCTTGAATGGTGGTTCCAATACCTGCAATAATACATCTTTACCAAATCAGTCAACTGGTGACTAGTTTATATTCATAAAAGGGTGGATTTCAGAGGCAACTCCTCATTGTTTAGATAATTATTCTCCCTCTCTCTCAGGACATAGACACTCATAAGACCCTACAATTTTCTTTTCCTATAAGTAATTCTTACAATCTCACCTTGTCTTTGTGGTTATGCCATTCATTTGTCAGCTAGATTACTCCCTATTTCCCCCACCCCCTGCCCTACTTCTCTTGCCTTCAATATGCCCTGTCAGTGTTAACAATAAGAAATTTTTACTGAAAGTATCTAGGCAAAAAAAAAAAGTTATCTAACTCATAGTTTTAATATTAGATGTTCTTCACTTTCAGTGCATTGATGTACTTCTAAGGTATGCTATATCATAACAAATATCTAATAAAAAAAATAAATAAATAAAAGAAAATGGAGGAAGATATACTATACTTACTTAGCTTTGAAGACCAGATTAGTGAATTGTTTGTCACCACATATCAATGTCCATCAATATGAGAGTATGAATACTACAAGTAAAATAGGATTCAACAATGTTCCAAAGCAACAAGCACCCAAAGAAGGACAGAGAGTACATGGTTGAAACATTGAGTGGGGAGAAATGAATCCAAGAAATATCACATTCAATAATTAATACCTGTGGAAAAAAAAAAAAAGCTTAGAACTGTTACTACTAATTCATCCTGGCAGCATTGTCTTCCTGTTTTCTTTTTTATATATTTAAGAATTTTCATTTTCCAAGTTACCATCCTTGGAAAAATAAGAGGTTAAAACAAAATTAACATTCCTTGACTACATTAACAAGTAAAATGGCTACTTGACTTATTTAAACAGAATGTGAAAAACATTATGGACTTATCCAAACCATAACCAGTACCAAACATTGTCATAAAACATTGCATTCTTCAAAGAGTTCAGTATTACTGCATCAGTCATCTCCTTTCATGTTTAGAAAGCCTTGTGTGTGTGTGTGTATTATTTACATTATTCGGACTATTGTCCTCATTTTATCTCATCCATATTTATCACAACGTTTCGGCCGTTGTATGCTCCAGCCTTCCTCAGGTGGTTGGAATGTCGAACTGAACCCTTTATTTCGCTAAGTGGGGTAGACTGTTCTAGTTCCACTTGCCATGTTTAATGGATGTCAGTTATCAGTTACCTCCTGTTAATTTCCCTCTGAAAGTTCTCCACGGCCTTAATCGGGTATTGAACTCTTTGGGTCCTGTCACTGGATCTAACCAATGCCTTTATCCACTGTGCCATGTGTCCTTGAGGACATCTGTGTATGAATTTCTGGGTATTATAAACCTAATGTCTTCAGCAACCATTTTTACCAGTGCTCATATTGCAATTTTTGCTGTTATCATTTATGTTTTTACCAGAGCTCATATTGCAACTTTTGTTGTTGTTATTACTTTTCTCTGGCACTCCTTATTACTGGTTCCCATATTGTATTCATTTCTATGCTTGGTCAGAGGGAAATTAACAGGAGATAACCAATAACTGACATCCAAGTGAGCAAAATAAAAGGTTCAGTTCGACATTTCAACCACCTGAAGAAGGCCGGAGCAATACATGCACACACTTATAAACAAAGTCCAGTGCAAACCCAGAGATAACCAACCAAAATTTCAGCTGTCATTTACTTAGATAATTTTAAGGCTTTAAAAACAAATATTTGGTTTTTGTATCATAACCTTAAATGTAGAGGTATTATTATTTTTTTTTCTGTTAGTATGATAAATTTTACTAGTTCTCAAACTTGAGAACATATTAAGTTCTATTTAGAACCTGCCAGACACTCAGTAATTGATACTATCATTAAATAGAACTGTACCTCTATACTCTGAGTGTACTGAAATATAGAAGACCTGGCAGGTCAACTTAAGACTCAGTTTCAACGTTAATCCATTCAGAATTAATGCAGTGGATACCCATTCTTTTTACATCTGTGAAACCAGCATTAATTACAATCCTCTCAGGAAGTTACATTATAAAGTCAACTCCATCCATATTTTACGAAATGATTTGGTCCGATGAAAACGAACAGCAGAAATATGGTTAAAAAAAATAAATACAACTATCACAACCAAAGAAACATAAAAAGCCAATCAATAACAGATGCTACAAGTCCATGATCAATCAACAGCAGAAAAAACCTGACTTAATATTCACTAACTGAAGCTACTCAATTCATACAAGCATAACAATCAAGCAGGCTTAATATGAACTGGTGTTTCATGGGATTAATAGGAATATTGAAAAAAAAAAAAAAATGAAGCTGATGAAACTAGTTTGTCTAGTGACATTTCTAAATTTTAAGCTACATTAAAAATCTTTAATTCAGATATCAAAAATATTTCCTCATTAAAAACTTTAAACTCTACAGTTTTAAAGTTTTGTTGCAAGATGAGAGAAAGACATTTTAACTCTACCAATGTTTACATCAAGTAACTATTTATGTATTCAGGAAGTCTTTTTAAGACTTTGGGAAATGACAAATCATACTCAACCAGGAAAGGAATTCAATTGTATTATACATATAGTAGACTTATTCTCTGTCCACAATAACTGCAATAATTCTTAGCCATTGAAAATCCTTTTCTTCTTTATAAATTTTTAAATCAAAAAGTTGAAAAATTTTAAATTATTTGCATTTAAGCATTAATATTATAATGATTTTCAATTATTCACAGCTCTATAAATGATAATTTTTTGCATGAAGAACAACACTGAATATTTTATAGAAGTTTTCTAACTGAATAGAGAAAAATATGAAACACTCAACATTTTGAATTCATATATTTACAATATCTATATCTTATTTTTTTTTTACATTTACAATATTATTTTATACTATTATTTATAATATCTTCATATATTTACAATACCTGTATTTAGTATACTGTGAACATTTTGGTATTTGCTTACTTCCAATGTATGCATTTAGCATTTCTTATATTTCTAAAGTGAGTGAAAGTTTTGTCACAATTTTTTGACATATCTTCTTATGAGGATTTATATAAACATCTAGCTTATTAAGGATAATTTGGTGAGGAGTTACTATCATTTGAACAATTAACTTATTCTGTTTCCTTTGTTAACACAATGTTTCAACAAGTCCATAGACTTTAAGTATTAAGGAAAAAAAAAAAAAAAAATTGGTGTCTTTTATAGAATTAGATAAAATATACTAATCAGTACAGATCATTCCCAGCAATCTGAGCCACAGATGATAACATTCCCAGCTACTTGTAGAAAACAGTAGATTCTAATTTATACAGTGAAATGCTCACCAATTTCCTCTTTTCTGATCAAAGGAAAGCACACCACATTGAATTTAAAAGCCACAGTGATTAACAAGTTAATGTATGTCACTTGATTTTCTCTCTCCAACCAATTATTTCAACCTCATCCCAAAGAGGATAATATGTGGCCTTCTTCACCAAAAGTCTGTCATATAAGACATTTTTTTTTCTAAGTCTCCTTAGGATATAGCTATCTTATATCCTTTAATCTGATTTTAAGAGGACAGATACCTTCTACCTTTTATTTTTTCAACATTTGCATGATATATTATAAATGCAATTTTTCTAACAAACGGATTACCAAATGGATTGGTTGAACCATTGTGGTAACAATAGAGTTTCAATATTCAAGCAAACTCTGGAAAAAAAGTGAACTTAAAAAATCAATTTCCTAAAATTCCTAAAACAATTGCACAGCCACAAATATACCCTGAGAGAACTCCTTGTACATCAATTTCCAAGAAATATTATTGCACATGAAACATGTCATATTTGGTCAACAGCATAACCAGGGCCAGTAGTACATATGCCAAATCTATATCTCATATAAGATGCAACCCCCTTAAAATTAGCTTCAAAATTAGGTCTTCACATGATACACGAGTATATACGAAACATATATTTTATACATATTGAGGTTATAGACATTTTAGGAGGCAGCAGCTTCAAAGTAGAAAACTTGTTTAATAATCTGAAATTCAAAGAAGTAGCTTACACACACATTGCAATGAGCATCCAATTTTAGACAAAATTCACTTGCAGGAGTAGCTTGTGACAAGACCAAACATGTTATGAGTACAACAAAAAGGAGCCATTGTCATTAATTTGATTTCTGTCAGTGAAGAAAGCTGAGGCTTTCACTGCCTATGAATTTAATTTCTCCATAGAAACCCAAATGATGAAGCAAATAGGAGAGCTGTAAAATTTTAAAATGATTTTGACTAGCAAAATCGTCTTTCCCACGTTAGATTTTTATTTGAATCAGTGTAGCCCAGAACATCAAAGTAGGTATAATAGATGTTAATAAAAAACTGGAATATGTCTACCAACTTAATGTAGTGATTCTCAACTGCTGTGCCAGAGCACAATAGTATGCCACAAAATATTGTCATGGCATATTGAAGAAATCGCAAAAAAACACCAGGCACAGGGTTCACATGACAAACTGTACAAATAGTTGAATAGAAATATTGAAATAAAGTAAGTTCATATTTGTGTGCATATTTTTTCTAAATCTATGCTTTTATTTCATAACATTCAAATGCATATCCCTTAAAAATTTTGCTAAGTGTGCCATGATATTTTCATTTGCTTCTAAGTGTGCTATTGCTTAAAAAGATTGCGAAACATTGACCTTAATGCATAAAAATACGATACTTGATGCACTAGAAAATTGAACTCATGAAAATTAAAATGTAATGTGAATACAGTGAAAAAACATTTTGAAATTATGGAACAAATTTATTCAGATGCAGTTTGTTCTCAGATTTTTGTATGGATTATGTCATTTTTTTTTTTGTGGAGGAAGAGTAGAGCATAAAACTACAGGCCACCATTAACTTTCAGCATTAGTACTTCATCATAGTTATATAACGAATTATTTCTTACCATATTGTACTATTTTGCTTTATTTATGGATATGCTGTTCAGTTGTTTATACAAAATGTGCATTGAGAAAAAAAAAGTTATTTCCCTTGACATTAAAAGATTAAGTGGGTGGGCAGGATTTCTTTTTAAGAATTTTTACATTGGATTTAATTTCAGACCATCAATGGAATTTATTTTAATTAAATAGCTATAACTAAACTGAACTTTTGAAAAAGTTATTTATAATTACTATTGCAGAGGTAATCAAAATATGAAAATGAAAATTACAATAGTTAGATAATGAAACAAGAAAAATGTTCGGCAAGATCATACATGGATAAGCCCCCCCCCCCGTATTCAGACTAAGATAGTCATTTTCGTTATGCTAAACATTTCAACCAGTACAATCAGTGTACTTTCCTGTCAATAAGTTTTAAATAAAATCATTTATTTCCTTCAAGAAAAAGGATAAATCTATATACTTAATTTACAAAGGTACTATAATAATACCTACATATTTACACAGTATTATTCTTATGAATTCAATTGTTTTGTATAGTTTTCTGCTTACTATCTGATAAGTCAAAAAGGAACTAATATTGTGAAAATTGAGTCAGTTAAATTCAGTGATATTTGATCATGCAAAGTTTTTCTTTTCTTTTTTAAGCCTACCCTAACTTCACAGATGAAAGGATTTTCAGTTGAAGCCAAAAGCTATTTTAAATCTAGAGCAGCATTTAATTTTTGTATTAATATTTCATAAAAATGCCAGCATAACCTTACTTGGTTCAAAAATATAAAGTCTTTGAATTAAAAATTGTTCTGTAATATTACAACAAAAAACAAACTAACCATGATACATGGAGCTACATTCCAGGGGAAAATATATTGATTTTGCTACATACTGAATAAATTGTAAAAAATAACTTTTTCATTTCAATTTAAACAATTTTCTTTTGTCAGGAAAATTTGTAAAATTTTCATTAGTCTTTGCTGATGAGGTTAAAATTTGATTTGTCATGAGAAAACTTACAAGTGCTTTCCATTTTCTTTTTTAAATTAAAAAATGTAAACATGCTTCTTGAATTTAAAAGAACAATTTATAGTTTATGTAAAGTTTTATAATTATATAATAAAAATAAATTTCAGTCATTAAATGTACATTGCCATTTTTTATTTTTAAATAAAATTTCTTACTCAGCTTGGAAAAAGTATGTAAACAAATACAGACAAAATATATTTAACAGGATTTCCAAGTTCAACAATCATTCAAATGAAACTGTTTTTCATATACAACATTATATATATATATATATATATATATATATTACACACATACACACACAATAACAAGATACACAATAAAATAAATGTTATAGTTGCATATTTAATGATTTTTATAAAACCATCAGCAGGATAGATCTTGGTAATTAGATAACAGCATAAAGCATATAAGTTTCTTTTTACTTATGCATCGAAAAAGAGCTTAAAAAGTATGTTATATCTATTTCTAAATATCAAAATTTAAAAGGGTCAGTTTGAAGTTTCTATTGTGTTTTATGAAAATACAAGCATGAAGGTATATACAAAATCCTTGTCATACATATGAAGGGGTGCTGAGAATTTGTTTGATCTTACCCACTTCAAAAAAAAATCTAGCATAACACCAGAATTTTCTTTAAAATCCTCTTTGATAAGGCTGAGAACTTTTCAGCACCCACTTGTCATCTATATATGCATATATAATCCATTTTAGTAAGGTGCATGCAAACATTTTGCATATATTAGTACATAAATAGTGTTTAGATTCAACATTTATGCACAAATGAAACTTGTGTATCCGTTCACTATAGATTTTGTTCTTCATCTCATATGCATACTCAGGAGAGAATACAGATAAAAAATAAATCAATATACTTGATAAGATAAGAATCTCATCTAATGAGGAGTTAATATGGACATGTAGTAGCAGGAAGGAATCTAAGAGTCTTCAGCTTAACACTTTCCTAAACAACCTTACCTCAAAATTATTGAAGAATGAAGAAATACAAGAAAGCAATTTTTTTCCATTTATTTCTATTATTACGTGATGTCTTCTATTAATCTTTACTCATTTTAAAAGGATCAATGTTTTTATAAACAAAGTTATCAGGAAAAAAAATGGAAAAAAAAAAGAAATGCATATAATAATACAGTAGATATTTCAGTTAGCAGATGCAGCCAATTACATATAAAAACAAATATGCAACCCTAAAGAAAGACTAATTTACAACCATTACATTCCATTAACATATTGGATCCATTCCCAAATTATCTACAACTCAATGGCTGTTGATTGAGGAAGGAATAAGCTAACAGCCAATTTTAGTTGAGACCTGTTTTCATTTCCAATATTTTTTCTATTGATAATGCACCAAAAGAATATATATATATATATATATATATAAAAAAGAAAAGTACAGACAAATTAATAATACACAGTTCTTAGCATTTATTATATATATATATATATATATATATATATATATATATATATACACACACACACACACACACACACACACACACTTTATTTCATATGACTTTCTGGGACCATGCATGTTTTTATATCAGTCTAGAAGATATATATATATATATATATATATATATATATATACACACACACACTTCTAACTGCATGCAAATGCTTTTGTTATGTTCAAAAATAAAACAATCATTTTCTTTTGCATTTACCAAGTTTTCTAAAGAAGTGAAAGCAAGGAAAACAGTTAATTAAATAAAAATTAACTAAGGAAAGAAGAAAGAGAGAGAATCCTTCTCACACCATGGAGGGTAAAGGGCCACACCCTCCTTCAACACACTAGTGTTGTTGCTGTAGTTTCTGTAACAAGTAAGCTTTTTACAAGGTGGAGTTGTTAGTCACACAACTTACCAGTTTTGAACCGAGTTATCCTTCTCCTAGACTGGTTGCCAACCAAGGATAGAAATCAGTGTTCCCTGCTATTTAACCCATAGCCGGTGAAGAAAAGAATGGATTCATACCTTTCGCAAGAGTATTTGTGCAAAAGTGAATGCAACAATATGGGCCAGAATTTGAACACAGCAAGTCAATCATACTTTCCATGACAATCGACCACAAACACAACCTATGGAAATATGTTAATTGACCACTGTTGACTTATTAAAAAAATATCTATGTGATGGTTATAATCAGTGAAAGATCTGTGTTATTGAGCCAAGTCAAAATAGACGGATTTTCCCAGCCACATGTTCATGAAAACTACATGAATATGTATCAAAGTTAGTAATAATATGCTTTATTTTCTTGTTCTCTTAAATACATTAATTGATTTTTTCCTTTTTAAGCAGTGATCCCCTATTTGTAAAGAAAAAAAAAAAGAAAGTTAGTTGTTCATGAACTTTTATAATTATCCACTTGTATAGTCTTATAATATTTCTATTTTCAGGATTATCTTCTTTGAATAATCAAATTTTCATTTTTTTTTCTCTCCTTATCCTTAAGACTTTTTTTTTAACCCCTAGACTACAAAAAAACAAAAACAAAAACAAAACAAAAAAAAAAAAACAAAAAAAAAACAACTTTCCTTTCTTCAAAAAGACCAAAACAAACATGTGAATAAAAATTCAGATGTCACTCTGGACTTAATTATTTTTTATTTTTAAAGTAGCTTTGTTTACTTACCAATGTGCTTGAATGTGTCATATAGAAAACATCCTCAGGAAAAAGTAAGGATCCTAAAATGGCGATTGAAAATCTAAAAATAAGAAGATATAAGTGAAAAAAAAAAAAAAAAAAAAAAAAAAAACTAATGGAAGCACTTGAAAATATGTGAAAGCAAAAATAAAAAAAAAAAAAAACAAAAAAAAAAAAAAAAAAAAAAAAAAACAACATGACTATGGCACATTAATAACATCTAAACAAAATCTTTTCATATTAGAAAGGAAACAAAAAGCCACAAATAGTACACCCATTATAGCCCTAAAGTGCTGAGATATCAGCAACCAAAAATGTAAATTATATCAAGAATTGTGAGAGAAGTTTATTCTTCAACAACAATGTGGCCTCATGTCCTATTTTAAGAGAAAAATATTTTCTTAGATATATTCCTTTGTCATTTAATGCAATCAAACATTTTAAAAGTATAGTAAAAATGTCAACAAAAATAAAGACTTGACCTGGTTTTTCCTCACTACAAATGAGTCACCCTCCATTGCTAAAGCTCAGCCAAATAGGACATTTGCAACAGGAGATTGTATGTATAATTAGTTGCATCAACAACCAATCCTATCTCTTAAAGTGAGGTACAATTGCACCCCTAAATACAGGTAGTTTTATTTTATTCTTGTATTGATTTCAAGGAGATAACTAATCCCAAAGAAAAAGAAATAATTACATTAAATTGTTATAAAATAGCAGGATTAATTTATTTTTATATTTTTATAGTCATCTTATACAGCTATTTGTTCAAAAGTTGATACGCATTGTGTAGTTTTATTTACTATTTCATAACCATCCTAAAGTGATTGGTTAATATTCATTAGTTAAATACCATTTAAAATTTAAAATCATAATTATCAAATACACTAAGTTGGTATTATGCTACAAGTCCTTAAAAGCTGTTCATTAGATAATTGATATTGTATTCTTTTTAAGAAATGCTCATTAAAACAGGATTGTATCTCTATAGATTAAGCTCTATAAACTATTTAATAATTTGTACTTTAAAGCATTTCAAGCTGAATGGAAGTTGATGTTACAAAACTGGAGTAAATAAGGAATAAATCCAAAACAAGGACAAAGTCACTTTATTATTGCTTCCTTATTTATTGTCCAAGTAATTTTTTTTTTACAGTAAAGTTCACCCTGTACAAGGCCCGAAGGCCACTCAAGGTAGAGGGTTACATTAGGAGGCAATTTGTATGGATAGAAGGGGAAGGTAATAATTAACCCTAGACTTGAACAGTTTAAGATTGCAGTGATTGGAGAAACATCCTCTTGGGAGTTGTTTCCACAATGCAGTGATTTGCAGTAAGGAACTTTTTGAGTGGAACTTACTTCTCACTGATGGAATACAGAGGGTATGTGGGTAGTTTGCTACAATGTAAGTAGCATAGTGGGTCCTTGCTGTGAAGGTTAGAACTGGTGGAACCAAGGAATGCAGTTCATCCAAGCACATTCCGTGAAAGTAGTGAAAGGCTTTCCACATCCCACCTATAAGAGGGAAATTGAAAAATAATTTATCACCCACATGGACTGAGAAGTTTTTGGACTACAGAGGCTGGAGAGTGTGGTCTGGGTGATACCCACCTAAACAGTGCTTCATTTTTGACCTGATCTTGCTCTTGTCAAGGTAGAGGATAGTACGTGGAATCAGGTACTTACTGGAGTGATACAGAGACCAACCATTTTACCAGAATCTTTAGTGATGTCTTGTGTGTGCAAGTTCCACTTGAGGTCAGGTGTTAGTTTAAGGCCCAATAGTCTAAAGTCACAGTATCCCTCTGTGGGGACATCTGTTCATCATGACTGGCTGTAGTTTGGGGTTCGAGACATTAAATGTAACCAGCCAATTTTTCCCCACTGCTAGATTGGAAGAAAGATCAACTGCCAATCTCTGATCATCAAGAGTTTTAGAGGTGCACCTGTATATAGTCATATCATCAGCAAAGATGTTTTCAAATGATCAGAGAGTATTCTTCAGTCAGTTATGTGCCATGTGTGATTCACACTTAGGTGATCATGTATCTTTTGATACATGACTGACAAGGCAGATTTTTTCCCACAGGTTGCCATTTCTTTCTGCGGTAGACCAGTTGCCATCCAAGGCTACAGAACCCTGGTCTGTCATGCTATTTACCCATAGCTGGGGGAGAAGAAGAGGATTCATACCTTTTCCAAAGGCATTAGCAATTAAGTGAATATAAATTTGAAATCTGCCCTCAGATTTCTCAATCAGAGTCAATATATCCATTACTCCACCGTGTATCCTTGAGAAAGGCATATTATTTATGTAAATCAAAAAGAGGGTTGGTCTGAAGAGTGATTCATGGGGGACACCTGCATTGACTGCCAGGTGCTCTGAGGACTGGCAATTAATAACTACCTTCAGGGACCTACCTGCTAGGAAGGATTTTATAATCAAGAAGACTCTTCCAGTAATTCCATGACAGGAGAGCTTGTGTAACAAACCTTTGTGCCACACCTTGTCAAAGGTCTTTGAGATATCTAATGTTAGGTGTGTTTGTCATTAAGAGCCTCACTAATTCTGTGAGTGATAGTAGCTAGGACATCAGCAGTGGATTGGGCCAATCAAAACCCATACTGCTTGTCACTGAAGAGGTTATTTTTCTCTAGGTGCTTGATGACCTTTCTGACCTTTCACCTCAAAAAGATTGCTAATGATACTGAGGAGACTGATGGGTACATACTGGGAGGGGGAAGATCACACAACCATGTTCTTGAAAACCGGATATATGCCGGACACCTTCCACAGACGCTTCCAGCAGTTGAATAACTTTGCAAGGATTGGGGATAATTCTGGGTTGATATTCTTAAGGACAACTACAGGAATTTTGTTTGGGCCAGTGGCTTTCTTAGTTCAAGGCTTTTGAGAAGTCTAGATACTTCACATGCTGTAATGGTAATATTAACAAGATTGTGAGAGAAATGTGAGAAGTTGGGGAGGGGATGGTCTTTGTTGTCTAGTGTTAAGTTTGAGGCAAATGTTGAAGTGGAGAGCTTTGCCTTTTCTTCTGAGGAAGATATGACCTGTTGGCCCAGTTATAATTGTGGGCATAGCCACTTTACTTTTGTTCATGATTTGGTTGGCAATCTTCCATAATTCCTGGGATCCAATTTGTTTCTTTTCAACTTTGACAGCTTGTATATAGCTGCACTGAGTGTTTTTAGAACTTTTTACAGGAACTGTGAGCAGTTCTTGCAAGAGTTATTGAAGTAGTGGTTCTAGTGAGCTATGTTTGCAGAGCATTCAGGACTAAGCCAGGGCTAATTGCTTGTTTTTTGCTGGAATTTTTTCTGGTAGTATAAAACTCCATTCCAGAAAGTATCCATTCTGAGAAGAGGCAGCATGATTGAAGCTTGAGAGAGGAGCTTCTGTCTCACAAGATTGAAAACTGTCCCAGTCTGCCTTCATGTAATGATATATCAAGGGATGCCTTAGGTTTGGCATCAATCTAGACCCTGATTAGAGAATGGCCTGATGTACTTATGGGGGGTAAAACTTTTGTTAAGCATTTATCAGGGCAGGATGTTAGAAAGAGGTAGAGGAGGTTTGCTTGATGTCCCCTTGCATCTGGGACACAGACAGGTTCTTTAATGATCTGGATTAGTTCATAGGCAATGGAAAAGTTTCAATATCTGCTTTCATCAACGGTTTTGTTGGAGTGGGCTATGGGTTTATGGTGGATATTTAAGTCACCACAGATATGAACACTAGCTGAGGGAAATTCAGTGAAGATATTATCAATCCTCAATATTAGATTGAAGATTACTGTCCCTTCATCCTGTGGGAGATAGATAGCAAAGATGAATGTGGTTCTATAGATAATTGCCACACAGAAGCACATATACAGGAGATCAGTCTTCATTTTTTGCATCCTGGCCACAGGGAAACTCTCCTTGATGTAGGCTCCAAATCCCTGGCTGTAACAATTTAGGTGGTCATGTTTTGTTATAAGAGGTGAGTAGCCCAGGATTGTGAGCCTCTGTAGTGGGCTTGAGGCATTGATACCTGTTTCAGACAGAAACAGGAGATTGGGCTTGGACTGAAGAAAATGGAGTTTCACTTCTGGAAAATTGAAACAGACACTTTACATTAGTGTAATAAATAAAATATGCAAATTAACCAGAAAGCTGACTTTTTTTTTTTTTTTTTTTTAAATCATTTTTAATGGCCCACGCAAGTCTTAGAATTCAGGCTATATCAACTAAATTTAACTTGGCATTCTAGTAACTTTTTCAGTCTTCTTGTATATATTCATATCTCCTAATCATCAGCAACACCTATTTTTTTTTTAAACAAATAAAAATTCATTTTTAGCAATAAATGCAAATGAGAAAAAAACTAAACAGAAAAAATGCATTTCTGAGACAGAGTATTGTTAATATTGTAAACATAGAATGCAACCCTTGCCAAAGCTTTCCCCCAACCAGCCAATGATTACCTCACACAGCATTTAAATTCTCAATCACATCAGTATGCACTGGAAACTGAGAAAAGACCAGCTGCATGCTCACATATTAATGACGAAAGACAAACACCACATCAAGAAATTAATATATTATAAAATGAGTTTTTTTTGTTGTTTTTTATTCAGGGTTTTACTTTGTTTGTTTGAGTGGGTAAATAGGTGACACTTGAGAAAACTCAGCTATTTTCTCCTACCAACTCCTTACTCATCTACACATCCCGACATGTGACAGACAAGTCTATCTATAGCTAAAATCAAACCAGAACTGACTCATTCCACACATGAGTGTTAATATAGACCATCACCTGGATACACCCTATTTTCGGCTTTGTTATTACTTGATTTTCAAAACCTCTCATTCAGTCAAAGTGGATGCTGCTCAGAAAACTAAACTTCAAAAGGAACCACCTGCTGGTTATAAAACAGAAACACTTGGGATCAAGATAAAACCACATCTTTTCCACGCGGGTGTCCATAGTATCACAATATTATTCAATGCTAGATTCAGTAACTGGTTTGAATTAGATTGAAACTAATGGACAACAGACAAAATATGTTTGAGGCAAGGAAACTGATCTAAAAGAATCAGTGTATAATTTCAAAATACTATCAAGCAAATTTTTTTTTAACTCATAACTATTAATTTTGATTATTTGCATCGTATAATAATTTACGGAAAAAGTGAATCAAAGATTAAACAGAATCTTATGATTAAAAAGAAATAAAAACAAACAGTGAAGTTATTTTTCTCTAAAAACATTTTGTACTTGATCAATTTAGTTGTACTTTCTCTTTAATTTTTGAAAGGTGGGGGGAATCTTAACACCACAGACCTCAATATGCATAATAAAAATTTGTTACTTTCTGAAAGAATTTACATATGTCAACATAGTATGGCTTTTGTTGCTCAGCAGGAATATGGCTGGAATTCTTTGCTTAAGAAACAACAGAAATGAGAACATTTTCACATTAAAAAGAATGGAACAAGTTTAGCAGCATGCATTGCTGTTAACATTTACATTTTTTGTTTGCTACCATTTCTTGATTTGTACTAGAGAATTTTTTTGTTTTTTATACAGGTAAACCTGAAGAAAGCTGTAAAATGGATTGGCCAAAATTTTGTGGGTACAAAAATCACAAAAGAATGAATTTAGTTATCCAAAAATCTCTTAATTAATCAGTTGTCCTACACATTTTTAATAAATGAATAGTAACTAGATAAAGTGACAGAAATGGTTTGCAACAAGATTTGTTTGTCATCCTGTCAAGACAGATTCTAGTTTCACTAATGGTACTTGCAAACTCAAACCAAAAAGACTTCATACTCTGACAGAGCCACTACCACCTTGCAGAACACCCTTGTAAAAAAAAAAAAAAAAAAAAAAAAAAAAAAACTTCCATAACCTCATTCCATCTTTACACACTGATTTGACTGTCTATCCAAAAGAGCTGGAATATGGCGGCCTCTCACAGTGGCAATGTTTTGACCCAGGTGAGGTGGCATAACTGATGCAATTGTGTCAATGATGGCACACTTATTGGGTTCATTTAGTCACAAATTATACATAAATATATATTTTATTGCTACTTTATCACTAACTTCCTCAAATTCCTTTCAGCTCTCATCTCATTTGCTGAAAACAAATTTATTCAATTTGAGGAACAGATTTTTCAAATTGAAAATGGTATTTGCCATCTTATAGATAATCAATGTAGCACAAAGCATTTTTTAAGGAGAGACACAAGAAATAAGAGTGATTTACTTTGCTTGCTTCAGCTTTAAACTATTTTCATTACAAAATACAACAAAGAGAGAAAACAAAAATTAGCTTTGTTTCTTTCTCCTTAAAATACTCAAACTTTGCCAAAAGTGTACATAGAATGTTAAAATTTGATTTAAAAAAAAAAAAAAAAAAAATAATGGTGAAGGTGGGGGGAATTTAAAACCATAGTAAATTTAACAGATTTGATAAATTATTTTTACTTTATTTTCATTGACAAATTGGTTGCAACAACAGGGAAGGAAAGCAGATGTTTGTGAACAGTATTTAAAAAAAAAAAAAAAAAAATCATGTGCCATTAGTGATCAGAATTCATTCACATGAAAGAAACGGACTTCCCAATACAAGCAAGTTAATGCTGATCTTAATTAACTTGTCGACAGTTCCAATAAAAATTTAGTTTTGAGAAAAAAAAAATAAAATAAAAATAAATGCGAAAGTGTTCAATAATCAATAGATTACATCAGTAATGTACACTAAACAAATTAGATGCACTTTTTAAAAGATGTCCTGTTGTTTGAAGCAATACTTACCCAAATCTTTCAAATAATAGATATTGCTTCTGTGTTTAGTAATTATATTATTAAAACAACTTTTTAATACAATATTGAACAAATGTCACAGGTTCCCAATATGTAATTAAATTATGAAATGCAAAATATTTTGTTCATAAAATTTGAAGTAGGGATAGAAAGATGGTTTTTAGAAAGTGCATAAGAAATGTGCTGTGTTAATAATGGATGAAATGAAATTTGTTGCAAAAGTAAAGATTAAACCAACATAAGAAATTAGAATATTCAACACAAATAATTGCTACAAATACCCTTGAGTTCTTCAATTTTTATAAAAGGAGAGGAAATCAAAGAAAAAAATTAACTGAATAAAATCAGATCTGACAGATAAACTAAAATATAAATCTTAAAAAACTTGAATTCATGGGTGGTATCTAGAGCAAAACATTCTTGATCCTTCTGAGTTTGAGCAAGAAAAGAATGGAAATTCTAATCTAGAAAATTAATGACTAAGGAAAAAGCTCTTCACTCTATAGATTATAATAGACAATTTACAGAAAAATAAGAACAGGAAGAATATTATTCAATCTGCTATTATAGGACTTACAAAATAGAACAGGGCAAGAATAATTACAGCAATTGGAAGCTGCAACAAAAGGACAAAGGAACAATGAGAAACTTCATACTTACTTAAAAAAAGGCAAAGATTGATATGGATCTGCAGAGGACATTGAACAAAAACACTGAATCAATTATCATGGCAGCTAAATTAAATGCATCAGAACAAAGTGGAGAGAAAAAACAGCAAATAAAAGTAGGAAATTGCTCTCCAAAAAGGAATATAAAGACAGAAATCACAGGACTGCAATTCACTGGATGTATTCAAGTGATTTGGGTTAAACCATGCATGGAAAACTGAAAACTATACTTGAAAAGATTAAAATACTCTGGATATTTGTGACTTCGACCACCCAATACAAGCAAGAAACTGAATTGGATTGTTAAGGTAACAGAAAGTCATATTGCAGACATCTGTTTTCATAAACTATATGAAGGGAAATAAAAATTTAAGAGAACATAAGTATTGTACCAATAATTGGTATACTGTCTTAAAGACTTGCATAGGAAGATTAAAGAAACTGGACAAAGAAAGGTGAAAACCATCCAAAAGCACAATATTAGATTTGAGGTTTATTACCACTACCCACCTTGACAACTAGCAGATACCTCTCTAGTGTGAAGATGCAATCGCATAACAAAGTTTATATTTTTTTTATAAGAGAGAGAATATGGGGTTGGGAGGGTTAAACTAATTTTCTACATAGATTGTTACAGATCATACAGAATAAACAGTTAAAAGCAATAATATTTATAGGCACCATTTTCAACAGATGGTGAACAATTTTTAATGTCTGTTTAAAGTAATGAATAAAGAGTGAAAATACGTCTTCAAAATGTAACCAATTTTTAAATTGCTTCACTGTTTATACAAGGTAACCAAAAAAGTTCTGTCCGTTTTTAAAGGAAAAAAGAAAACGCTTCACAGTATGTGTAACTTATGTTTAGTCTTCGAAGTAATCGCCATCGGCATCCAGCACGTTCTGCCAACATGTCTCCAGCTGTTCAATATTCTTGCCGTAGAACTCAGGGGCTTTTGACGAAAAGAACTCCGTGAGGGCTTTGCACAAGTCTGCTTCATTGGTGAAGGATTTCCCACGAAGATGATTATCCAGGGAGTGGAAGAGGTGGTAATCGGATGGCGCAAGGTCAGATGAATAAGGTGGATGGCACAAAGTCTCCCACCCAAGTTGATGTATGGTATCCCTGACCACTCACACAACATGCGGCCTGGCGTTGTCATGGAGGAAAAGCACACCTTTGCGATTCAACAGTACTGGCTCCTTCTGGCACAATGCACACGTTTCAATTGCTGCGAGTATAGGTCTCCAGTGACCGTTTGGCTCGTTGGTAGCAGTTCATAATGAACCACTTGACGACCTGTCCACCAGACACAAATCTTGTGGTGTGAGGGACAGCATCCTGAGGAGACAACCAATGTCTGGAATGCTTGGGAGTTTCGTACAGAACCCACTTTTCATCACTGGTAAGCACTCGATTGAATAAGGATGCGGTATGGTGGTGAGAAACCAGCGATATGCAGGCTGCCACTCATCCCTTGTGGACCCCCAACAGCATTTGCGGAACCCACTTGCTCAGTTTGTACGTCTTATCTAGACAGTGCAGGTGAAATTTAACTGTTTCATTGGAAACGTTGAACTGTCTTGCAAGTTCACCACATGTTAGACTACTGTCCTCTTCAATGGCCGCCTTCAGGACTCCGTCATTCAAGACCTGTGGTCGTCCACTGCGAGGCTCATCATGGGGAGACAAATCTCCTGGCTTGAATTTTCGAAACCAACGCCTTGCAGTACGTTCATCTACAGCATTATCCCCAAACGCTCGACATATGCGGCAACTTGATGCAGCTGCTGATAAGCCCACTTTGAAGTCGTAAAGCAAACAGCCCCGAATGAGATCTCTAGACACTTCCATCCTTCTCACAGCTGTCTGGCTTATAACTGATGGCCGGGCACTGTGCGTGTATTTTTATAACGTCTGATGTTCCTTCTTCCAGCTGTCTGAATTTGAAAACAATTGCTACACGCATTTCGTATATATTTCAACTTCATTCAATGACTAATCAAAAAACGGACAGAAGTTTTTTGGTTACCTTGTATAATTAGTATAACTCATGTTTCTCCTTTTAAATTGATATTTATCTTTTAAGAAGAACTATAACATTTATAGTATGTGGCTCACCCCAGATAATGCCAGAACAAACTTTGCACTTCGTGTGATGTCAAAGACAGATACATTGGCTGATTGATCCGAGAGATCACCTCCAAGCCACTAAGTATAGATCTGCACCTCTCAGCACGTCAGTGACTGATCCTGACAAGTAAGAACATTGTTGGGTCAGCTGCAAACTAGGATGCGCATGTAAGGAGAAAACTGTATGACAGATACATAAACACCCACCTGAAAAGAGGAAAGAGTCTCCTACATCCCCACAAGACACTGTTAAACCATAGTGACTTATCAGTTAAATATAATAGCTTGAACATTATAGTATATAGTCTAACATTGACTAAATATTGGAAGTACACTGAAAGTAATGTACAAAATAGTTTAATACAACTAAAAGAACTCCCAAAAGAAACTTGAATACATTTAGGTTGCTATATTAACATTTCAGAAATACAATTCATTCGGCCAAATAATTGTCTAGTAAAAATTTATTCAGATCTTTATAAAAGGTTCAATATTTGCTACTGTATGTTGTAATTCAGCTGGTATGGTCATAGAAACAATCCAAAAATGAACTCTCTCTTGCAAAATACTAAATTTAAAAATATATGAATGTGTAATATTATCATCATACATTACTAATGAAAATTTGAAACTAAGTCTCATATGTGTAACATTTACTGTTTATTTCACTCCAGTCTTTATCAATCACTCTTAACCAGTGGATGTGTGTGGATTTGGAGTCTCTTCAAACATTGACACTACATTCTTGACACTAGCAGATAGTGTTATAGGTTTGAATTCTAAAGTTTATGTGAAATTAAGAATATTAAAAAGAAAATAAAATCTTTAAAATATGGTATGGTTAAGTTCCTTTATAATGAAATCATTAAAACAAAAATGATGTAGTGAAAGAGGAAATTAATTTGTCATTTTAATGTAGGTTAAAATGTGCAGTTTAAATAAGCCAAACAGGAAATAAAATAACATGCAGGTATGACCAATTGTTTGAACTGAAAATGAAAAAATAATGACTCATTGTTCTAGAAAATATTTTGTAATATTTATCATTTACTTTTATAATTGATATTCATTGTTGTGAAAAAAAACTATTTGCATGCAATATATACATTCCACAAATGATAAACGGGTTCAAATATGTTGCAACAATTACATACTGATGCTGAAATAGAATTAGCTTTGGAACAGTAAACTTTTGACTTTTTTTCAACATCTGTGATTACTATATTTATTCGTAATTAATACTAAGATGTTAAACAGAAAAACAAGTACTAAATTTAGCATTCTTTCATGCTAATTTAAAGTATTCCTGCTTAAATCCCAAAGTTCACAAGGCACACAAAATACAAAAATAAATTCTTTTAAAAATGATTTGTACTAAGCTTTTCCATTTATGATTAGTAAATATAGTCTTAATAATAATATCTAAAAGGATGAAATTAATATAGAATTTTTAAAAGATTTTTAACTTTATAAATTATTTTAATTAAAAGTAAAAAAAAAAAAAAAAAAAAAAAAAAACAATCCTTGTAAAAATTCATTATTCATTGAAAAAAAAAAAAAAAAAAAAAAAAAAAAAAAAAAAAAAGAAGTTCTTAAGACAATAGTATCCTTAAAATAGCTTATTTGTAAAAACAATTAAATGCTTTGCTAATTAAATAATGTTTTAGTTTTATTGCATTTTTTTTTTTTTACGATTCAGCAGATTTTTTTTTAGTAAATGGCGTTTCTGCTTGACAAAAAAAAAAGTTAAGGATTTAATTTCTCCAAGGGGTCCTGTTTTAGCTAATATAAATATGAAGAGGGTGTCATTTTAATTGCTCGAAATCTCATAAAATTAAGGAGGATGGGGTAATAGATGTAAAAAAAAATTTAAAAAATAATTCCATTCATTTGTGAACAAGTACCGAAAATTTCATTAAAATCCAACACTTATTTGATTTTTGCAAGAATTTGCAAATCAACAACTTTTACTGCAAAAAAGACACTAATATTTTGTACACTAGGCCCCCCCCAAAAAAAAACACAAGAAAAACAAGATTGTTACCTAAAATTTAGAATATGTTAGAATGGGTTAAAAAAAATTTAATAAAAAGATACTTTGGTCTTTCCTCTTAATAAATATTCTTATGATAAAACTGTTTGTATTAATTTTTTAATTTAAACTGTTTTTTATTAATTTTTGTTTTTTTAATCATAGTATACATTTTTTTCTAAAAATACCATACCATGATTAAAAAAAAAATTATTGTACGCAGTTTTTTTTTTTTTTACCAGTGAATTATTGAAGTTTATATATATATATTATATATATATATATATATATATATATAACAGTTTAATACCATCAAAACTCATTGATAATAACTACTCAAGAATGCACTGTTGGTTTCACATAATAGTCAATTACAAAATGAAATTCAATTTGCATTGCATCAGTCTAGATTAATATTTTGTATTTGCATAGATGGAACCTCATAAAATATTTACTATGTAACCCAAGAGGATATTGCTATGATCCAGTGGGCCAATGTCCCTAGTGAGCTGTCTCATTAAGAAATAATACACAGATGCATAAAAAAAATGGGGGGAAAAAAATGAAAAAGAAAGAATCAACGAGTTATAAAATGTGATGGCTCTTCAAACATAGAACCTTATCCAATACTATGTCTTTACATTCAGACTAGTACACTTATCTTGGTTGCTATAATCACAATACTTCAGCCATTGTGCCTTCTAGTTTTCTTTAGGTATCTTGGTAATATCGCAAGACAAAATTCCTCTTCTCAAAAATTCCAACAAAACTTATCCAATATCTTAGATTATTTTTAAATTTATTTTATTTTCCTTTATTTCACAGGTATTTTCAACACAAAGATCAAAATCAAAAAGAGATATTCAGAAGGTATTGTTGCCTATTTATTTTTGCAGAAACTACAACAGATACAAGAGACAATAGCACTGTTAGACAGTGCAAGTTTTCACCTGGAAAACTCTTTCCATTCATCACCATTCGCTTTGTATTTTCATGGTACTTCTCAGTTTATGAAGAGTCTAACAACAGATTACTGTGCTCACATTTACTCTGAACAAATAAAAGAAAATCCTTCACTGACAAATCATTCACTATAATCTTGCATACCATTACCAAGAACTTATTTTTAATAACTGTCATATCTAACATCATAATAAAACTGAATAGAATTTTCTCTGAACAGTAAATAGTTTGTTATGAAACTTAGCTTTTCCAGAATTACTTATTCATAAATTTTAATGAGCATAGTAAATACATAAAAAATATTCCAAAATGAGATCTGATAAAAGAATAAATAAAAATGACTGTCTATATTTCTGAGATGAGGTATTATGTACATTATTTACATTATTCGGACCATTGTCCTCATCTTTGTCACCATATTTATTACAACGTTTCGGCCATTGTAATGTCAAACTTAACCCTTTATCTCGCTCACTGGGTTGACTGTTCTAGTTCCACATGCCATGTTTAATGGATGTCAGTTATCAGTTATCTCCTGTTAATTTCCCCCTGAAAGTTTGAAACTTTGAGGGAAATTAACAGGAGATAACTGATAAAACATGGAAATTAACAGGAGATAACTGATTAAACATGGCACATGGAACTAGAACAGTCTTGTCAGGATGAATACATGCTGCCTAAATAGCCAAGTTCGAATTCCAGTCGAATCCATTACATTCACTTACGTGCTAATACCCTTGGGAAAGGTGTGAATCCTCTGCTTCTCCCTCCAGCTATGGGTAAAGAACAGGACAGACTGGGTTCTACAGCCTCGGAGGGTCGTTTGGGGACCTTGCGGCCCTTCAAATAGTGTGGATGGTCCTGCACGAAACCTTCACTACTATAATCAAATCTCATGTGCTGTTGTCGGGCTTTCAGTTTCCTGGAACTGATCTGCTTGACAGGAGAATCAAAAATATATATATATAATAAAAATATAGTTTTAGTTATGCTATACCTATGGGTAAAAGTATTCAATATCAGAGATATAGTGTATGTAAATATGACACTGAGATCAACACCAAGCAGTGACAGTCTGTTTTATGCACAACCTTCAAGCCATGTCCTGAAGATTGTGTTGATGCATGAAAGACTGTCACCACTTGGTGTTGACTTCAGTGTCCACAAAAATCTAATAAAAGGATATATATATATATATATATATATATATATATATATATATATATATATATATATATGTGTGTAAAAAATGAAGTCAAAGGGTTAAATATCATAGAGGGTTTACAAGTTCTTAGAAGTACTTTTTTGAATTCAATGGGGATGATACTTGCTATATCCTTTCAGGATATATCTTCATCATCATTCATCAAGTCCATTAATACTCACAGCTCCCACCTTTGGCTCCAAATATCTGTCTGCACATAAGAACAACCATACCCATCCCACACAACACCTTTTACTGGTTGGTTAAGCATGGCAAACATAGTTGATGAATCTCAGATCAAATAAAAAGGAAAGCAATGTTCAGCACATGAAAAAACAAACAAAAACTGATCACTAAAAATGCATTGTGAAGCAGAGACAATATATTCTAGTCATCTACTGCAGCTGTCTCCAGCCATTTTGACTAGACTGGCTGCTGATGTGCATCAAGTGAGTTTTAAATTATGCACAGTACTTTTTTTTTTTTACCTTAATCAAAGGTCACAAATCAAAATCACTGAAGTTATCTATGCACAAGTTTTGTAGTGACATGTGCGAGTAATTTGACAAACCTCTAGATAGGCAGTTCAAATCAAACGGTCAGTTCACAAAGGAATAGTAAGAGAGTTTAGTATCAACATAGATAACTAGAGATGAGTTTAAAAGGAATTTTTCACACTTCCTGTCACAAAAAAAAAAAAAAAAAAAAAAAAGAACAGACACACTTTTCCTTTATGTAAGAACAGCTTACCATAGCTAGCAGAGACCCTACTGGACTAGGTGTTGGAGAGAAAAAAATGTTTATTCCTTTCACCTTTAGCAGATGGAACATTCATACATTTTGGACAAATGCCAAACAAGAACAAGAACACTAATTTCAAAGGAATTCAAAATATGACATTGCAGTAATGAGTGAAACAGCTGGTAAGAGAAACTAAATGAAGAGCTTCGGGATACACACATTTGAGTTATATATATTTTTTTTTAAATAATTTAAAAAAGAAAGTTACAAAGTTGAGGTTATTTGTACATTGATAAAAATTTAAATTAATGAAAATTCTGTTAAATATATAATTTAAAATTTTAAAGAATTTTAATCACTTTTTGAAAAAATAGTTTCTCAGAATGCATCTTATCCTATATGATCTATTTCAAACAAAATGAAGTTTTACCAAAGTAAAACTATCTTGTGCAACAATTTATCAAAGGAATGAAACTATCAGCTTAGAAAAATCATTTAATGTTTATAAGTTATTTTGCCCCCCCCCCCACCTCTCATGTGAATTACCTTTTAGCTTGACAAACAAATACACTCCTATGCTATAAATATTAGGCCATTTCAAAAGTATATTTCTGTTTTTCTTATATATAAACTTAGGTTTGCACTAGGTAGTTCAATTTAATTTTTTAAGTTAATACATATTTCAATGAGTAGAGGATCTAAAAGGTTTTCTTACTAGATATTAATAAGAAATAGCTCATTAATATTTATGGGTCTAAAAGCAAATCGTTTATCACTATACTCCTGTTATTGGCATCCATATTTTAAATTTATATGTCATATATATGAGTATTAATTTATGTAGCCAATAGTACTTATAAAAACACTAAATACTAATATAAATTTAGTGCAATTGCATATATATATGGGTAATCCAATCTGGCGGTTATTTTGGTGGGAGTGGCTTGTTTATTTATTAGGGTTAATTTGTTTTACTTGTATTGACTTCAATGTTCATTTTTATATTTACATATGCTCTATCTCTGATATTGAGCACTTTATCCCATAAATATAGAACACCTTAAAACTATATATATAAGAATGTGCCAAAATGTGTATAAGAATATTACTATTGCCTGATAGCATAATTTAGAAAGACAGAACTTAAGTTGGTTAAGATTAAATTGTTAATCCATTTGGATATTCAAAACAATACAGATTTTAAAATAAACAGAGCTTGTCTCAAAATCCTCTAATAATAATAAATGTTGAAGAATAAATCCAAATTTATTTATATATATATATATATATATATATATATATATATATAATTATATATATAATTCAAGCAACAGGTTCCATCTTAGAAATTTTCATTTTTCTCAATTTAATACATTATTTGACAACTATTATACATTTTTATCTGAAGATCAGAACATTCACTAAATGATTGTGCAAAAAAAAAAAAAAAAAAAAAAACAAAAAAAAAACCTGAAAATGTTTGGCTGGATAACAATTTAAATGAAAGATTTAAAGCACTTTTAACCCTAAATATTCTACAATTGAAACTAATAAGCTTATTATTTTACTTTTTATTCAGTCAAGCTAGCACAGACACATGCTTGTCTTTTAGTGGCTTAGTACTCATCTACTGTTTACCATTCCTATAGAAAAAGTTATTTATGAAATACAGTCAAAACAGACTTTATAGTAGAATTCTTCAAGTTTGGTAAGTTTGTTTTTTTTTTTTTGTGGGGAGGGGAAATTTAAAAAAAAAAAAAAAAAAAAAAAAAAAAAAAATAAAAAATCATAAAATGTCACCTTTAACAATACTAGCAGATCAACAGAGGTGTCAAAGGTATTTATGGCCAAGCACTATTGATATCACTACTAGATCTTTTGATCTACATTTTTTTTTTTGTGGTAGGGAAGAGATACAAGAAATAAGGGATAATTAACTTTACATTTAAGTCAAGTTAAAAATAAAATCAATTCAAATTTTTCAGTCATTAATGAGTGAGAAAGGAAATTCAAGTGAATGAAGATTGGCTATTTTCAGATTTAATTTGAAGGGGAGGGGGATTAACTTTTGAGAACACAAAGTCTAATCTATAAATTAAATTGTCTGGATAATGTTATACCAAGCACAATCACACTGTATTTTTTCCTCATTTCTGAAGCATTTTTGACAGGTGAATGAAATATTAGTTAAAAACCAAAAGATTTCAAGCAATTATATAATTTGACAATGAGTGAGTATCAATATGAAAGGGTTAGTTCTGATTTGTACCAAACAGACAAGCAAGTACCCAACCTGATGATAGGGTAATTATAGAAAAAAGAAAAAAATTACTATTGTCAACTTTCTACAGTTGAATTGAAGGAGGAAAATGATAAAGAGAAGGATAAAAGGAAGTGAGAAGAAGGTGCTGCATACTTCAGGAAATTATAGGATTTCCTTTTCTTAAAATGCTATGTTATAAATTCTTTCAATTAATTTTTATTTTAAAAACTTTAAATTTAGTATGAAGTTAAAACAATGTCCATTTTAAAAACATAATAAATAATATGAAATATGAGCTTTACTTCATAAAAATATACATGTATACATATTTGTAGGTCATTCCTCTGAATTTAACTTTCCTCTGTTTTGACATACAGCATTAATGAAAAATAAAATATTTACAACAGCATAACAAACACCAAATTTTTCTCTTAACAAACATGCACAAGTTGTATTCCAGTATTTTTATTTTCTGCTAAATAAAAAAAAAAATAAAAATAAAATGCTAACATTAGTAAGGTTAAAAATTTTCTATGTAAGGAACCATGTCAATCCAGTTTATCTCAATAAGCCTGTGTGAAAAATCTTTGCTTTACATACTCAATAAGAAAACATAAAATTTATTTTGAATAAGATTGGATTTAAGTCTTGTGAAACAAACTTTATTGATGAGAAAAAAACCCAAAAACAACAAACATCTCAATATTCAAGAAATATGTAAGTTTTGGTGAAACATCCAAATTACAATTTGATTTAATATCTTTAATGCAGGTGATGGATTCATTATCACAAAATAAAAATATCTTAAAATTCAATGTTTAATTTTTTCTGTCTCAATTTACAAACTGGTTTACAAAACTTGATTAGAAACAAGTTGTTTTAAATCCTATATCTTACACTTCTAATAATTCTTTGTGCTGTTTCATAGTAATAATGAATACAAGAAAGTGAATGATAAACACCTATAACTCTGGTGACAAATGAATGCAAGAGAAAAGGTTTATGATTATTACGACAAAATACAAAACAAAGGTAATAATGAGACTGAAGTTTTAGAAAGAGGTTATCTAATGAAGGATAGTTTAGTCAAGACAAAGTTGAATAAAAGAACAGGTTTTTCTATAGCACAGCCTGGTTACCAGCAGAGATATAAATACATTCACCAAATTATATTAACCACTAAGGTATAGGACATAACTTAAAATGGTTGATTAAACTCAAATGCAAATGCCAAGCACAAGTTTCCTTAGAGTAGTATATCAAAGTTAATACCATTAATGGTTTAATATATAAAGTAAAAAAATAATGGGTGGGGTAAGTTCCATTCTTGTATAAAATGAAGTAGTCTTAATTTTTTTTTTTTTAAAAAAAAAAAAAAAAAAATCCTGAAACTGAACAGCCTCTATTACCAATGCTGCTTCTTGTAAGAATTGTTCTGCTAAAATGTTAGAGATCAATAAATGCAGCAGATGCACACTACAATTTACACTTTGATAACTCAACAGTTTAGTCTTCGTTCTCATTTCCTTTCACAGTTGGTTGACAGCAAGAAAGTATAGAAAACAAGTATGGAAAAAAAAAAAAAAAAAAAAAAAAAAAAAGGACAAAAGCAATTGTGTGCACATAAATGTCTATATACCAAAGTTACTTAATTCTTCAAATACATTGCAAAAAGCACTAACGTCTAGTTTTATGAAGAAATCAAAAGCTTTGATTGTGTGATGTTTGTCAATCACCTGTAAAGATCAAATAGGAATTTGTACAAAATGTGGAATGGGAAGAGGAAAAAAAAACAAAACAAAAAAAAACAACAGCACTGCATATAAATTAAGGGGAGACTGCAGAGTGCCTTAGGGTTTGAACAAATGTCTTGTGATTAAGTTATTCCCTTACAAAAATTTCATCATAGAAGTAGTTTAGATATAGAAATTGACCAAAAATAAATTCAACAAGACATACTAGATTAAAAATAATACCAACCACATACATTAGCTTCATTAAAGATAGAAATATAGACAAATGCAAACAAAACACTTATTGGAAAAGTGATAAGAAATACTCCCCCCCCCCCATCAGATCATGATTAACTCGGACTATCTCAAGCAATACCTCACAATATGATAAATTTTGCTGGAAATCTTTCACAATGTAAAAATACCAAATCCATGTAGCTACAGCCTCTGTTTAATGCTGGAGCCTCTTAACATATTTCCTTCACAATGTCATTAAGGTCAAGTTGGCAATAAATACTAACACTTCACTTTGATAGGAAATATCCGTTTCCTAGTAATGTATTTTGCATTCTGTTTTCAAATCTTCATATTTTCCATTTTATGCTCATGAGTCTACTCAACATTTTCCTAAAATAGATATGGACATTTTTCCGAGGTAACTGACCAGATGATAATATCAGGACCTCATGATCTCAGCAAGGAAAAAAAAAATGACATTGCAAAGCTAGAACATTGTAATTTATAAAAATAAGTATGCTTTAAAAATGAGGCATGATTTGTACTTTCTACTGAAAGTACTTTCCTCTGATGTTTCCTCACTTTAGAAAATCTATTTTAACAATGTGGTAACATTCTTGGATTCCATTTGCATGAGACACTACTTTCACTCTGTAGTGAGAAATTTCTTCTGCATGTTTCTCTTCTTCCATTAAGTCCTCTGAAATCAACAGTCCCACTGCCAAATGATATAAAACAAAACCTTTCTTTTATCCAAAAAGAGGTTTCTGCAGTATTTTTGACATTCTGTTTTCTTGCTCTAAGTGGGTCTTAAAGTCATTCAGAATTGCATAGAGTTGTGCTTAATTTATACTTCTCAACAAATGATGTTAAGTGGTAATGTTGGGTTTGATATTCAACTGTACGGAACCATATTTGTTCAGGAAATGTAACTCAGTTATTTACTAATTAAAGTTTCCATTAGATTTTATTAATGATACTACAGCATTAAACCTACAGTGGGCATAACAGCTTGGAGAGTCAAACAAATTACACACATGACTATTTATCCTTAGAGACCAAAAAAAAAAAAAAAAAAAAAAAAAAAGAGACCATATTCATCAAGTGGATATAAGACATCATTTGTTTCATCATAACCCTTCCCAAATGATAGTAATCTATAAAAGGCAGGGGGGATAGCAACAACTGATACACTTAACCTTTTTCTTTAAATATTCAGATACTTAGGACAGGATTCTTATTTCTTTGACGATTCCCTTTATCAAGAATAAATTGCAGTATATTTATTGTGCTTAATTTTCATCCTTGTGCAACTGAAGTACTCTTGTAAGCAAATCACAAAAATGTTTTCTATAAAGTTCCAATTCTGAAATGACTGTTACATCAGCAAGAAATGTCTTCATTTTAAGATTAATTTCTTTTCCTCACTGAGAATAAAATCATTCACACTGTATATAATCATTTCTATTACTAGAAAAGAATGGTGATTATCCCACCAGGATACAAATTTCTGACAACTGTTATTGAGTGAGCTATCTTGAATTTAAAAATCTCAGGAGTTCAGATGATATAAAACTTTTTTTTTTCTCTTTACTAACCATAGTCACTTCCAGTCACTAAACAGATCAATCAGAACAATTTACATCATGGTTTTAGTATTAAAATTTACCCATTACATTGTCTCATGTCTGAAACAACCTTGAGAGAAAGAAAGGCAAGAAGACAGGCACAAAGATATAAGGTCATTTTTCTGACAAGAATAATGAAAAAAAAAAAAAAAAAAAAAAAAAAAAAAAAAATTTTAATATTGATGAAATACATCTAATTTTCTAGTCCTTTGGTATAAGGACTGCTTGAAATAAATTTTCTGAATTACGTTTTACAAAATTTACAGAAAAGACCTAGAGTTTGTAGAACAACATATTGATTTCCTTAGCTCTCACTTCATGAAGTGTTATGACAGCAAAATTCACTTCTGGACCATGTGGGCTCCAAAATGGTTCAATGAAATATTAGTTTGTAGCTACGTCTACATTGTGCGAGGATCCTTTTTTAACACACACTTTTCTTGACTAAAAAGCATGTTAAGGGAAAGCATAAATTATCAAAAAAAACAAAAGAAACTATGTAAAGTCTTTATTCTAGAAGTTACCGGAATGAAATCAAATAAGATCACAAAAATTAAGCAAAGATGTCTACAAGAAACACTTAAGAAAAAAAAAAAAGTAAGAAAATGGAATCAAAGTGAATGGCATGTTGGCATTTTTTACCCTTCTTCCAAGTAAAAGCTATAAAGTTCAGAAAGCTAGAGAAATGTCACCACCATCCTGCTGACACATTTCCTGAAATGTCAGTTGGTTCAGCTCTAACTATAAGAAACTGTCTAGTTAATAAAAAGCCTTCAACCAAATCATTTACTTATGTTTGTTCTTATTGGCTGGAACACTAAGAAGTGTTCACATAAACAAAGAACTCAATCACACACACTTACAGATCTATTCATAGTCATACATTCAAAGCATTTAATAAACCACTGATGGAAATAAATTTCCATTTATATAGACATGAAATATTCTTAATTTTTAGAGGTTTTATCATAATTAAAAAAAATAAATATCAACTGCTTCTTAAAGGATAAGGTATGTTTGCACAAAGGAATAAAAGTCTAAAAAAAAAAAAAAAAAAAAAAAAAAAAAAAAAAGGTTCTTAAAAAAAAAAAAAATAAATCAAGATTCTACCTTAAAACTAAATAACCCTTTATTGAAATATATTTGATCCAATTAAAAATATCTGATAGCATTCTACCATCAAAAAGATTTACACTTTTAAGTTCTTAAAACTGGAGTAGTTTTATGCTAACTAACAGCTCAGGTATGCAAGATAGAAATTTAAAATGCACAAAACATTTGTCATGTCAAATGCAAACACCTAAACTCTTAGTGTCAATATATCATCAACTACAGTAAAGTGAAAGAAATAGTCCTGACCAAGGAATTGAAAAAAAAAATAAAATATAAAAGATATTGGGCAGGAATTTGAGGAGTGAGTCAGATCATGAACCTGTGTGTGTGTGTGTGTGTGTGTGTGTGTGTGTGTGTGTGTGTGTGTGTGTGCATATGTGTGTAATTTATTATCAGCCATTTTCTCAGTTTATTGTAGGATTTTAGCCCCAGAGGTCTATCAGTAATGGCCTATAACATGTTGGCAAGGGATTTGAATTTACAGTTCCTTCTCAGCTGGTTGCCAAACCAAGGCTACTGAACCTAGTCTGCTCTGCTCTTTATCTAAAGAAAAGCTGTATTTGGAGAAGGCATGAACCTAAATGAACACAACAGCTTCAGGTAGAATTTAAACTCAGTCTGCTGATTATGATTAACATGAAATTTGTAAGCAGGAGAATAATAAGCTTTAATAAATGTAAAAGTGTTAAATAAAAACCAAATTGGTTATGAACAAGTTTTGATAATTAAAAAAATAGCAAAAACATTATATGGCTTGGGAACCATGTCAAAATTCTAATAAAAATTTCACATGAGTCTAATTCAATTAGAGTTTTCAGTTACTGCATCAATTTTAATAGTGAATTTAGAAGAGAGAAAGAGCAAGTAACATTCTGATAGCCTGAATTACTAGAAAATTAAGAATGTTAATGTGACTTGGTCAATTTTATTGAAACCGCAGGAAAACTTCCTCAGAAAAATGGAGAGATAAAAAAAAACCAATACAATTATCCAAAATGATCTTAAAGATTTAAAATCACTGAACACCAATTACCAAAAGCAATATTAATAGAAAAATACACTAGAATGGGTTCAAATTTATATGCTTTAATAACTTTTTTAAAAACACAAAAACATTAAACTAAAATTTATAAACAAGCCTTGAGAATTTAAGTTATTTTAGCAGAATGTTCTTTTGATCTAACAAATCTAGAAGTGAACATTTTGGTAATAATTGCTCATCATATATGAAAAGATGGTTACATCTTAAATCTAAGAAACATCCAACCTGCAATAAGGATTAGATGTGAGAACATCACAGTATAGAGGTGCCTTCATTTAAATGCTAAGAAAGCAGGTTTCATGTAATATAAGGAAACATAAATACAGCAATGTATTTACATGTATTAGAGGATCATTTTTATTTCTAGCACAGCAGTTAAACATAAAACAGTTGACTTATGGAATGAAATAATTCAAGAGCTGCTGCAGAATAGCCTACAAAGAACAATACTCCACTAGCCTAATCAGTACTCAAATTTGAAATTCATTGAAAATTTATGGTTAAATTGTAAGTGTATTGAGAAAGATCTTTAAAATTGAGGACTTGAAGATTGTTTGCAAAGAGTAATGAGTTAAGATTCTTCAGGAATGTAGCAAATGTTAAATCTTAGGAGAATGTATTCTGATTAAAAATTGATGCCGATTTGTATAGCCAAGTACTTTTATTATTGCTTTTGTTTTCCTCTTGTATAGTGCTACATATTTGCAACTATTTTTTCTTTTATTTTCTCAAATCAAAATGTATCACCTATGCCGATTCCAAGTAGAAATAGACTAAAGAAGCAGTTTTCAAGCTTGCAAATACTTTTTCAAATTACTGTATGAGAACAAAAGAGAAACAACGAGAATCAAACAAATTCCAAAGAATTGAATTAGCCTTAGTTTTAATTATGAGCAAGTATCAATAAAAATTTAGCTAAATGTTAGTTTCATTATAAATTAGTAAATAATCTCAATATTACAATTTTCTGTCACAATTTGGAGCAGTCATTGACATCAACCAGGGATCTCATTTTTATTCCTTTCAATAAATTTGAGAGCACTGATGGCTAGATAAGATAATCTATTTAAATTTCATTAAGAGAGAAAGCAAGAAACAGAACAAAAGTGTTAGTCAGTTACTTTATTTGCCAAAAGTGAGGCCAGGAAGTTACACTTGTTAGGCCAACAATAATTATGCTTAAAATAAAACTTTCTAAACAAAGAACTGATTGAACAAACATTTAAAAATAAGCAAAAGAGTAACTTATTTTAAAAAGTTGCTTTCTTTTACTAATTTGAAATCATTTGTATAGGGGCCAAAATGCTTTGCCAATTAACAAATGGACTAGAGATAAATTTTTTCAATTCATGTAAATTGATACAAATAGAACCAATGCTTAGATTTAGAATCTTTTTATATTTAGATAAAAAAATCTAGCCAACATTTTAGAATTTATATATCTTCAAATATGTTGCAGTATAAAATAAGCAATTTTATATATAAGCTGCCAATCTTTATGTAGATAAACTATTTATGAAGTACAGCAGATTTTAGACACTAAACAAATATAGAACACCCAGAAAGGATTGAACTAGGTATCTCGTATTAATGGCTAACTAGATTCATTTGGTGATACATCCATCCTTCATATAAATAAAAACTATTCTCAAATAACTTATTCCAAATGCAATTTGCCAAGAGGATATTTCCCATCCAAATATTGGTTAATTGTAAAGTTTTTTTTTTATTCATTGTGATCTGAAGTGAAAATTTAGTGATCATTATAATAAGGAAGCACCGAAGAATCCAATAATTATTGCTTTTATTAATAGCTTACACACTTTTTATACAGGCAATATATCAGGACTGGTACTCTCAGAAGAGTTTAAACAATAATTCTTATTTCATTCACTGGGAGCATGATGTTATAACCTCCTGGTTGACAGAGCCAGCAGAAAACAAATCTTAGGATACAAGAAGAGTCTTCTCTTTTTTCGTCATTGAGAGTTCCAGACAAAAGCAAGAGAAACATTATAATAATAACTGAATTCTTTTTTTTTTTTTTTTTAATATAAAATTATCGCTTTAGCTTTTCTTTGAAATAAAAACTTCTGATTTCTCAATTTATCAATTAAAAGCCAACATTGACTTCATTGGATAAACTGTTGCTTATTCTTTTACCCGTACAGCGTAAATGGTCTTTCATATTCAGTAATAGAAGGATGACAGCAGAAATACTTATCTAGGTTAGTTGTTATATAGGTTGAGATTTCCACTCTTACACAAAAATGCAGAATACATACAAGTTTGTGCACATTCTTCATTTGAAAAAGAAAAAGCAATGTACTTTGAGAGTCTTTTTGCAATTTTTTTCAAGCCAAAACTAGTTTACATACATCTCATAAAACCTGTGGAAGCCATTAGTCTTCATAATAAATTTGTACAAGCAATTAAGTTTTAGTAAGTTTTAGTTAAACATTTCAAGAAGTCATCAGGATGCAAGAGATTCAAATTTCAGTCCAATTAAGCACATTTAGCACAAATTAACTGTGAAGGAAAACTAATATCAATATTAAGTGATCTCCAACCAAGAATTTTAACACTTAGCATCTTTACAAGAGAATTGTTTTTGTTTATAGATATTTGGCTACACATTCATAATTGTCAACATAATTTCACCTCATTAATATTTACATTCTTTAAATTGTATTGACAAAATAAAAATTCAAGGTAAATTTTTTTGCTCTTATTTTAAGTTTATATGAAGATATCTAAATATACATATTTCAGGAATATGATATCAACTAAAGACATTTGAAAAGTAACATACAAAATCCAATGCATATATTACTTTTGAAGCATTAGTTAAAATATGCAGTTTGCAGATAATCAGTCATTATAGCTTCCATGTATGCTAAGTAGTAATTAGCAAAAGTGAAGAGAACATTTATGTTGATTCTTTTAACTGAATTATCCTTCTATAAAGGATCAAATGAAGAGGAACATTTTTCCCTATCACATGTCTATATAGTCTCTTAGAAAATATGAAGTGACAAGTGTTTAACATGATATTATCTAGATAAAATCAGTTAAATGTTTTTACAAACACAAGTCACTTCCTGAGATTCTATTTGAAAACAAAAAGCACTAAAAAACAGGAAGTCAAAAATGTGGCTAAAAAAAAAAAAAAAAAAAAAAAAAAAAAAAAAAAAAAGGGGGGCAAGATAAAAGTTTTAACAGTCTCCTGCCAATACCTCATAGATATATTCCATTTTGATCCATGGAAAGAGGGAAAAAAAAAAAAACACTACTTGGTTTCAGCATGAAAAAAAGAAAATGAAAAGAAAAAAAGTAGAAATATTTAATGGCTGTTTCAGTGAAATGGAAAAGTTTTCATTTCTATCCAATTCTTAAAATAAAGACCAGCATTCTTACGATTGCTATTGCCATATTTTGTTAAAGTTGTTAAGCTCAAATACTTAATGTCATAGGGGAATGTCTATGGATATTTTATTTTATTGTTATAGAACTTGCCATGATCTCATTCAAACATTAACTTAAGAATTAAGATTTATCAGATAATTTCAATAATAAAACCATGAAATTTTCATGGGCCTTTCTAGTATAATTATTATTTTTTTATTAGCCTAAAGTGAATGACTGGAAAATTGATCTGAATAGGTATTAATGAGATTAAATTAATCAAAGTCAAGAACATAGAATAGGTGAGATTCAGTAATAGGCAACCAAATAGCATCCACCTGATAAAAAGGTAAAAATAATTTGTATTATGCTAAAAGTAAAGTTTAATCATCTGGAAAATTATCTGTTAGCTGATAACAAAAACACCCAATAGGTACATTTTATGAAGAGATAAGAGTAAAAGCTGGTTGAAAGAACTTATTGGGGAGATTAGCCAATGACTTTTGGGGTTTAAAAGAAAGAAAAAAAAATAAAAAGAAAATCTAATAAGACTTCAAAATGTTCAATAAAAATTTGATTGAGGTCAATGACAAGATATGCACTAGTCTTTGAAAACATGAGGGATGTAAATTGGGAATTCAATATATTTTTGTTAACATAAACATTAAGTTAAAGAATAACATTGCATGAAAATGATTCCCTGCTCAAACCCATTTGATCCATTTAATACAATATCTAAACACAAACTGATAGAAATAAAAAGTTCACCACTGAATCTTATTTTTATCAAATTTGCAATAATTTATAAATACTTCTATTATCTAAATCTATACAAGGTCAGAGTTGCCCTTATTTCATCCATTCTCTTATTATAAAGGTGTCAATATAATTTTGGTTATTTGAGTGAACATGCTGATATTATCAAAGACAAAAATACCTATACAAAGCTAATTGATTAACAAGAAGAGCCTATCTCAACATAATCACTTTGTTATTCAAAGAATCTAATTTAATGTACTTTAGCATCAGGAAATGTAAAAAAAAAAAAAAAAAAAAAAATTAAAAAAAGAGAAACAACTTACAGGTTAAAAATATATGAAAGTTTACCAGATTAGTCACCTTCAGCTATATGCAATTCTACCAGATCCATTACTTAGTGTATATCAATAACAAAATCTTTATACAATTAAATAGATATACACATAAGAGAGATAAAAATATAGTTTCAAGGTATGTTATATTTATGAGAAAAAGTGCTAAATATCAGGGATAGAGCGTTTGTTAATCTAAAAGCAAATACTGAGGGCAACATTAACAGTTTCATTCTTGAACACCATCTGATGGCCTGAAGATTGCATTCAAGAATGAAACAGACTGTTGTTGCATCATTTTACAGTTGAAATTGCTACATGTAAATTCTATGTTAAGAGTTTCTTCTCTCACACTTCTCGGTTGTGAACTCTCTTCCAGCTTCTTGCTTCCCAGTAGACTGATCTTCAAAGTGTTTATCGTTATCTTCCGTCTTAATTCCTGTTCTTTTATTGTTCACTCTCCTTAATAGTGTTTTTATTTTTCTCTTATTCTTTCATTCAGTAACTCCCTTGTATCTTGGTGGCTTTATTACCTTGCTTGGAGATAAAAAAAAAATATTAAATTGAGAAAACAAATATTCATATATAATGAAGAATAAAAGTTACTTGTATTGAAATCTTTTAGCTCATAAATTTAAGAAATTAAACAATAAAAGAGATTTAAAATTTAAGAATGATCCAATTTTAATAAGTAAAAACAAACAAGTAAATTTTGGCTTTGCCAAAGACAATATTTCATGTTTTTAATTATTGAATTCAGGGGATTTTATGGTCATTCATTTTTAGTCATTAATCATCATTGTTTAAAAAAAATCCCATCCCTTGAACCAGTGTCCCATCACATTTTATTAAATAATAATAAATACCGAAAATACTAGAAAAAAGTAAATAAGTTATATTGAATCAAGAATCAATTGATATTGCATAAGAAAATAAAGTTAAGAGAGGATAGATAACTCTAAAAATGAAACGTTACCAACAAGTGTTTAGTAGTTAATTTGACTCATCATTAATAATTAAGAAGGAATCTTAATACATTCGACTTCAAATATTTAAAAACTACAGTACAGTGTGTAGTAGATTAATTTAATTCATTTAAAAAATGGGAGAAAAATGAAGGGCCAAGCGCCCCAAAGAAAAAGAGAAGTCACAAGTGTTAGCTTACTTTTTTTTTAAGCGAGTTAAAAATAAATAACCTTCAGATTTTTTAGATTAATTATTTATTCTAAAATCTAACTGGATTTCCTTTTTGACTAGTGTTTAAATTTTTGCATTGTACTGAGTGAATTGATTTTTACTCTACTTTGGTAATTAAAAAAGAGGAAAGCACTAAAAATTCGAATATATTTTTTTTAACTAGAAAAAAAAAAAAAAAAAAAAAAAATCTACGTTAGGCTCATTCGTGTTTTTAGTGTTAACTAACCCTGTTGTCATTTTTTAGATGTCAAGAAATAAAATGGGACCCATATCCAACTAGCTAGCATATTAATTTCGTAGCCTTTTGAGTTGATAGGACTTTTTATTTTATTTATTTAATAATAGTCAAGTCGAATAACAAAACAAAAACAGCTAGGTTTGTTTTCTGTTGTGAGTTTTAATTTTTTTTTTTTTAAACATTCACTTTCTTGGTTGGTTTTACGTGGAAAAAGGGACGAATCTGCTGTAAGTAGTAGCAGTTTACATGCATTCCTGCTGCATGACTAAAAATATGTAAGAATTTTAGAAAGAGATCAAAGCACCGTCTTTCTTTGGGTCGAGAATGATAACGTGATATTTTCTCTTAAAAATAAATAGTTTGATTTAAAATATGATAAAAAAAGTGACAGATTTAAAAAAAAAAAAAAAAAAAAAATCCTTGTTTACTACTTCACGCTGCAAAATAGAATTATTAAAATAAGCGTTTCAAGTCCCCTTTTTAAAAATTGATCTTGCGTATTTTTGAGTCATTCATTATTTAAAAACAAAAATAAAAACGAAAAAACTCCATCAAATTTTAAAAAATGAATTAAAGAATTTTAAATACTGAAAAAAAAAAAAAAAAAAAAAAAACTAGAAAAATAGAAACGGGCTAATTATTTTAATTCTTTATAGAGTCCGTCTCCAATCGTAAAAAAAAAAGTGTTTTCATTTTTCAACTAGAAGTACTACAACTTTTACCTACCTGTTGTAAAACACGACACCTGTTCACTAGTTACAGGTAAATTTTACGTGTTTACAACATTATCACTACTGTTTTGTTTACATTTATTAATCCTCAAAATTTGGAAATGCTTTTTTATAAAATAAATAAAAATATAAAAAGAGAAAGACTTAAAGGGCCAAGAGAAAATTATTTTTTTATAATACAAATTTAAAAACTTTTAAAAAAAAAAAAAAAATCAAAAGCGAATTTATCGGATGCTAATGGAAAATTGGAAAGATCTATAATAAATTTAAATTTATCTACATAAAGTAAACGAAAAAAAAAAAAAGGACAGACTTCAGGAGTTAAAAAAAAAAAAATCAACTTTTTTACCGTACGGTTAAAAACAAAAAGCGAATTGCAACTTTTTGTACACGCATTTTTTTAACAAAACAGAAAAAAAATTTAAAACACTACGTTCAAAAAGTCTAAAAATCTAACAAAATAACGGACATTTGTCAACAATCGCTTTCATGATTTTTCAAAATCAACAATTTTTAATTAATATTTTTCGCTTTTTTTCCTAAACTCCACTGAACGTTTTTTTTTTTTTTTTTTACTTTACACTTGATTTGAATGAATTTCTCAAGTGGATAAAAATTAAATAAAAATATACATATATATCGGTTGTTAAAAAAAAAAGTTAATAAAAAATAATGACACTCAAAAATCAAAATATTAATACTTTTTTTTTTTTTACCGTTTATTTGTTTTTGTTTTAAAAGAGACTTCTGAATTTTTAGCATTTTTCCTCGCTGAGTTATTTTAAAAGAATGTGAGGAACGCGAAGTTTGTTTTTTTATTTAAAGACAGAAACTTTGTTTTAAAGAAAAAAAGGGCCAAAAAGGGAGTAACAAGGAATCACAGGAAAAACCTTTTTTTAAAAAAGAAAGTAAATTATCTGGATAGTGAGTGAATAATGGACTTTTATTATACTTTTCGCTTTAGTTTTTTTCTCACTTTTCTCTGTAATGCATTTTTAAAACTGACAATTGATCTGCTTGAAAAGTCAGTCAACTATTCATTTAATAATAAATAAAGTGAAGACAAAAGATAACTTACGATTATCATTTAAATGAACAGCTGCTAGCTAAAAAAAAAAAAAGTCATCAAAAACTAGTTTTTAGTTCAATAACAATCATGATACAGGAAAGGGGAAATATTTGCTTTTTTGCATATATTTTTTAACATAAAAACAGAATAAAAATTGAGGATTTATTTGAAATTTAATTCATTCTCAAACAATTATTTAAAAATGTGATCGACTTTAAAATAAAACGAAGCATAAGGTAGCAATTGATTTTTTTTTTAAATTAATTTTATTTTCAAATCGATCATAGAAACGTGTAAATAAACAGTAAACACAGTAACATCAAACTTCGATGAAAGAAAATGTTGAGCTGATCTCTCTAAATTGCACACAGAAAAGAAAAAGACTTCTATATAAAAAAAAAAATTGTAGTTTTGCCAGAGTTATATAAAACAATGAAATGTGGAACACTAGAGTTGTTCAGCTAAAATATTTCGTCCATGTACGCGAGTTTCTCAAACAAATGCACCCGGTTTTAAACATCTCTCTATACAACAACGGGACATAGTTATGCATGATTAATAAAGGAAAGATCAACACGTTAAGTAACAAAATAAAAGTGAATAACGAGTCTATTAACACTTTTCTTAATCCTTAGATGATTTAACATTTGAGACTTAACAAAGTTTTTGCGGCCTGATTTTGAAAAATGCAACTATCAGCTTCTTTTAAGCACCAACTATACCAAAACTAAAAAAACTAAAACAAAGCAATAAGGTAGAAAAAATAGTTTAGGAAAATAAAGACTTTAATTAAATTTTCTTTTAATAATGATTTAACTGCACTGAAAACTACACTCAAGAAAAAAAATATTAACATTCCACAGAAAAAAAATATACACGGAGTTTAAAGTGGGGAAAAATCCCTTTTTCTTCGTTATCAAATTTTTGAATACTTTTTTAAGAACATTTGGATGAGGAAATAAGCTTTGAAAAAGAAGAAATAGTAACACTTACCGAAAGGTAGAGCCCAGATTGAAGAGTATAGGCAGAAAAAGTAGGTAGGAAGCAGCAAGTGCCAATTGGTTCTTAAGAATAGCAAGGGTAAATTAAAAAAAAATAGTCAGAGTGAGAGAGAGTGTGAGATGAACTAAAAAAAAAAAAAAAATGGGGAGGACGATGAGCAAAAATGCCGAACAGTTAACACGCGCACACACCGATGTGGCCTAAGCCGGAGAAATCGGCAGGCAAATATCATACAAGCAGCAACCACTTTAACTACCACTAACGCCCTCTATCAAGCGAACGTCGTCAAGAGCAGACAACTTTTCAAATCATAGCGAGTTGTCAAACCAAAGTAGTAGGCAGACAAGGCAAGTCTGAATTCTTTAACACAGATGAAAGTGAAAGTTAATTTAAAAGAACCGTTATAAATAGACATTGTTAATATTTATATTTTTATTATTAGTTTGACTCGGTTATTTAAGCCATAGACTAGTGATGTCTGGAGCCTCAATTGACATTTTCAAAGCAGAGCAGAAAGCCAAATGAACAGAAATTAGAGTAGGAAGATTTGTTACACCAATCTTTTAATTGGGAAAGGCTAGTCTACATAAAAGAATATTAGTATTCAGAATGCTGACTTTAACTTGGGCTTGAACACTAACAATCAAGCCCCAAACTTTTGATTAATGAAGCTACCTTCAAAATGCCTTTTCTAACCAGAGTAAATGCATTTACCTTCAGATGTTGCCAATTTATTATAATTTAATTATAATTTGCTTGTTCATCATTTTTTAAAGTCATTTGCTCTTTTGGCTATTAATTTGTTAGTCAAAACAGCAAGGCTTCTCTTCCATTTAAGGTGGGATATAACAATTTCCCAAGAAAAATGCTTCCCAAAAAGATAACTGGCTTTTGACTTCAGTCAGTCAGTTATGTGCCATGTGTGATACATGCTTAGGCAATCCTGTATCTTTTCAATACATGACTAACAAGGCAAATTTTTTCCTGCAGTAGGTTGCCATTTCTTTCAGTGGTAGACCAGTTACCATCCAAGGCTATAGAACCCGATCTGTCCTGCTATTTACCCATAGCTGGGGGGAGAAGAAGAGGATTCATACCTTTTCCAAGGGTATTAGTACATAAGTGAATGTAATAGATTCAAGTGGAATTTGAACTCGGCTCTCTGATTCCTCAATTTGAACCAATATCCATTATTCCACCAGCCTTTTGACTTATAATTTAATAATTGCAAAATTTGAAACCACAATAAAATGGATTTTTTTGTTGAGATATTTACTAGCATCACACACACACACACACACACACACACACACACACACACACATGCCCCCTTCCCCATATTTTTGAAATAGAAATGAGGCTATATAATTTTTGCTTCTTTAAAAAGAAATAACTGCCTAAAACTTAATTTATTTACTACTTTTTATTAAAATAATAATTTGAAAAGAAGGTACAAGAACTTAACTTTAACTTAAATAAATCTATTTTATTTGCTTGAAAACAATAGAGAATGGTAATTAAATAAATATCTATTTAAAAAATATTTATTTAAAAATATTGGAGTGAGTGGCTTAGCTCCCTAAGCCTCCCCCACATCCAGAAAGTACAGTCTTAGTATTATTGCAATGGAGTTTTATCTGGACTGAAACCCATGTTTTTTTATTTAATACTTATTTAAAAGTGAGGGGAGGTATCCCCCGACCAGAAAGTACAACCCTGGTATTGTTGTAGTGGGGTTTTATCTGAACCCCACATTTTCAGTTATTTAAAAATATAGGGGGGGGGCTTAGCCCCCAAATTCCCACTCCAGAACGGCCCTAAAATCTATTTTCAATTGACTTTTATTTCATAGTTACTTAATTTTCCTACCGTGTCAAAATTACCGAATCTTCTGTTTCCATTTCTGAATGTTCCTAAATTCACACACACACACATATATATATTACAAAATATAAAGGTACTTGTTTTGGTCCAACTATAATGAAACTGGTAATAAAAAGTGCTTAGTACAAGATAGAGTATACAAAATCATCAAGAAAAGTGAAGAATAAAAAATAAAACCAATGCTATTCAAGTTTCACCCTTGAATTGAAAGATCATCAGGCCAAGTTCAATTTTAGTCCTACTTAGCTTGTGGGACCAGCCTTAAATATGGAGAGCACATTTTTTTTACTAGAAGTGAATCTCTTCTGGGTTTCATGTTAGAAATTAGGTACTTTTTAGCTAATTCTGCTTTCCTTCATATATGCTTTTGTTGAAACAGGTTCTGGATCAAATAGCTATCATTTCTTTTAGGCAAACAGTTCTCTGATTGGCTGAAATATGTGACCAAATTTTATATTTTTAAGTTGAAAGAAATGGAAGTTCTGCACTGAGCCTACCTGCATACAAACATGAATTCATCATTCGCATTTTTGACTCTGAAACGTTAACTTCCTGTTTGATTAGGTTTGTGCCTCTACAACTTCACACATCTCTTGAATTATTACTTTGCTGACTTTACCCAATTCAATGGGTTCAATAGCTCAGGTCTATTCTCAAAGTCTGCTTTGTGGTCTTTAATTGTGCAGAATGCATCCAATTTCCAGTATTTTTCCACTGTGTCATTAAACTTTAAATTTTAAAATTGTAGCAATATCTCTGGCCTCAAAATTAATACTGCTGATACAGCCATCAAGAACCTTATAAAATTTAGTTACTTCATCATATATAACATTTTTGTATACAGTGGTTTTATTTTATATATTTTAAATGATTTATCCCCCCTTTACAATGACTTTAGTAGACTTCTTAATTTGCTTGAGCTCTTTGGACAATATGTCCTGAAAATATTTTTTTATTTTATGAAAATTCATTGTCTTCACTAAGTCAAGCATCCTTTTTGAAATCTGCTAACCCAACAACGCTCACACACGCACACACACACACACACACACACACATATAAACACAAGTACACATCAAGTGCTTCAGACCAGCTGCAATCTTCAGCTGAGTGCTGTGCTTCAGCAAGGTTTCAGCCCATTAAGCTCAGTACCTTTCCACACGGTGGGCCCGCTACAGCTGGATGATGTTGTTTTCAACATATGAGTGTCTTTCAGTTCAGTTTTTATGTTTATGTTTCATATGAGACAACAATTCTGCAAGGGATTTGCAAACAATTCCACATGAAGGAGATGCTGAAGGGTTGACTGTCATATAGGCTGATGTATTAGCCTGAGATTTAGTTTTAATTCTTAATTCTCTCAGATGGTTTAGACAATTCTTTTCAAAGTTAGTTATACCTCAGTAGCAGGTGTTTCTCCAGTTTGCTTGGTTTTCAACAGCAATTTCAAACTCCTCTATAGGGATATTTGCAGAAATTAAATTGTATTTAAGTTTGTCCTTGAAGTGTAACCAAGGACGGCCTACATTACGCTTACCATGAAAAAGTTGGCTATACATGAGGATTTTCGGCATCTGATCATCACTCATTCTGATGACATAACCAACCCATCTGTACTGTGATTGCATCAAAAAGAATTCCATACCACCGATGCCACATTTGATGAAAGGATCAGAGTTAGAGATCTTGTCCTGCCGTGTATAACTACATATTGAACAAAGACAGAATTTATGAAAAGCATCAACTTGATTGATGTGTGTCCTGTGTGGCATCCACAATTCTGACCCATCAAGAAGTGTGGTGAGAATGACTGCTTGATAGACACTGATTTTTGTTTTCAGTGAAATCCGATGAACATCCCAGAGGCGATGCTTAAGCTTCCCAAAAGCATTGGTTGTCTTTGATATTTGGTTAATTATTTCGTCATCTAAAGAGGAACTTGAATTGACTTTGCTTCCTAAGTGCGAGAATGATTTCACATACCTCAGGTTGTTGCTGCCAACATTAACAGGAATGATTGGAAAGGTATGGGCTGGTGGTTTTTGTTTTACACCCTTGACCTGCTTAGGTGTAGGCCTTGGTTGATGGACAATTTTCTTTATGCCTATAGTTAATCCGAATGTGTTGCAAGTGGTGGAAAAATGATTGACAAGTGCTTGAGCTCCTTCGATTGAGGTGGCCACAATTGCAGCATCATCAGCAAACAAGAAATCACGAATAATGCTTGCTCGAGTCAGTGATTTTGATTTAAAACGTTGATGGTTAAAGAGGCTGTCACTTGTTCAGAATTCAAAATTCACACCTGTGTCAAGATACAACCTTTTTGCCTTTGTTCTTGAAGAAATGTTTTATGCAAGCATCTTTGTAGTCCCATGGAACAGAGCCAACCTTCCATATGACTTTAAAAAGCTCAAGAAGTTTCTTAACCAAAGTCCTCCCACCATATTTATAAATTTTTGGGGGAATAGCATCTTTTCCAGTGGCTTTGTTTGAAGACAATTGCTTGATAGAATCCTGAATTTCCTTTAGGCATGGCTCAAGAAACAACTGGAAAATTTCTGGTTGCTGATGAATTGAAGCAATAATGTTGTCACCAATGACAGAGGTGGAATTAAGGATACTTTTAAAGTGTTCTTTCCATCATGATATAATTTCCTTCTTGTCTGTGTGGAGTGTGTTACCATCAGATGACATAACAAGTGAAATTCCATTTCCTTATGGGTTGTACACCTTTTTTAAGGCCTTCATAGAATACTTTGGGATCTTTTCTGTTAGTTGCTGCCTGGATTTCTACAGCCTTAGCAAACTACCAGGATTCTTAAATATGCATGTATATATATATATATATATATATATATATATATATAATTAAAACCAATAAAATCATCAGATGACAAGAACCTCTTGTGAGAAACTTGAAGTAATGATTTGGGTATATATATATATATATATATATATATGTGTGTGTGTGTGTGTGTGTGTGTGTGTGTGTGTGTGTGCACCTGTGTACAAATAATTAGATTTTTGCTAAAGATTTACTTGCATTATTTACATTATTTGAATTGTTATCCTTATCTTCATTGCCATATTCACAACGTTTCAGCCATTGTACACTCCAGCCTTCTTCCGGTGATTGGAATTTTGGAACCAAATGCTTTATTTCATAGATTGTTCCAGTTGCACATGCTATGCCTCTTCCAGATATGTCAGTTATTTCCCTTTAACTCAACTCTTCAAGTTTTGGCCTGGTATTGAAATCACAACTCTAGTCACTGGATCTAACCAACATCTTTATCCACTGGGACATGTTTCAGTTCAAAATTTCAATCACCTGAAGAAGGCTGGAGCATACAATGGTCGAAACATTGTGAATATGGCAATGAAGATGAGGATAACAGTCAGAATAATGTAAATAATGCAAGTAATCATAATACCTCAACTCAGAGATATAGACAGCTATTAAAGATTTACTGTTTATTTTTTCTCATTCTCAACAGGAATAAGGAATATAAGGAGTATAGCTTACAACATCTAGTTTGGCTGGGACTGTTCCAATTTGAGTTGTCTGTTCCAATGATATAAGCTATGAGTGTTCATTTTTTTTTGTTTTTTGTATGTGTCAGTCATGTTGGATCATGAAATACTTTATTATAAAAGGAAGATAAACATATAATAAGAATTGAAAATTGTCCCAGTTTGAGGCTTGCAAATTATGGTAAGCCTAAATATAGCTAACAACTAAATAAGATGACTCATTTTATATTTGAGATGACAGAGAAAAAAGGATCACATTTTTGGGTCTGCTATTAAATTCATTATGCCAATCAGTGCTAATACTATGAAAAATCATTCAGTTTTATCTTTTAGATTCAATCAACAGTTTATTTGTTATTTCTACAAGTTATTTTAAGACACAGACATAAACAAGTTAAGTTTCAATAATTTAAACAAGCTTTATGCTTTTGTATTATTTAATATTTTCTGTTTGCCTTTATCTCAGTCATGCATTCTGGGTAAGACGTTAAACTACATCTGTGTCCTGGGCAAGACATTAAACTACATCCAGCAGCAAGGCCTCTGATCAGAAGGTTTTGAGGAGTGTGGAACCACCTCTTAATTGTTGGTGTTCCCAGGTCCACCCTGACCCGGGGTGGTAACACCTGTTAGGGTCTCAGCTATGAGCAAATAGTTAACTATTACCAGCAATACTTTTTTGAAAAAAATGATTACCAGCAATACAATTTTGAAGGAAATATATTACCAGAAACAGATTTTTGACAAAACAAAATATTACCAGCAATAAAAATTTTTGTCAGCATTAAATAACCCATTGAGGTTGATATACCGTAAAACAAAATAAACCAAACCAATCTAAACCAAAGAATACATACTCTATTCATACGAATCTATCCTAAAAATGTTGTCGTCATTAAATAACCCATTGAGGTTGATATGCTGTTAAACAAAATAAACCAAAGCAATCTAAACCAAAGAATACATACTCTATTCATATGAATCTATCCTAAAAATGTTGTCGGCATTAAATAGCCCATTGAGGTTGATATGCCGTTAAAAAAAAAAAAATCATTCAGCTTGCAGCTGGATTGTATGTAGGTTCTTAACCTTTAGCACACTGAAGGAATAAATTGTTGTCTTGAGAATTCTCTCCCTTTGCACGATGTAGGTGCATTCTGTCACCTTGAGAGGGTTGCTATAAATAAGTACTAAATAATAGTTGACAAATGCTTATTTATAGCAACCCTCTTGAGGTGACAGAATGTACCTATAGCATTCAAAGGGAGAGAATTCTCAAGGCAACAATTTTCACCTCCAGCATGCTAAAGGTTAAAGAGTGTGACAGCAAGTCCACACCCTCCTACTTTGTTATTTCTACCCCAAGCTGAAGAAGTAGTGGATTTCACTACTTTCTGTATCTCTACACCCCAATCACAACACGGATAATTATAATTTTAAATTTCCATGTTTTTCTAACTTTGATTTGCATAATTTAACAGTTTCTGAAATTCTTATTTAGAAACATTTGATTGGGTTATTTTTACAGCTTATAAACCCTTTAAAGGTTATTTAAAAGCAAAAAATACTCTTAGATTGTAAAATTTCTTTGGAGATAATAATGATTTAGTGATAAAAGTCTTATTAATTAACCCATAGCAGAGGGTAAATGTAGACTCATACCTATCCCAAGAGTATTTGAGTGTAAATGAATATAATAAACCCAACTGAAATTGGAACTCTGCTCTCCAATTAACAATTCTGAGCCATTATCCATTATACTACCTGCACATTCAAGCTTACAGCATGATATTCCCAAGTGGTCACCCATCTAGGTACTAACCAGGCTCGATGTTGCTTAACATATAGGAACTGATGTTTCAACACTATATGGCTGTAAGCTACAGAAACACTGGAATCCTGTAGGCAAGCCAATTATTTGGCAGGTTCTTTTCTTGAAATCTTTTATGACTATATCTGGTTTACTTGCATCAATTTTCCTGTCTGTGAAGATTAGGAAATTCCATAGTATACTTAATCCATCACCATTTATGACATCATTTAGTTGGTGTTAGTACCATGTATACAAGACATCAATACTATAGACATACCAATGAATATATTGTCATAGTCTGTCATGCCTAATAATATATTCTTTTTCAGCAGGGACTGGGCACCCTGATTATCATTATTATTATTTTTTTTTTTTTTTCTGTTTTATACACATTTCCTTCCAGGTCTCAACGTGAGACCTAAGGTAAAAAATGACTTCATGATATTTTCCACTGATCATTTTTGCAAAAAAAAAAAACCCTGAGATCACACACATTTTACGAAGATAAAGCTCTTTGTAATGTGTGAGCTGTACTTGTGAGTACAATTTTTTGTATTTTTTAAAGCTATCGGGAATTCCTTCAGTTATTCTATCGGATCCTTTTCCAATCAATTCCGGGGGCTTCAACTATAACTGGAAGTTTTTACGTCCTCATATGCCACATTTTTGAGATTCCCATTTCAAGAGCCTTGTATTTTGATAGTTTTTTTGAAAATCTTCAGTTACATTACAATCTTCAGGGACTGCCATGTCAATAAGAAAGCACTTTTTGTTCTTGTGGTCTTTGAGCACAATGTCTGGGTGGTGGTGACCACCACCACCACCACTCCTCTCCCTTCTTAAGTTTTCCTGATTTGCTGCTTGATGAATACTTTACTAAGTCTTTTAACTAAGAATTTTTTTTAGAAAGTTATTGAGCATATTAGATTATTATTATTATTATTACTGCTTGCTTCACACAGCATTACTTACATTATACTGGAGTTGCTTTGATCTCAGCCTGAAAGCACCTTTTTGCAGAATGTTGGCAGTTCCTAGTTCTAATGCTGATTTTCTGCAGAGCTGGAACATAGGGCTTGATTTCAAACTTTTCATATTACTATTTAAAGTCCTGGAAATGAAGCCTAACACACCAATGATGCTAGGGGCTATGGTAGTATCTATATGTCACAAATGTGTCACATCAATGTGGAGATACATATATATACTGAGTTTCTCAACAACTTTCTTGACAAGATTATTATCATATTATAATTGTGCTTGTCCCTCCCTCCATTAGTTGGCATGACCATTACATCCTGCCAATACCTCATGACAATTGAACTGTTCCATTTTGATTAGTGGAAAGAAGGGAAAAGACACTACTTAGTTTCAGTGAGAATATGAAAGAAAGAAAAAAAGACAAGATAAAAGTTTTTAACATGTTCGGCCAATACCTCATTAAATAATGGACCATTCTGTTTTGATTGCATAGAAAATCAAAACACATATCAGAGATGCTACTTGGTTTCATTTAAAAAATGAAAGAAAGAAAAAAAGACAAGATAAAAGTTTTTAACATGTTCGGCCAATACCTCATAAATAATGGACCATTCTGTTTTGATTGCATAGAAAATCAAAACACATATCAGAGATGCTACTTGGTTTCATTTAAAAAAAATGAAAGAAAGAAAAAAAAGACAAGATAAAAGTTTTTTTTAACATGTTCGGCCAATACCTCATAAATAATGGACCATTCTGTTTTTGATTGCATAGAAAATCAAAACACATATCAGAGATGCTACTTGGTTTCATTTAAAAAATGAAAGAAAGAAAAAAAGACAAGATAAAAGTTTTTAACATGTTCGGCCAATACCTCATAAATAATGGACCATTCTGTTTTGATTGCATGGAAAATCAAAACACATATCAGAGATGCTACTTGGTTTCATTTAAAAAATGAAAGAAAGAAAAAAAGACAAGATAAAAGTTTTTAACATGTTCGGCCAATACCTCATAAATAATGGACCATTCTGTTTTGATTGCATAGAAAATAAAAAAAACACATATCAGAGATGCTACTTGGTTTCATTTAAAAAATGAAAGAAAGAAAAAAAGACAAGATAAAAGTTTTTAACATGTTCGGCCAATACATCATAAATAATGGACCATTCTGTTTTGATTGCATGGAAAATCAAAACACATATCAGAGATGCTACTTGGTTTCATTTAAAAAATGAAAGAAAGAAAAAAAAAAGACAAGATAAAAGTTTTTTAACATGTTCGGCCAATACCTCATAAATAATGGACCATTCTGTTTTTGATTGCAAAATGGAAAATCAAAACACATATCAGAGATGTTCTACTTGGTTTCATTTAAAAAAAAACACATATCAGAAAGAAAGAAAAAAAAAGACAAGATAAAAGTTTTTAACATGTTCGGCCAATACCTCATAAATAATGGACCATTCTGTTTTGATTGCATGGAAAATCAAAACACATATCAGAGATACTACTTGGTTTCATTTAAAAAAAAGAAAAAAAAAGAAAGAAAAAGACAAGATAAAATGGACCATTTTTTAACATGTTCGGCCAATAAAAAGTTTTTTAACATAAATAATGGACCATTCTGTTTTGATTGCATGGAAAATCAAAACACATATCAGAGATGCTACTTGGTTTCATTTAAAAAATGAAAGAAAGAAGGGAAACTAGAAGTGTTTAACGTCTGTTTCAGTGAAATGGAAAAAGTTATCAATTTCAAATATTTTCATTTCTAATGACCAGCATTCATATTTGTGATTGTTTCTGCAATATTTTGTTAAAATTGTTAAGCTCAAATATTTAATGATGCAAAAGAGGAATTTTCTGCTGTCATAGAATTTGCCATTAGCTTACTCACTCATTAACTTAAGAATTAAGATTCATCAGGATATTAAAATAGGAAAATTATTTAATACTAATAAAAGTGTCTGTAGAGAAGATAGGTGCTACTATGTAGTAAAATGTTTTCAGTGTACTACATGATAAGAAATGCTTACAAATGTCTTGATTTGATTAGATTTGAATCTTCATCTCAACTGAAAAGCAAAAAATAGAAGCAGTCAGTTTTTACCTTCATGTCTATATTGAGTTAACCACACTTCTTTACGTTCTGAAGGGTTAGCCTCCTCTATTAACAGCAAGGTCACATGTGGCAGGATCAGTTAACCCTTGAATAATTACCCCTTGTGAAATAATTCAACCATTTTTTCCCGGTTAATAAGCTGCTATTAGTGGTTAACTAGCAAAAAAAACTGACTTGGCATTTTTACTTTGTACACAGACATTGGATTTGCTAGACTTTAATCAGAGTCTGGAAGTATTAAAAAGAGAAGAGACGGCTGTACTCTTTCTGGACTGGGTGATTTGGCTCATCTGGAAAAGATGTACATTATTTAAACTAATTATTCTGACACAGAAATGGTTAGCCTATAAACAATGGAATAGGTACCCAAAAATGAAACAGGAGAGTAAAGTAGTCATCTGCAGAATTGAAGTATCAGGAATTATACTATGATGGATTGGCCAAAAAAGGAAATATCTTTGTGATTCTGTTGTAGGTCACTAATATGATTGGGTAGAAACATGTCTCCTGGAATAGTTAGTTACCCTGCAACAATTATTGTGGATTGATTATGAGTCTAGGTAAAAATGAGTAACACAAAACAATATAAAACAAATGACAATGCATGTATTAACAAAAGAATTACATGTGATGAAATGGGAAAAAACAACACTAGCTATAATAAGAATGTGCTTGTTAATTTGTGTGTGTGTGTGTGTGTGTGTGTGTGTGTGTGTGTGTGTGTGTGTGTGTATGTGTGTGTGTATGTGTGTGTGTGTGTGTGTGTGAGAGGGAGAGAGAGAGAGAACAAATAGTCAAGAAAGAAAACCATGAAAATGAACATGCTCTAGTGTGGGGGGACACATTTTTCCCAATGTGCAACTACATCTTAATGCCCAATTTGAAAAGCTGTAGAAGAGGAAAGAGAATAGGGAGAAAAAGGCATGCCTTTTTTTATAGGATTAAGGATCACCCCTGGCCAACACACACACAAAGTTTTTTTCCCCAGTGTCAAGTGGGATAACACACAATTTAACATAAGTATATACATTTTTAAAAATAAATAAAACCATTATTGGCATTTACTTTTAGGGTAAACAAAATTCATTACAAAAGAAAAAGAAGGAACCTCTGTTATTAAACAAGAATTGGTACTTTCTTATTATCAACAGTCAATTGTTTTGGTAAAGGTTAATATAAATAAAAAAATTTTCAGACTGAGTATCTTCACTTATTCATTTATTGGTGTTTTGAAAAATAAATATTTTGTTTTAAATTCTTCATTTGTTTCTATTTTGAAAATCAAAATATATTGGTGTTTTGAAAGATAAGTATTTTGTTTTAAAAATTTACATAGTTTTAAACACCTGACTTGACAAATAAAAATAATCTTCATTTTTAAGTTGAAAGGTATTAAAATTTAAATAATGTAATTAATATAGATGTATGAAACTTTGCAATATGATAATTTGATATATGTTTTAAATGACTTGTTGTTTGGTTTAGTTGATTTTGTTTAACAGCATATCAACCCCTATGGGTTATTTAATGCCAAAATCTAAATGTTTTGAACTATTTTATGGCTTCAACTAAATATATTTTGAATGCAATTGTATGACTTCAACAACAGACGAAGTGTATTTTTTGGTAAATTTACTATAAATATGTATTGTTGGTAATTTTATATATATATATATATATATATATATATATATATATACATATTTTATAGTGATTTTATAACATATTTATGTTATAATTTTTTAAATAAATAATTTTATATATATATATATATATATATATATATATATATATATATATATATATATATATATATATATATATAAATGAATTACTGGTATTTTTACTGTCAAATGTATTTTTATACTTTTATAGTGTTTTTGTTTGGAGGTTCACTATTTGCCCATAGCTAGGATACTAACAGGTGCTACCACCCCAGGTCAAGGTAGAGCTGGGAACAGCAGCAATTAAAAATTGGTTACAGGCTTCTTAAAAGCACCAAGTTCCTGATCAGAGGCCTTGCTGCCGAATGTAGTTTATCATCATACCGACGAACTATTAAAAGATTTGCAAATTTTACTTTTTATATAAATTATTAGTGGACTAAATTCTACATTAAGTTGAGTTTTTTTTAGTTGGAATAACACATTTCATTATTAATATTTAATAAAAATAAATTTCATTTTGTTTTAAGTTGGTCAACTTATGAAATATGTTTTATTGATGTGTCTGTTATAATTTAAGAGAATAAATTTTGTTTACCACATTATTAATTTATATAGATTTTCATAATTATTCATGATGTACCTGTAATAATAAGTACAGTTCAAAGTCAGATGACTTGTATAATCATGCAAGCATGCAGAATAAATTTATGCTATTATATGCTGTAGGAACTCCAATTCTTCAAATGAAAGCACTCACTTTGACATTCAGAGCTTATATGTCAAAAATAGACCTTAATTTCATCCAGCACCAAATACTCACTTCTAGAATATTGTCTAAAAATACCAGGGTCATAAAATATCTTTTTCTGACTAATCAGAAAAAGCCCACAGCAGCAGTTCCTGAGCCACTGACTGACTATAAAGTCAATGCCATTTCCATCCATAAAGGCAAATTCAACCAAGCTAGCATTAGTAAGAGACCCCATGGCAGGCAGCTTAACTGACTGCAGACTACATGACTGCCCAGGCCATCAGCAGTGACACTAAACTGCTTGCATCAACAATGATATCTTTGACCAATGACAAAATCATCATCAACAGAGACCAATGTGGTAGCTTATGAAATATTTCTCCGATGAGTCTATCACACTTGACTAGATATACATGTTGATATTTCTCCCATGAGTCTATCCAACTCAATTACATATGCATGCTGATTTTGTCCAGGTGTCTATCTCGACTACTTCTTTCTTTTTATGTGCCATGTCCTTTCAGGACGTAGGCGATCATGTCCCTCCACCTCCCTCTGTCACTTGCAGCTCTTAACAAGTTCCTTCCCACTGCTTCCTCCCCCAGACCACATTCTATCATCCATTTGCTTAAACCCGCCAGGTATGTCACACATTGTTTACCCTTGTCACTCTTTCACTCTATTCAACCTGTGAGTATCAGATTCTCCAGGCCCTCCTTCCTCATTACTCCTATGACTGGTATATAATATCTTGAAATTAGCAAATAATCAAGCCTTGTACATCAGGGGAAATAAAAACTTGTTTACTTATCACAACTTGTTCTTTTGTCACCTCCTCTATTTATCTCTTGTTAACAGTAAGTCCGTCATTAGATTGTTATATTTTTTGGTTTAAAACATTTTATATGAGAAGCCAATCATTCATCATGTACATGGATTATAAAACAGATTAATAAGATACTACTTAAATTTTTATAAAAAATATGTATTTTATGATGATAAGGATAATATTTAAAAACCTTCATCACATGAACAAATTGTATGGAATTAAGCAGTGAAATTTTTAAAATATTTTACTGGTGACAGTTATAAAAATAACTTTTGTTATATAATTTCACCCCAAACAAGGCAATAAAGCCACTAAGATGCATGTAGATATTCAGTGTGAGAGAATATATGGATAAGAAAACATAAGAAGACAGAAGATAATGGTTGACACTGCATTTAAATTTTTGAAAATCAAAGTCAACTGGAAAGCAAAAAGCCAGAAGAGAGTTCCACAGGTGAAAAGTGCAAGAGAAAAAACTGTTAGCATGGAATTTACAGTTACATCTAGCCATTTCAACTGTAAACTGATGAGAACTTACTGCCAATCTAGTTAAAATCACAAAGTCTAGGTACCAAAGAGGAAAGCTCATCAGGACAAATACCATGAATATATTTATAGAAAAGGCACAGGGAAGCTATGTTATGGTGGTGGGAAATTGACTGAAACTGGGATGCAGATTCTTCTTTGTATTTTATCAAGAATCTCTAAATACATGGCAGAAGCACCAGACCATATGTGGCAGCAATATGCAATGTATGAAGGAATGGTAGAGTTATAAATGTGTAGGACAGATTCTGACAAGAAAAATTGTCTAGCACAACACAGTGAATTAACTTTCCTAAAATGGTTCTCTAAGATAACAGTTTCATTTTAGAGGTGTTAAAATTTACAAACCATTTCTTGCCCCAGTTAACAACTGATTGAAGGTAATTCTCAAGAGCCGCTACCAGTTTTACTTTATCATACCTATCAGGCGTACTATTAAGGCAGGAGTAAATAGTTGTGGAATCAACAAAAATACAGAGTTAGGAACTGAGGATATCTGGTGGTGGTGGCAGGAGCAGTGTTGAAGATAAGAAACAATGTAGGTCTAGAGATAGAGCCCTAGAACAGGGGTGGACAATCTTTTTGAGAGTGCATGCCAAAACTGGCCAAATCTTTGACATAAAATTTTTCCACATGCCAACAAAGATTTTTTTGAGAACATATTATCTGATATCTATTAAGTATGTGAAGAACTTTTTTAAATGATAAAAATAACCCCAGAGCAGTAAAGACATGGTATTGTCGGAGTTACCTCCTCCTTCTATCCTTGAACCGGCAGAGGAACAGGTCATTTCGACCTTGACCTCTCATTCATGCTCCTTACACACTGTTAACACGTCGGAGGGACTAGCAAATCCCCTTTTTAGTTAGGTTTTATTACAAACCTAGTTGTAATATACATCTAGTCATTTTTAGACCATAGTTCTCTCTAACTAACCTTGTAGTATTTTATTATAGAGACTTTTCAGTTAGCTTAGCCAATTTCTCTTGCTGGTCCCTCTCGACACAAGACAGTGATTTCTCCCTAGATTCCAGGATTTGGCCAAGGACGCCGATCAACGGGCTGTGTATTAAGTTACGCTCCCACTTTTTTTTGTCTGCCAACTTGACGATAGTTCGGGAACTTTCTTTCTTTCTCTCTCTCTCTCTCCCCTTCCCAACACGTCAAGTTGGCATCCCGGCAATGACAAACAACGAGTTGGCAACACGAACTGCAGCAACTAGTTGGCACCCCGGCAACGACTCAGCTTCAACAACCAACAACGATCATCCTGGCATCAATCAACAACCACCAAGCGATCATCCTGGCAACAACCCACATCAGCTTCAACCCCCCAACAACGATGATCCTAGCAACTACCAACGCCAACCTCGACCATCAACGCCTGCACTAAAACTCCTGCAGCTTCCAGCACCTCCACCGTTTCCGACCATCTTCATTTCCTTTTCCTTTTAGAATAAACCTCTATATATCATACATATCCTTGTTCTGTCGTCCATATTGTTTCACCGTCAGATTTAACGACCCTCTAAAATGTCAGCGGGCCTCTTGTGACCTTGTTCACCCCTTTCTGTGAAACGGGGCCACTGGGCCGCCCGCTACAGTATTGTAAAAAATCATGTAAAATTGATTGAATGAAAAACATTATGACAGGTTTTTATGAAAAAGTGTTTGTGATATTTTTTATTAGCCTGTAAGTATAAAGGCAACTGACATACATACTCATGCAATTTAAAGACTATTAACTATTATTAGCATTAACAGAAAAAGTTAACATTAACTGTTATTTTTTCATTTAATCAATCATCATTTTTTCCCCAGTTATACATTTTTATGACTAAAACATAGTAAATGGTTATTAAAAATAATCTTTTGCTGATTTTAAATACCATATAAATGATGCATAAATAACTAAAACAAAATATATTTATTTACCTTCAAAACTACATTTAAACAGCCCTGGATCTTTTCCACTTTCAAAAGAAAACATCCGATAAAACTAGAGACAGGAAAATTGTTTTCTTTTTATGTATTATCAATGGGACAGCATCACTGATAACAGATTTTATATCAGGTTAATATTTAGTAACCATGAGAGATATGCATGCGCTATTAGTTTCATCTGTTATCTACTCCTGTTACGAATCTTAACAATGTTCATCATTGAGAACAAAGATTCACAAACATATGTAGATGAAAACATGGATAGTAATGCTGTTGCAAGGTTTTTTAAACAGACAAAATTTTTTGGAATGGTATTCCAAGTCCTTAATACTTTGTTTTCCGCATTTCTTTCTGATACTTCCATTTCAAATCACTCCTTTTCAGTTTTTTTGTATGTCAACTTTAGGGTCAACAAATTTCTGACTCCAAATTGAGCTACTCTGAAATTCAATCAACTGCATTTCAAAATCATTCATGTCTATCCATAAAAACATTTGCAAGTTTAGTTCATCCAATTTGATATTTTCTGAAAACTTAATGAATTTTGCTGTCTCTTCCAGTTCTCTGAATTTATCAAATCTTGTAAAGAACTGCTCAACAATTCATTTGATGATGTTTACATACAGCTTTTAAAGACATTGGCAGTCTGTTCTGCCCTCTTTTGGGAGATCATTGATGTACCTCTTCAGGTTTGGGAAGTATCTGTATCTCTCATTATCTATATCCCTGTTAAAAATTTCTAGTTTCATTTGAAAAACATTTATGTAACCGAAAATAACATCAAGTGTCTTACCAGAGCACTGTTATTTAATATTCAAGTCATTTAAATGTTCACAAAAATCTGTAAAAAACATTAGTTTACAAACCCACATGATGTCAAACAATTCATGGTAAGACACTTGTTGGTCATTCAAAAATAGCTTTATTTCATCAGCAACAAATCATTTCAGAACAAAACCTCAGCTAATCCAATGAACATTGTTGTACATTTTCAGTCCATAATATACAGATTCTACCTCATTCAGTAAAATTTGAAATTGTCTTTTATTTAAAGCCTGAACAGAAATGTAATTAACAATCTTGGTAACTGTTTGCATCACTTCCTGAAGTTCCTTTAGGTTAGCTTTTGTACACAATGCCTCATGTATAATGCAGTGTAAACTTATCAGTGGATGAGCAATATCTTTTTCAAGCAGATTTACAAATCCTGTCTTCTTACCAGTAATGCTGGGGGCATCATCTGTTGTGGCAGATACTACTTTTGAAATGTGAATTTGTCAAGTAGATCATTTTTTCACAACTGCTTTACGTATTTTGGCCCTGGTAGTATGCTCAGATAGTGTTACAAAATCAACCATCTCTTCACATACTTCATCATTCCCTGCAAAATTGAGAAAATATGGCTAGCCTCACTGATGATGTAATGTCTGTACTTTCATCAACACGAATAGAAAAAACTTGCATGAAGATAAATCTTTTGTCAATTGTTCAGCTGTATTTCTTTCCAAATTAATTATCGTACCTTAGCTGTTTTCCTACTCACAGACAAATCTTTAATGCATTGAATAATCATTTCCTTTTCTGAAAAATTGGCAAAAAGGAAAGGCACACATTGTAGACAAGTTTTTAATATTTTTCTTATCAGTGAATGGCATTCCATGTTGGGCAATAACTTTTGAATGCTCAAAACTAACAGCAGATAAGTTGGAACTGGGTCTACCTGAAATAAAGTTCATTAAAGTATCAGCCTGTTTTTTTGTCTTGCTCAGTTCATGAGAAATTAATTCTCTTTGTTTCTCCTCAGTTTTATTGCTTAAGTTCTTATGAACACTTTCATAATGTCTCTTTAGAGAAGAAGTCCTTATACTAGAGAATACACACATTAATGTGAAAGGATCTAGAAAAGTAACCATTCAATATGACTTTCATTACATAATTTAAGACTGGATCAAATCAAAAATTCAACCAGAGACAGCATAGCCATTCAGCATGTCAAACCCTGTCAAATGCCTTTGAGATATTTAGTTACAGCCCAAGTTTCACTGTTCTTATCTAAAGCTTATTAAATTCTTTCAGTAATAACCTCATATTTCATAATAACCACATATTAGTGGTTGAGCTAGAGAAATAAAAGCCATATTTTTTGTCTGAAAGAGGGCTGTACAAAGTGAGATGCTTAACCAATTCATGGTTGATTAGAGCATCTAGTACTTTGCCAAAAAGAGGTAAAATAATAAGAGGACAATAATATGAGGTATCACAAGGTTCACCTGAGTTCTTAAAGACAGAAACTAGTAACAAACACATTTAAAATTAATTTAAAATTATCTGTTTTTTATAGTCAAAATTCCAAATATTTTTATCATTTTCTTCTTCTGTGTGCCTTGTCCTTTCAGGAAGTGGATATTTATGACTATACACAACTTCCTATCTTTTGTAGCTCTTAGCAATGTTTGTCTTTTTGCTGTCTCTCCTAATCTTTGTTCTGCTCATTAAGTTCATGAGGTAGGTTATTTGCTACTTTCTTCTATCCCTCTTGCTTTCAATGTCCTGTGAGTGTCAAATTTTCCAAGCCCTCTTTCCTCATTATACTTTTTGTTACTAATGATAAGTATAAGTGTCCTGTTTGTTTCCATTATCTTAAAACTTTGTTGTTGCTCACATGTTCAGTCCATGGTATTCTCAGAATCCTTCTGTAGAATTACATTTCTGCTGCTTCCAGTCTCTTCTTCATCTGTGAAGAGATTGTCTAGCATTCACTACCATATAGAAGGACCAATATTACATAACAGTCCAGTATCCATTTTTTTTTGTTCCTAAAAAAATTTTCCTGTTTCTGAATACTTTGCTTAACTTTTGGAAGGAATCTTTCACTATTCCAATGCACCTTCAGATTTTAATTTCACATTATCTATTCTCTGTTAAAACACTTCCTAGATATTTAAATTTTTGTACTTGTTTGGTTTTGGTATCTCAAATTTTTAATCTGCATGCTGATAACCATACGTTCTGTCTTCTTACAATTGATGTTTAGTCCTTTCTTCTCATTTTCCTTTACTATCTTCTCTAGAAATTCATATAGTTTACTTTCCATGTCTGCTATCAGCACTGTGTCATCTGCATGCTCTATATCAGTCATAGGCAAACTGTGGTCTGTGGGCCAAATGCAGCCTGTTTGGTATTTCTGAATGGCATGCTTAATTTCATAATGAAAATAATGTTTCTTAAGATTTTATTTTGTTTCATTCTCACTTATTCACTCATACACTCTCTCATACATAACCACATACATAAACAATGTTGAAGTACAATGTTTCTTGAATTTTGTAGTCTTCCAAGGAAACTAATGTCAGCATTTTAAACCATTGGAAATTTTCACTAAGGAAGATAATACATGTAAACATTGTTTTGCTTTTGAAACAGGAACTGTTCACAAGAATTTTTTCTCTAAAGAAGAAATATTTTCATTTTCAAATGAATAAATTAGAAATAATTCACATGCAGTGACATTGTCATCAGGGATAATATTATACCAAGACTTCAATTTTTTTTATATTGAAAAAATATTTTCTGAAAAATAAAACATTCCTACAATTTTTAAGGTGTATATTTATGCAAACTGTTTTCTGTTGTGAAAATAGTTGAGGTATCTACTACAAAAAATTATCTTGTATCTGTTTTGTAGGTGGTCCCACCTTGTGATGAGCCATAGATTATGTAGCCCACTGCTTGAAAAAGTTTGCCCATGCCTGCCCTATATTGTTAAGATTGAGGCTACTAATATTGAATCCTAGTAGGATTTCTAATTCTCTCAGATTCGTCTCACTGTAATGGTTGAATAAATCTGATGAGAAGACATATCCTTGTCTTACTTCCATTTCTGTTTTTGTATATTTACTGAATTTATTTTCTATCTGTATGAAGGCACTTGCTTCCAGTATAAGTTCTGGATTGTTCTAATATTTTTCCCAAATAAATCAAGTTTACCTAGCAGTACAAACAGTTCTTTATGTTATACTTTATCAAACACTTGAGTATAATCTGTAAAATATAGGTATACATCCTTTTGCTTTTGTATTGTACTTTATGATGTCATTCTGAGCATAAATATTACATTCATTGTTCAAGTGTCTTTAATGAAACCGCACTGTTTTTGTCCTATTTCCAGTCTAATTCTGCTACACACTGTATTTATTAGAATTCAGATCATAAGTTTTGTCCTGTGGCTCATTAAGCTGATTGTGCAATGGAGTTCAGATTCATTTGCACCTGACTTGTTGGGCAGCATCATGAAAATAGATCTACTTAGATTTTCTGGTATATCACCACTGTCATGTATGTCATTTAATATGTTTGTAATTTTGTCAAGATGTCTGATGTAATTTTGTACAGTCTGATGTAAAACCTATGACCCGAGGATCGCTGTCACTGTCCCAGCTCACTAGGCCATGACAGATGAACCATGGGTGTAAAGGATTGTGGCCAGTACTGTGCATACTGCACTTCACCTAAAAACCCCACTGCACAGGCTAAAGGAACAGGTCCACGTCCGTGATGCCACCAACAGCAGGGCCAACCTGAAGGAGAAACACCACAGGTGGAAGAACTGGGAAGCCTCAGCAGCTATACCAGACCAGACCTTTAATTGTAGTCATTACGGCCAGGCTTGCCTGTCTTGTATCAGCCTGGTCGGCCATCAGCGTGCCTGCAGTCGGTGTTGACAGCCCACTTCATAAATCTTCATTTGCGAAGCCAAGCCAAAAAGGGAATTTTGTCAATGCCAAAATCATCTAAAGCTTCCAGCAATTCCACCTGATCCTGCTACTTTGTTTCTGTTCAATTTTGCCAGTGCTGATTTCATTTCAGACTCTAATATTTCTGGTCCATCAATATTTTTGTTCATTGCAAGTTTTCCTCTTTCTTCATAGAAGAGGTCTCTGATATATTTCTTCTGTCTTTGAAATATTTGTTTTTTCTATTATCAGCATTCTATCTTTTGATTTTAAACATACTGACGACAAACATGCCTTATAGGATCTTTTAGAAAATCATCAGCTGAAAGGATTATAAAAATGTAAATGATTATAAAATAACAAATGATCTAGAAGAATGAATGTTAATTGCTCCAATTGTTATAACCTTTGGTTAATGCTATCAGCTAATGATTGCTATCTAAAAGCCCTCTCCTAACATGATCACAACAAGCATTTTCCTCTGTATAATGTGATCTGGAGAACCACAGATAAACTGGTCAACAATGATTAACTTCCCTTGGAATGCATATTAATTTAGTGCAAGGGTTGGCAACCTTTTGGAGTGAGAAGGCCAGAAAGCTATGCAATGTCTTGGAGGAGGGCCATGATATCAAATTTACTATAATAAATTGTCTTGACCCCTGACCACTATGTCCAGAAGGGGAAATATTTGTTGGCAAAGATGCAAAACATCATCCAGGTGGTCATCACCCAAACTTGTTCAAAAAACAATGTTAGTATATTTCATTTTTGAAAAAGTTGCTCACAAGTCGTACTTCTAAATAATGATACCATTAGTAGGCTTTTATATTTTTTCTCTTGGCAAAGCATATTTCTTATAGAAGTCAACAGTGGATTAGTGATTACATTTTGATTTTAAAAATTTGTCGCCATTGTAAGTTGATTAACTCCAACCGATATGTTTCTGCCACTTACTCCACAAATTGATTAAATAATTTATGTTCAGGTGTTAAAGTTGGCAGGCCAGACAAAAATCCTTTGCGGACTGGATGTGGCCCAGGGGCTGGGGGTTTCTGATCCCTAATTTAGTGTAATTTCAGTTTAAGAGTATTTTTTTCAAATGACATTGACATTTTTCACTATAATAGTATAACAAAGAGAAGTATAGTAATTTTTGTGAATATTTAGTCATATAAGAAACACATATTTGTTGTTTCCTAGCCTTTGGCCTTGAAGATAAAATTAAATTGTTTGAATCCCTGAATCTGCAGAAAAGTGGGCAACTGATTATTCCTTCAACAATGAAAAGATCAGTTAAACACCTGGAGTCATTTCAAACCATAACATATGTTTTTTTCTTTCTTCTTCTTTTAATGTTATATTTTATCAAATGCTATTACCCACCACTCAAGAAATTACATTGCCTGTTTTGACCCACCCCATTAAAAAAAAAAAGAAAAAAGGAAAAATGAAAATAGACACAATCTTGTGTATGCTAAACTAATTATAATAATATGTTTATATAACATATGATATTGCAGGTAGGAATTATTAAATATGTAAAATTCATTCACTATAATTATGACAGAGTAAATTCTAGCAGTAAGGATAAAATAGAAAAAAAAGCAATAATCATTATTGTATTTTAGCATTGACTGAATTTGAACCAGGCTATACATAAACAAGATTTGGGCCTTTTGTTTTATTATTTTCAACCTATTTTTATCTTTACTCCACAACACTTGTACTTAGTTGTAGTCATTTTCTACACCAGTGGTTCTCAAATGTTGTGCCTGGGCACACTGGTGCACCCTGGAAAATGTCTAGGTGTGCCCTGGCATTCCCAAGAAATATGTGTCCAGATATAAGAAATAAATATATTTACCTTATTATATTGTGGTACCCGTCTCATTTATATCTGTGAATTAGGCTTCTCTGCTCTCACCACAATTAAGTGCCAAAAGAGAGGAACTCTTCAATGTATTGAGGAGAAAATGAGAATTTGCCTATCAAATATATGCCTAAACATTGAAGAAATCACTAAGACTCATCAGGTTCATGTTTCTCAGAATGTGGGGGACATGGGCTAAAGAAAGCAACTTTTTAGTTTGGCCGCTGTAAACAATCTGAATGACTGGCCTCTCTCCTCACTGCATGAGGTGATGTTACTTAGCAGCTGTCACATGACCAAAGGGAGATAATCACCTTCTGTATCCCTGCAAGGACTATTGAATAAGGTGTGTGATATGAATGTAAGAGATAGCAGGAAGTGAATATTGAGAGGATAAATAATGATTGATCTTCAACTTGAATAATTTCTGGTAGATAACAGTTGATCCTTGATTTGAAGAATTTCTTCTCTTTAGGAACATAAAGAATACCCAATAAGAAAAAAAAATCATTTAATTTTACATGCACTACCATTAAAAAAATCCAGAAAAAATTTTTAACTTCAAACAAATGTAAGTAAAATATTATGAATAGATATACTCAGACTAACATCCTCAATCTTAGGTATATTGTAATATTTTCAACTTTGTATCATTCAGCCTTCTTCTGAAATATGTTGCTGTTTGTGAACATTCTGGAAATTTCTAACCAACATTTTTCTAAATTATTTTCGTTCTGCTGTTCAGGCCAGAGGTTATTTTCATTCTTTCCAGTTAATTATGTCTTTTTGTTCTTACTTGTTTGCCCTTTCCACTCAAAAAAGAGTACATAAACTTTTGCACTAACCAACCCTGTGATTGAACCTGAAGCACCAGGACACTAGTCTGAATAAATCAATATATAATAAAGTTGATTTCTCATCTAAAAACTTAAGGCAGAAATATATAAAATAACTTTTATTACAAATAGTATTTCCATGAGTGATGATTATCCTGTCAAGGCTGACAATACATATAAGTTTTTGTTGTTACTTCCTGTACAGGTAAAATAATTATGAATGAACACTTTGGCCAAGTGCTCAATTCATCCATTCTTTCTTTCCATCGGCTATTGTTGGATGTCAGTGATGAGACACCTTGTCATAATATCTGAAGGTGCAAAGTGTGTATGTGTGGTGGGGGAGTAATGATTAATGGCATGGTAAATGGAATAAACTTATTCAAATTGGTCGAGATTGTTTATATTAATGCTCTTGAGAAAGGCATAAATATACTTCTTCCCCCTGTACTCTTTACTATTACCAGAAATTGACGATAGCACTCACACACATGCATGCACACAGATATGAATCAACTGAGATGGATATGAACAGCCTGAGACAGATAGATAGTAGGAATATATATATATATATATATATTCATGAATTATTCACACAAAAAACAAATATATATATATATATATATATATATATATATATATATATATATATATAGATAGATAGATAGATAGATAGATAGAAAAACAAACTGAAATATATAACAGACCAAAATAGATTCATCCAATAAAAGGTTATTTTCTTTATTAAACAATCTCAGTTTGTGGCACCATTGAAAAATGTCTTAAAATCACATCACAATTTGCCCCAAGCCTTGTGAGTGAAATTTGGTAGACAAAACTGTTTGGAAGCTGTTGAAAGTTGTGCTAGAACAAAGTCAAAGTCATCATGACCGAGACTTAGTGGCCGAGTTCTAATTAGTCAACATGCCAAGTTATGCGTTCTCTCCTAGAAACTATAACACTCAGTCTGCTCAATATGGTAATAGTAATGGTAATATTAGGTGTTTCTTGATATGTCCTGAAAAGGGATACATTTGATCAAAGTAGCTAAGTGGTTTTGGCTAGTGTAACCAAGTAGTACACGGTAGCAGTAATTGACTGGTACTCGTCGTAGTCGCAGACAAAAGGTGTAGACCAATAGGATAGCCAATGGTGTAGTCCAATGGGCGTCATCATAGACTTAAACTCTGTCCTACCTACATGTCTGTCTGTATTTATGACAGACACCAGCTAATCATATTCCAGTGAGGGGGAACTCAGGTGTATGCATATTCCATTATATCATTTCCTTATAAAGAAACATTCAGCATTCATTGACTGAGTAGCCATTGCTATTTTCAGTTGAAATTTATAAAACCTTTCTCTTAAAACAATTTTTCAGGAAACTAGATTACTCAAATCCAGTAACTGCTATTGTTCTTTCCAGTAGTGATGGTGGTTTCCTTCTTAAACTTTTGTTTTGATTGGTGTGGAATGTCAACATCTTGATTATGTTATTATTTACTCTTCGAGTTATATGTGATTATCCATTTTATTTGCTGTTGAAAGTACTTAAGTGATGTCGTTTCTATTATTTGGTACAGTTCTTTGTAATTCTGTAGCACCAGTTCACAAAGTTCAAAGAAATGATGATCCTCCCTTGCAGGTTTTATTTATTCAAAGCCATTTTTTTTTTTGCTATAGCTCTGAGAAAGCTGTTGTATACAACTGACAGTTTGGATATTGCTGAATGAGTTTGACACTATGCATGACATTCATATGAAAGTCTTGATCTGGTGAGGCTATTTAAGAACAGCTAGGTTAAAGTTTTGGTTTTGTAGCAATTTGCAGTGTTGGGTGAAACTACCTCTTGCACAGCCTATTCTATGTTCAATTTCTTTATCTCCTATAATAAAATTTAAAATACTAAATTTGTTATAAATGACCCATATGACAAAGATATTTGGGGCTCTTCAACATGGTGTAATGTAAGCAAGCTTGTCTCGCTAGATCAATTATAACTGAATAGTGAATTCAGTCCTCACTGGTTGGCCTATACATTTGGCCTTGCAGTACATCTAAGCTATGCTCAGAAAATCACCATACACTAAAGTATTTGAAGTGTTTGGCATTTACTAATTTGACAGTTTGCATAGTTTCAATATTTACCACAAGTTGGTTTTGTGGTTGATTGATTGATTTTCTTTTTATGACCTATCAACCTTTTGTAGGAAAGGTAATAATCCACCTCTTCTCTCCCAGCTATGGGTTGATTAGTAGGATTTGTATCAGTAAATCATCCCCCAAATTCTTAGAATCTAAAAAATATTTTCTGGCTTTAAATAATAAAGCCAGAAAATATTTTTAGATTCTAAGAATTTGGGGGATAATTAAAATTATTTTTAAATAATAAAGCCAGAAAATATTTTTAGATTCCAAGAATTTTTTGGAAGATGATTTACTGATACACATCCTACTAATTAACCCATAGCTGGGGGAAAAGAGATATATTAGTACCTTTCCCAAAGGTATTTGCAAGTAAGAGAATGTAACAAGCACAATTGGAAGTAGAACTCAGCACTCTGATTTCCAATTCTGAGCCATCATCCATCACACCACCCACACATCCAAGCTTATATCACTTAGTATTCCCAAGTAGTAACCCATCTACGTATTGACTAGGCTTGAGGCTGCTTAACTTCTATTATCATATGAGAACCTGTGTTATAATGTGATATGAGTTGGCTCTGTGGGTGTTGAACAAACACAAATTTGCCTGAGCAGGCATCTTAGTCACCTTAAGAGACAGCCATACAGACATACATTTTGTCAGATGTTTGTAGCTATGTTGCTGGTTATCAGAAATGTGTCTGAGTGCTAAGAAATAAGATAATTTTATTTGAATAAACTTTGTTGAGTTTTAAAATTGAATTTTATTACATTTGGGAAATCTCTATTCTGGTATTGAAGACTTTTAACAATTTTAAGAAAGAGATGTGAGACAAAATTGATTATTTTAAATGAATGTAAAGGGTGATTTTTTTTCTTGTGCTGAAATTGTACAATATTGAAGATTAAAAAGAGAATAATAATAATAATAATAATAATAATAATAGTCGTCGTAGTAGTAGTAGTAGTAGTAGTAGTAGTAGAATATGAAAAAGAAAAATAGGAGCACAGAAAAGGATCAACAAAAAAAGGAAGAAGAAAAAATAATAATCTCTATGAAGTCTTTTTCTGTCTTGGTAGATGACATGCTGCAAATTACTGCTCTGCCCAGGTAGTAATTATAGACAGAGGTTATTCGGTTCACACTCACCCTCTCTTTTCTGAGACAAGTTATTTCCTTTTCTTTTTTGTTTTCTTTCAAGGTGACTAGGTGAAAGGATGCATGCATTTGTTGGAATGGGAAAGGGGGTGCAGCATTTAAAAAATTGTATTCTGTCAAGGCTCCCCAGCAACTTATCCAGGAGGCCATTTGTGTTCCCAATGTGGGAAGTTAAAGAAGAACAAAAAAAAAAATAAAGTAAAAATTAAAAGATGAAAAATAAGTATGTACTCAAGGTAGAATGAGAAAATGAAGTTCACAATTGAAGAGTGAAAAAAAACAAACAAAATGAAAAAAGAAAAGTAATAAACTGAAGGAAGAGGAACAGAATAGTATCAAGTGAGATAACATTTTTTATAGCAAAGTTCATCCAATTCAAGGCTTGAGAGCTACTCAATAGTTATTTTTTTAAATGGTCATGATGAATAAGGTGTGTGATATGAATGAAAGAGAAGGTGGTAGCAATTAAAGATAATTAGGGTGAGGAGGATAGATAATAATTGAAGATTATGAGGATAAAGAGGATGTTGTGTTATCCTGTGTAAATGAGTTGATCTACACAAGCCATAGAAATTTAACAGGTGAAAGGGTGAATAAACACAAGGTAATTAATTAATAGATTCATAATCAAAAACATATGCAAGAAAAAGAGATGATTTTAGTTGAGCTTATAGAGCCAAACTTAACTTAAAAGGAAAAGCCTGCTTAACTTGATTCAAGATATCAACTTTATGTCTTAAGAGATGGCTCCTGCTGAATATATGCTTTTCTAGGGCTTCAGTAAGCAAAAGAGGAAAAGTTTAAGATTGCAGTTTTTGGTGCCAACAGATTCTGGCTTCTGATTGGCTGGTTGAATATGCGGGTGTAAAGTCGGAGAAGATAACTGTTCCTATTATAATTTTTAATAAGGATAGATAACAATTGAAAATCATGAGGATGAGGAGAATAGATAATGCTTGATAATGATAATGATAACATCATAAAAAAGAAAAAATAAAGAAAGTAATAAAAACAAGCACAAAAGAAAAAAATTGACAGAATAGAAGTAAAGAACAAAAGAAAAGAAAAAAAAAATAGAGAGAATGAACCCATTCCTGTATTCAAACTCTCTTCCAAGGCAATCCAATAAAAAATGATAGAAAGGTGAAGTTTTCTATTACTTTGCCCTTAAACTCCCACTACTACTTCTTCAGGTAAATAAATCTTATATATAAATGTGAATCTCTGAGTATCCACATCAGAAGCAATATCAAGTTTTATTTACCTAGCCACAATTTATTATTTATTTCAGCTTCCAGATCATCCATTTTAGGTTTTGTATTTTCTTTTGTTAAATCTTTTTTAAAAGTGAAAAGCTATAATACAAGGGGGGGGGGTAAGCGAGACAAGAAAAAGAATCACTTTTTCTAACTGCTGCTATTGCTACTGTCAAAGTGTTGTTAACATTTGTTGGAATTGCTTTTGCTCTTTTTCATTTGTCATATTTTGCAATGTTTTTGTTGGGTACTGATGTTCTTGTATTTATAATTGCTCTTTCTCTTTTACATCTTCTGGAAGGTGTTTGAAGTCAACAGAAATACTGATGGCCTTACATTGGGGTGGAGATGAGAATTGTTTGAGGAAAAGAGCTTTGTTCAAACACAAAAGATATTGATGTTGTGTATGTAGCACAAGGTAGGTGAAAGTAAGTATGTAAGTAACAGGAACAAATAGAAAGAAACTGAACAGTGGAGAAGATAATTAAGGAATGATGGGAAAAAAAGTAAGTTCAGTTGATATATTAGCTTGCTTCATGTGTAATGAGATGTTTTGATGAAAGAAATGTGTAGTGTTTGTGAAGAAAAAAAACTTTAAAAATCTGTATAAATTAAGATCTGGTAGAACAAACAAATTAGACAAATTCAAATTATAGTGGACACATTATTACAACATTGTTTTAATTGACTAGTTTTTGGCAAAATAAAAACTCTTTTGAAATTTATTAAGAACATATGATATCCCTACTGAGTGGATACCAAATTAAAATAAAATTTAATTAACTTTTAATTTACAGAGAAAAATAAAATTTTCTCATATAAAAACATATATAAAATTATTAATCTGCCAGGTTTCAGCTTTTTATAGTTATTAAAAATTTTTATACTAACAAGTAACACTTAAGAAATGGCCAGGCATTTTCCTGTAAGATATTTGCATGTATTTTGTGTCTACTATGATGTTTATATATGTAGTATAAATAAAAGGCAATATATCAAGTATTGTCAGATTCTCAGTGAGAGCCCACATAAGAATTTTAGTAGCAACCAGATGTAACAGTTTGAGTCATAGTCATTAAAAAAATCTTCCTGTGTCTAGTCTATTTTGTGTCATACAAAAACTGTCTTAATAAGAAGAAACTAAACAAAAAAAAAGGAAAAATAATTTTGTAAATCATCACAACAATTTCTGAAAAAAAAATTTTAAATTTTGGATTTACACTTTGTCTGCTGTCTTCTTTTCCTTTTTTTTTTAGTGGATTAGTTGAATATTTGTACAAGGCCAAATTTTCACCTTCTCAACCTTCCAAAAATGAATTTAAGCAGAACTTCCAATGAGCCATAATTATCTTGAGATCTGTTCATACTATTTTTATTGTTGCCACAATGTTTCAGTCTATACTCTGCTGCAAATTAGATCTCTTTATGATTCACTTTATATGTTGGCTGGATTTAAGTGGTAAGAAAGCAAAATCCCAAATAAAAAATTGTCTTCTGTTCAGGGGCTCCAAGCATCACATCCAGACTACAAAAGAAATCATAAACATTGCTGAAAAAAAGTCAAGCATAGGAGCCACCCGATTTGTTTAAAAGAAAACTCCTCGCAAAGGACTGACACAGAATCTGTCCAAGAGGTCAGCTGTCAACAACGGTGAGCTCACATTGTCATCACTGGTCAATCCACTGTAATAGCAACCAGATTTCACCTGACTCTTCATACACAGAACTCAGCCAATAGGCCAGTTGTCAGTGCTAGCAAGCTCTCAACATCATCACTGTGATCTCAGTTAACCAACCTAGGACACATATGTGTTGGAAAACTACCCTTCTCCAAATCCACACCATGCACACAGAGACATTTCGCTAGAACCCTCTGTATCAGCAAAGTGAGATTTGTGACTTCACCTGACTCTTCTTGCTCACACCCTCTGTAAATGTAGAAATTTTTTAACCCCTATTTCAATGAATATATCTATGTCTGATCCATATACAATTATATTTCAAGAACAATTATTGTAATATCATTTTGTAACAAACTGCAATAACTCTACATAAATAAATGTTTCTTTCAAGTGTTAACAAGTTGTCTTTAGCTTATTTAGATCAGTGTTTACTTTATTTCACATGGTGATGTCTACTTCTAGGTAAATGCTCTTTATATACTATTGAACTCAATAACTGATGAACACAACATAATGTAATGTAATTATATACACATATAGGATCAGACCCAAATATCTTTGAAAGAGGATATAACAAAGTTCTTACATTTAGGATGAGTGTTGGAGTGAATGGGCTCTGACATGGAAGCAAGAGAATAGCAGTCATGTGTATATTGTGTTTTTTATTGATTGATTTGTTTTTTACAGTTCATCAACTTTTTGCAAGTTATTTAAAGCTAGAAAATATTTTAGATATTTTAGATTGTAAGAATTTTGTGCGGGGAATAATAATGGTTTAGGGATACAAGGCTTACTAATTAACCCATAACTGAGGAGAGAAGAGGTGGATTCATACCTTTCACAAGAGTATTTTCCTATAAGTGAATATAACAAACCCAATAGAAATTGAAACTTAGCTCTTCAGTTAACAATTCCAAATCATTATCCATTACACCATCCGCACATCCAAGCTTATATGACTGGGTATTCCCAATTGGTCACCCATCAAGGTAGTGACCAGACTTGATGTTGTTTAACTCCGGTGATCATACAAGAACCAGTGTTTAAACATGATGTGGCTGTAAGCTGTTTATTGTGACATTGTGTGAAGTCTTATGTGGAGAGAAAATTGATGCATCTGTTCAGTGTAGCAGCTTATGAAAAAAAAGTTCTCGTTTACATTGACAAAAGGAGATAATTTGCCTCCCTCTACTAAGAGGCAATATAATTGATATCAGTACATGTTTATTAAAATCAGTGATGTATGATGGTAACTTCAATATTCATTTTCATTCAAGAACAACAGAAGACAAAAGTACAAGTAAAAGAAAGATGTTACTTGCTTCCTTTATTATGCCAAATAAAATGTAACTTATTCCCAAATATAAAAGTGCCAAAAATCCTAGTTTTTTTTACCATTTGATACTTAGAAAGGAATACCTCAATATTGTCTTATTGCAGCATCTACAAAGGTAATCATTGTTTGAAATCTTTTCAGAACATGGAACACTGAAATAATTTTAAAAATATTAGATTGTTCAGAAAATAATGTCCGATTTTAGAATAAATCTTTTAATTGTGTTCTCATATACTATTATAATACTTGCACAAAAATATATTATTCATTCCTAATGATTAAAGTGTCCTCTAAGTTAATTTTATATCAATATCTTTCAGACTTTAACTTAAAAATATAAAATACCCTTCATCTTGAACATGAAAATAGAAGAGATGCATTTTCGTTTTTCATAGGAGTTCAAGTTTGGTTACAATGCTTCTCAAACTGCTACCAAGATTAACAGAGCATGAGGTGAAGGATCCATTTGTGATCGGACAGTATGGCGCTGGTTTCTGAAATTCCGGGGATATGAGTCTTGAAAATCAAGGTTGCAGAGGACATCCACCTGCAGTTGACATTGAAAAACACTAGTCGAACAAAACTCATGTTAAAATGGCAAAGAAAGGTCTCTGATAATGGGTGTCAGCATTTCAATAGTATCGGATGATCTCAAGTAAATTGGTAAAGTGAAGAAACTTGATAAATGCGTTCTGCATGAACTTGTTGCAGAGTTATGGGTGATAATTCAAAGAATTATTCTCAGAAGGCTTTAGTTAATATAGTTAATAATAGTTGATCAATTTGTGTGAAGTAAAACTCTACAAACTTTTTAATTTGTTTTCTGCCTGGCACAAGGTAATAACAACATTTGATAAAAATAACAAAAAAATTTCTTTCATATATGAAATTGGAAATATCAGAATTTATATACAGAAATATACAATTAGGTTGTGTTGAAATAAAATATTCAAAGAAAGTATTGTAGCGGACCATGGGTTTTGTTAAATTAGGAACACGTGCTTTTATTCCTGCTAGAGGAGGTCCACTACAAGAACATGGCGAACTCAGAGATTGAATCCATCATAAAGAAGTGTAAAGAAAACAAACAAGACTGATATATATATATATATATATATATATACAAACAGGTATATATATTAAACAACACAATTTACAGTGGACATAGACATTAAAATTTGTGTTTGTGTGTGAACGTAAAGAGTTTGTATTTTGGTGAATGTTCATGCATACATGTATGTATAATGTTCATGGCGTCTCCCACAAATGGGAAGACGAAATCTTCTGCAAGAGCTTACATTGTAGATGTGTTCGCTGAAACTGAAGAAGTGAAAAAGAGAATGAGGCAAGAAATCGCCTAGTATTTATAGTGTAGGGAGAGCGTCCTCTAGTGAACAATCAGAAAATTAAGGAGGAGTTAACTCCGACAGTATCTTTTGACGAGATTTTAGTTTTTTGCTGACAGAAAAAAGGTTCACTATTTTGTTATTAAAAGATATTGTTCGAAAAATGTTTTTACGACAGTGAACTATTTCAGGAACTGCCTTCTGGCTTGAAATGTTTCAGTCACATAAGTTTGGATGTTTTTGATTTGTTCTTCTTCTTGTAAGTCAGTTTTGAATTTAAAAATACTGTTCTTATACAACAAATCAGTAAATAGTTTGCAATAATATTTTTTTATAATTGAACAAAGCTATCAGTCTTTGATTGTGATTGTTCGCAGAGAAGAAATAGAATTTAAAATTAATAAATTCAAGAAGGATTGAATTCAACAACCATTAAAGCTTATATGTGAACGCAATCTTCTGCAAGAACTTACATTGTACATGTGTTCGCTGAAAATAAAGAAGGGAAAAAGAGAACTAGGCAAGAAATCGCCTAGTATTAGTGTAGGGAGAGCGTCCCTTAGTAAACAATCAGGAAATTTGTTATTGTAATGGAATAATTTGATATATTTTATATTTTATAAATTTGTTATTGTAATGGAATAATTTTTCCTTGTGAAACGTGTCAGTATTTTGTTGGAAAGGTTGTATTCTGAATTTGACTGAGTGTGTCAGAAAAATGTTATTATTTTTACATTACTTATTATGTAAGTTTTCACGATAGTTGATGCAGCTTCTTTTGTAGTGGATGTTGAATTTTCTGATTTAGTATTCAAAGAAGGTTATTTCAACTCTTGTCTTCAGCTACAATTCTCATAAACAGTTATGGTTTCACAGTTGAAAGCTTCTGGTTTAACTGGTGTAAGATTCGCGCTCTTTAATTTAAATACTACTTGGGTCACATGATTGCCCAAATAAGGCTAGACCCTCTTCTAAGAAAAGTGATGTAAGTTCTAATGCGTAGGCATCGTACAGTTTAACTAATCACTGAATGGACGAAACTACTTTGTATGCTTTTTAAAAGTGTTGAGGACCGGGTGGGTTTGCGTGTTGTTGTATTAGAAACACGTGTGTAACTCCTGGTAGAATATTAAAAGGTCCAACTACAAGAAAATGGCCGGACTTGAATTAAGTCCAACAAAACAAGACCAATTTAAACAAACATATGTATTAAACAAAACAATTTTACAATGGACATAGACAATAATATTTGTGTGTGTGTGTGTGTGAACGTTTGTGTCTGTTCTGTGGTCAATATTCGTACGTACGTGTGTATGTGTATAATGTTCATGGCGTCTCCCACAAATGGGAAGATGCGGATCTTCTAAGAAAGCTTACATTGTAGTCGCTGAAAATAAAGAAGGGAAAAAGAGAACTAGGCAAGAAATCGCCTAGTATTTATAGTATAGGGAGAATGACCCATAGTGACAATTTAAGAATTAAGGACGAGCTAACTCCGACAAAAAGTGTAAAATTTTTGCCACATGAAATTTATATTGATATTATTTAAAAACAGTAATATTTGTTGAAATATATTCACATTTAAAAATTAATTAAAATTAGAACTCTAAAAACTCAGTGAAAGTCAAAGAGTTTGACATTTTGAAGTATATTTGATGTTACATCGGCGAAATTCGAATGATCTATTTCTTGATCGAATAGTGAATTGTGATGAGAAATTCATCCTTTATGATAATTGCAAACACTTAGCTTAATGTATTGATCATGATGAAATACCCAAACACTTTCCAGAACCAAAATTGCACCAACAGAAAATTATGTTGACTGTCTAGTAGCCTTCTATTGGAGTTATCTATTACAGCTTTCTGGAATCTAACCAGAGAATCACTGCTGAAGTTTACTGCCAGCCAGTGGATGAAATGGACATTCAGTTAAGCAAAATGTAACCCGTACTGGTTAATCGACGAGCAATTCTGCTTCATAACAATGCACAAACATATTTTAGCACGATGACATTGCAGAAACTGACTTGCTTTGTTACATCTACCATACTCTCCTGATCTTTCACCCATTGACTGCCACTTTGTCAAGCAGCTTGACATTTTTTTTAAGTTGAAAGACATTCCATTGCAAAGAAAATGCAGAAACTTTATTTAAAGATTACTTGGCGTCGAAAAAGAGTTTTATCATAAAGGCATAAATAACCTTGTAACTCAATGCAGAAAAATATAGAAGTCCAAGGTTCCTATTTTAACTGATTTAAACACTGTCGAAATACATTAATTCAGGTACAAAAGTTGATTGTAAAATTGGACATTATTTTCTGAACAACCTAATATTTAACAAAAAGAAATGAATTTCTTGTAAAATCCTGAATCCGCAACAGTGATCCAAATTTCGAAGGAAGGTCCTACAATAAAAACAAACTTTATAGTAGAAAATCACTAAAATAAAATGTTTCCTGAAATATTTAATGTCATAACTCTTTAGTTCATAAACTTTAACAATTGATATATACACTTTAGGATAGATATCAGTGTAACAGCAAAATTGTCTAAATCGTGTAACAGTAAAGTTGTTCAATTGTTAGATTAAGCTCTGAACCATTGTATCTTAGAATTGATTAAAGATATCTTACTGGAATTCTCCGAGGTTTTTATAACACTATTCGTCTCTACTTTGAGCAATAAGAATGTATAATTACTCTCCAAGTTTAACAGAAGAATCATGATGAAATCGATTATAAACGAAAATTACATGTTCATCATTAATTAAACATAGCTGAGAATCGGAAGCTCATGAAGTATTGAAATAAAGTCCATATCTCTCTCTCTCTCTCTCTCTCTCTCTCTATATATATATATATATATATATATATATATATATATATATATATATTATTCCAGGATCATTTTCCAACTTATTCAAGATGATCTTTGGTCTCTCTAACCTTCTAACTTTTTGTTCTGGAGTAACAAGGTGCCTCACACGTTTCACGTATGATTTCATTTTCAAGACTTTTCACTGCTCCTTGGACTGTCATAGCTGAAACTCACGTGCCAAATGTCTTATGGGTTGAGTTGGATCTTTTCTAATTGATCTCTTTAGCTCTCTGTTGAAATGATGATCCCTCTTCCTGTTGTGACCTCCTGACCCAGTTTTCCTCTCTTCTGTTCCTGCTTTTTTAAACTTATTATTTGTTCTCTTCGTGGTTCTGGAATGGACTTTGAAAATGGAAGCCAGATTATGTATATTGGCATCATTACTGAAGGCTTGAATGATCTTTTTCCTCTCACCATTGTGAAAACAGTGGGTCTGACACAAAACGATTTTAACCTGTTCTCTTTTTAGCTAAATAATTCAATGGGCTTTTCAGTGATTCTTACAAAAAATGGTGTCTTATCTGAAAACCTGGAAAAAAAACTCAATTAATTTAGTGTTTTTTTTTTAAGTATTAAATATTTTGTGGGATGGATAATTATGATGTTACGCGATTTGGACAATTTTGCTGTTACATCCGGTATAATAGCTGGCTACTCTCGTTTTCCAAGCACGCGTGTCTGCTGGGTCACAGACATCTTCTCAGGCACATTTGTGTTTGTGCAACACCCACAGAGTTCACTGCAACTATGCTGAGCGGACCCTAGTTACAGTTTCTGAGAGTGAGCACACAAAATCTGTCATGGTCAGCAGTTTGAATTAGGCCAGTATGTTCCAACCCTCAGTCACAACCATTGATGGCTTCTGAACAACTCTGTGTACCGAATTTCACTCACAAGGCTTGGGTCCACCCATGATACTGCTTTCAGGTATTTACCAAAGGTACTGCATATATTGATTATTAAAATATGAAACTAATCTGTCATGCAAGAAACTAGAGTGTTTAGGGTTAATGCTGTTTGCCGACAGCTTTGCCATAATTAGGTAAGGGAAGTCGACATGTTGCATATAAAAGCTGGTATTTTTGAGTCGTGATGACATGGTCTTTCCGGTCTGGCATTTATGTAATGACACTTCGTTAACTACTTGTCAACTCAGAGTTGAATCGTTTATTGTAAGCATCTTTATTTTTTAAAATCTTTTCTTAATTTACTAAAAGCTAGATGTTTTTTATTAAAAAACGTTTACGTCCGTTTTAATTTTTATCTCATCAAGCGGATTGTCTGAGCCTATTTCGAACCAAGCGCAACGGTAGTCTAGCCAAATGTCAAAACTTTGCAACCTCACACTTAATGATTTCCTTCTGTCACAGCTATCAGTTGGAATTTTTACTACATTTTGCCAACCTTGCATGAGTTATTTTTTTGATAATAAATATCAACTTTTATTCGGTAGCCAAAATCAGGAATCTCTGATTTACAGCTAATTCGTTCGTCTGACACATCAGTGAGAAATCAAGCAGGTCACAGTACCAAAAAATTCTTTTGGCTTCTTAACATTTGTTATGCTTCTTCTAACCCATTCATATTCAGGTTAATCGATTATCAGCTCCAGAAAAATGGCGACATCAACTTACTTCACGAACCCTAACATGGAACCCGCTGACCAATAAAACCTTACAAAACTGTTTCGTGTGCTAAATCAGTTATTCTTTCTTACTTGCGTAAAAAGATCATCCCGAGTTTGTAGCAGAAGTTTCCATTCATTAGAGTCAAGATTAAATAATGATCCTAAAACAGTTTTATTACTTTCACAAGATCTCGGTACTGTACTTCCCTGACCAACCAGAACTCGGTCCCAAAATAAATAAATAAATATATATATATATATATATATATATATATATATATATATATATATATATATATATATCCAATTAATTCATCGAGTCTAGAAGAATCGTCAACAGAATGTAAAGAAAGCACTGGATAGCCGTTTCGTCCTATTTGTGATTCATCAGCAGTGCGCATTCACTACCGAGAATCGAACCCGGACAGTTAAAGCAATATACCAACTGTACCAACGGGCCTCGGTGGAAAAGTGGGTGATAAACTAAACTGGATATTCTGCTCTCACTTTCCGTGGTGTAACTCATCCGAGAATACCTTTCCCATCTTCTGGGTTTCTCCTTCTATATTTTAGGTAGGAGTCATTCCCTTGTTCAAATTTAAATTTAATTTAAATCAGAGGAGAAAAAATGTTTTAGTGAGTGGTTTGTGCCACCTGGGGACCCCCTTTGATCAAAATGAAATATACTTATCCAAGTACCCTAGGAGCCATACCCTTGTTCAAATTTAAATTTAATTTATATAAAAGGAGAAAAAATTCAGTGGGAGGTTTGTGCCCACCGCAGGGACCCCTTTTGATCAAAATGAAATATACTTATCCAAGTACCCTGGGTAATGTAGTTTCAGAATATATAGGAGTCGATAACAAACAGAAAGACAGAGGCTACAACTTTATATATAAAGACTAAATTTGCAACCATATAAATGTGTATGTGCGCCTGTGTGTGTAGGATCCGGTAAATTATTAAAAAAATGACTCTAAATGTAATATGTTCATTACCGACAGTTCAAATCTACAAATCTCTTCGTTAACATACACTCAAACGTATGTGTCCTTTTCGTTCACCCAAATTTTGTTAACCCACCACTCCTATACCTGTCGTGCTGACCTATGCATGAACAACATCCAATTTGTTGAACTTATGCCAGAACCTTTTCTATAAATTCCAACTGGATTATTATCCCATATTAGAAGAGACAATTCATGTCAGTATTATGATATGATACTAAACTTTGCAATTAAAATGCTGAGGGATTTATGACAGTTATTACGTTGCATCTACTACCAATGTTATACTGAAGGTCGTATTAGATTGGATGGTTGAACACGGCTTCGTCGAGTGGTCGTTGCCATCAGACGGTTATGTGGTCAACAATGATGATGATGATGATGATCTCAGTAGGGGAAATAGACAAGCGAATGGTAGCAAGAAACAATTCTTTAGAAATTGTCTTGTTTGCCTTTCGGATACGAAAGTGAGCAGTTATGATTTTCGAAGAAATTTGAACGAGTAAATTGTGCTTTAAAATAGACAAAAATTATATGCACACACACACACACACACACACACACACACACACACACAAAACAAAAACAAAAAAACAACCGCCAAATTCAAATGTCCAATCAAAATGCAACATGGAAAATAAAACCAGCTTATATATAGAAAAGAAAACATTGACACACAAATGCCTTATATATACTCATATACGCATGAGTCCACATGAAAACATACACTGGTGCAAACATATAAAAATATATATAAATAAATGCACACATATGTGCATACACATGCACCCATACAGATACATACATACATAAATATGCATACATAAATACACACACTCACACACACACATTCATATACATACACGCATATATATACACACATACATACACATACATATAGACATATATACACACACACTTAGAAATAAATAAAAACATATCAATCTACACAGCTACATATAAAAAACACACAAAAATAAAACCAACACACCGACATACATGCGCAGATACAACTATCTAAGTATATACACCTATATAAAAATAAGTAGAAACATGCAATCTAACTAAAAAAAAAATACTAACAATATTATCAAAATGACTATAAATGATTCAGAACATATTCAAGATTAAAGTGTAACGGAACACAACTGTTAATTATTAAGTCCACAAGCAATTTTAAAATCACTATCAAACAAAAGTAGATTATAGTTATCGGCACACTCCTCCTTCCGTCAACGGTTGCCTCAAACCTTTTCCTTTCTCTTTTCTTCATCGTCGTTGCTACCCTTTGAACAACGACCCAACGCTTTCAACGTTATAAGGCACGTGACTGTTTTGAATGGACACCCATTCAAAGTCGTTTGACGGTTGGCATTTGCCGCCAGTCAAAGGTCACGTGACTTATCGTATCCCCTCCAATAAGTATCCACATGCGGAAAAACGATCTGCAGGCATCGAGTCGAGAAGACGTGCTTCCCGTCTCTCTCTTCACCATACGGCTCAAACACCTAGAGTTTGGTAATAGACCTTTTACAGCCAACTTCTTTGCCTGAAGCTACCTTCACCATCCTTGACTCGATCCTAGCCTAACCTTTCCGACTTTCCTACATAATACGAGATTCTCTTCCAAAAAATAAAATTAAAAAAAGAGAAAAGTAATAAGCATTTGTCACGAACTCTTCCAGAATCTCCACTTGTCAACTACAGCGAGAGCGAAAGTCCAAGTTCTACGTACTTATATCCATCTCCGTTGAAGGATCGTCGCACGTAAGAGAATTCATTTTTCTATCAAAATTTAACCGTTTTTTACCGTTAACTCATCGACGGCAAGCAACCTAGCATCTTTTAAACAACTGTTGCCGCAGTATCAAGCGAACCTTAACTTTCATCCAAAGCAACAAGTAAATTAAGAACCCACGAGCCTCCGTACGTGGTACTTGTATTTTCTGGATCTTTCCCTTGGTCTATACTTCATTCTATGTTGACGAACATTTCTCTTGCAACTTATAAACTCTGTGATTCTATACTGGTCGAACTCATGTCGGAGTTAATCTGTTTCTAAGTCTTCATTGATTCTTCTTCTATTCTCCGCTCCTTTCCTCTTCAGGAACATTTGGTGCCAACCATTACAATTTGGGGCGCAATAACATTTAACCTCAACATCAACCGCACGCTTCACAGTTTCGTCCGGCCTACTATCCAGAAACCAGGAACTCGACGCCACATTCTTTCCTCCTTCATCCTGTCAGTTTGTTATTAAATAAACTTATATTTTTTATGTCTTTCATACACCATTCGTGTTTGTCCATTCTCTACCGTTGCTAACCCAGTCAAGAATCATCAACTACACTTGTACGTGGCAGTCTGGTGGTCTGACACAAGGCCATACAAAAGGAAACCACACTAGGCGACCAGGCTTCTACTACATAGTTAGTATAGATAATCCCTTTAAAAACACTAAAATATACACATATACATACGTATACAGATATATACACATAGTTATATATATATATATATATATATATATATATATATATATATACATATATACACATACATGTGTATAAATATATAAACAAGCACATACATAACATTCATAAATATGTTGCGGGTCGTATGCTGAGTGAGGTATATCAGAAGGTAAATTTTTATAAGGTGAAAGTTATGCGTGTTTTTATATACAATAAATACACATGCAAAGATAAACAGAATTTTTGTTGGTTTGGTAATTGAGATAATGTTGTGAAGAATGTTCGTGCAGAATTGTGGTAAGTAAATGCTGATGCTTTTGGCTTGTTATTAAAATTAAAACAATTTTTGTTTCTGCGTAGTAAAATATCAAAATGTATTGTTCAACTGTTAGTGTGTGTGTCCGTGTGTTATTTATGAGTCAGAATTAAAGTTGCTAAGATTTGTTTGCCTTTAACTGATAGGCTAAATTGATGAATGTACAATTACTTTGACGTAGTGAAAATGTTCACTCTAAGTCAATTGTAGGTGATGAATATCTACGCGGACAATGGTTATTTGAATGCTGCGTTGAGTTTGTTGAGAAACTTTATGTGGTTGCAAGTAGGTAAATTGAACAGCGTGGAGTTTGTATGGATCTCTTGAAATTTGATGACTGACTGACTTGAACTGAATCATATGTTTGTTTATATAGAGTTGGGTGTTTAAAATTCGGCTCCAGGGACCTTAGGCGGGAAAATGTTCTGTTGTGACTTTGCTACAGTTTTAACCAATTGAAGATTGAATTTTACTGAGACGAAATGTTGATTGGTTATGGCTTTGTTTTATAGAAGGAAACATTTTTTCCGAAAGGAGTGGAAGGTTAATATGGAAGATTCCACAAATACACATATATATACACAATCATATAAATACAAGTACAAATATATTCATATATATACATATATATATATATATATACATATATATATATATATATATATATATATATATATATATATATATATAAATAGAAATATACTCTTAAGGTGTGCTATATTTATGGGATAAAGTGCTCAATATCACAGATAGAGCGTGTAAATGTAAAAGTGAACATTGAAGTCAACACTTAGAGGCGACAGGCTGTTTCAATGCCACGATTGCGTCAAGCATGAAACAGACTGTTGCGTCTAAGCATGAAAGAAATGTTCACTTATATATATATATATATATATATATATATATATATATATATATATATATATATATAATCAACTTAGAATTTATTTTAACTTGAATTTTCAATCTTTGGTACAAAGATAAAATTGCCACTCTTTCTAAAATAGTTTTGTTTAGCCAAGGCATGGTTTTAACAGAAGTAGAAACACATTTTTTTCGTAATTTGGCTCGTTTGCATCCTATCATTTTTGTTGTGAAGTTCATGCATCCAAGAGAAATTCGATCAGTGTTACTGTTGTCTCTCGCAGTACGGAGACATGATATGAACAGCACACAAGCTTCTAAGAATGACAGTAGGTCGAAAATTCGAAGCAGAGAGCTAATCCACTTTTCTTCTGCCAGTAATCTATTACGACAACTTTCTTCGGACTTTTCCACTTAACTGGCAGTTCTTCTTCCTAAGTATATGGCCACATCCTTTAATCCTATTTGTTTGAAAATAGGTCATACATTGACCTTACAGCGATAGTTATTATCCTTAGATTTCATTCGACTTTATTGACCTTTTGCGAAACCACTTTCCACGCTGTGCATCAAACTGATTTTGAAACCTAGAGTCAGTTGTCTTTTAATAAGTTTAGAAAGACTAGATCATTGCATGAAACTAGATCAGATATGCAAATGAATTCGAGGTAAGAGATTCAGCGAGATGAGAAAATGAATGGTTATTCACAAGTCTTTAATTATGAAGTTACATTTGTTTGAGAGTGCAATAATCAGCAACCGGAAAAATGAACGTTATATCGGCTGATGTAGAGCGGTAGTTATGTTTTCGACAGTATGGAGATTTTCCAGTATAGAAAAAATCAGTTAGTTATCTCTTTCAACACACAGTAAAAATGTCCTCTTATTCAGTGTGAAATTGAATCATAAAGAAATTGTTTATTTACAATAATTTATATGAAAAGAAAACGAGTATTAGTCTTGTTCAAAATATTCATTTGAGTGCCTAAAAATAACCTATGTAGAGAAAAATGTTCACAAGAAAGTGGAAACTGATATGAATTGCTAAAATTTACAAATAATCCTTGGAAAATTGTGACAGCGAAGTTCACTAAGTGTTGATATTTTGGCCTGTTTAGGGTTTATAAGGCAACGTAATAATGGAAGCTTTCGTAATTGAATGGAAAGAGTGCCAAATGAATGCCGTTGTAGTAAAATTATTGAATTTTTTCCTGCTATAGGACATAAAATCTTATATTTTACAACCAATAGGTGAAACACAAATAAGAAGGAAACGCCCACACATAAATACGATCAAAGTCACTAAAATAAAAACGTTTGTACAAATCAGAAAAAAAAAACAGGATCCAAAATTACATAAGTAGTTTCTGAAATTTGATTGGACAGTTCAGTCACGTGCTATGCTTCCGACTACATCCGTACATTTGAACTCCAAATGAACTGGGCGCTATTCCGCGTAAACCGAAAAGTTTTCCAATCACGTTATTAGTATGGTGGTATCTGCCACACAGAGTTTACCGATTATTTTGTGTTAGGAAGAATAACGTGTTTTAGCCTTCCAGTAGCACACCGATACTAATATTAGCATTAGTGTAGACATTGATACACTAACACTGAATACGAATATAGAAAGACGAAATACGCGGGCGCAACAAACAAAACATTTAATAAGGCAAACAACTTATGTACATATATTAAAAAGATTTACATACGTCCCAAAACAAATGATTGTCTATATTGTCCCAAAGGAACGATGAGGTTTACAGTACGAAAAAAAAAAAATAACATACCAGCTATATGGCCTTTGATAGTCCGCAGATAAGTGAATGGAAATTACTTATTTCTTTCGCTAGACCGTGCACATGTTGACCAGTTTCCACGTGTGTGGACACCCTGGTGGTCAGGAAGGTAAAGAGGCCGTTCCTTCAAAAATAGAAGCAAAGACAAAAAAGACAGAAGAGTTCTACTCTCTAAAAGGGGCCAAACTCCCATGAGCTCAACCCAAGGGAAAACAACTGTGGTCTCGCTCCAACGTGATCAGAATAACTATATATACACCGATTTCAGGTGCAATGAAATATACACCCAGCAAAGAACCAGTCAGCAGCTGGACGTGGATCACCAATCGATGACAGGCGAATGGATCTGTAAACACCCGACCAGAATTCTGTCGTTACAATGACAACACCTCTGTCAGCGACGACTACACATCATTCAAAGGAATATTCAGACGACTTAAAGAAATATTCATAGCCGTGAAAAAAACTAAGTCTTATCTGTATGTCCGTTTCCTTTTAGAACCACTGCAATCAGATTTCACACATACAACGTTTCTACTAATATGCTTCACCCGCACACATACACACTCAGTCAGCAGCTACGCATACCCTTCGTTAAAATGTGCTTCAGACGTAGGCATATATACACACGCTTCATATTGACCAAGGCATATGACATTACGAACTACCCTTTAAAAAACATTTGAACTTTGATTTTTTACGATCAGAACAAATTCAATGTTTACCATGTAAAAACAAATGTTAAAATGTACATAAACATATGATTATTTGAACCTGGTTTTCCTTTTGCCTGTGTGAAAAAACATTTCTTCACGTTATGTTGTATTTGTGGGCACGACACTCGGATTTTAATTTTTCATTTATAATCCGGGTACACTGACCCTACAAACAGGTGACCAAGTGACGCGAGACGAACTCGCAATCTTATGATTCAAAAGAACAAGGCTTCAATAAAATTAACCCGATGTTCAGCCACATATCTAAATGATACAAATTCTCACACAAAGTCGTGACAAACATGACCACAGTACCAAGACGTAGAAAATGGACGCAAACACTACTGAATCTATGGAAACCGCGATAATTGTAAATTTACCCATTTACAACCCAACAAATGTGCAACTCTGGTTTTCACAATTAAACGTAATTTTAACGCAAAGAAAATCACATCGCAAAGCTCACGATATGCCTACGTTGTCGAAAAACACCCCGCAGACGTGGCGACATAGGTAGTCGATCTCCTTGAAGAAAAAACTTTACGACACTGCAATCATTAGGCGTGTCGGAAAATCGAATGAGATAAGGTTACACGATCTATTCAATAATTTGAATCTGGGACACATGCAACCTTTACAGCTTCTGAGGAAAATGCGATCGTTATTAGGAGACAATGCCATGTCCGAAGCAGTGTTAAAAATTTATGGACGGACAACTACAAACGCACACAACACAGATACTCGCATCTCTCCCCGATGATTTAGAGTTAGAGTATCAGAAATAGCGAACAAAATACAACAACAAGGACAAAAGCGTATACGCCACATATATCAACAACTACAGCAACACCAACCGACAAGTCAGAAGCGTTGTCTCAGGTTCCATTAAAATATAAGTCAACATCACTCTACAAATACAGAGTTCGGTACGAAGGCAAAAATTCCAGCGTTCTCGTCCAGAGATCAAAAATCGATCCTACTCACCGCGCAGAAGTCAAGGCAGGTCGACCTCATCCTCCAGAAGACGACTTAACTACGTTACCTGTTGTTAGTATCATTATATGTTTGGAAAAGAGGCAAAGAAATGCACAGAACCATGCAAATTCAATTCAAGGACCTCCTATACTTCTACACAAAACCAGAGAAATGATTACTCCGGCAGTAAGTAAAGGCGACCTTAGCTGCTGGAATGGGACAAGAATGTCATCTATTTTACATCCGGGACAGAAATACCGGATATTTATTTTTAGTCGACACCGTTGCACTAACCAGTGTTATTCCACCGAATCCTAACCAAAATTATACACTATCCACATACACGCTACAAGGCGCAAATGGATCAAAAATCGAGACATGGAGAGATATCACTAACGCTCAATTTGAGATTACGACGATCTTTTCCATAGATTTTCACACAAGCGCAAGGGAAAACACCAATTCTAGGAGCGGATATTTTAAAATCTCATTACAACCTATCAGTGAATATGGCAACACACTCTCTCATTGACAGTAACACAAAGTTAGAGGCAAAGGGAATCGCCTCATTCTACACGTCAACAGAAATTAATTCTGCAATACCAACTGCTAATGGACAGCAGGAATTAATAAAAAAAAAAATCCCACTCTTACTACGCCTTTATAATATACAGACGAAATTCGTCACACTGCTAAACATTACATCAAAATAACTGGACTACCTACAGACACATCACCACGCAGATTGCAAAGAAATATAAAATATCAAAAGACGAATTTCAACATATGTTAGAATTAAGCAACATACGTCCGTCACGTAGCCCATATTCCTCTTCACTACACATGGTTCCAAAGCCAGACACAGGCACATGGCGACCTTGTGGGGATTTCAGGAATTTTAACGCAAAACAGTTCCAGATAAATATCCAATTCCACATTTATATGATTGCACCATAGGTTTACAGGGAACCACAGTTTTCACAAAACTTGTTTTGGTTAAGGCATGCTACCAAATTCCAGTAGCAGAAGACAAAGAAAACACTAATTACCATTCCTTTCGGACTTTATGAGTTCACGCGGATGACATTTGGGTTACGTAATGCTGCTCAAACTTTCCAGAGAATTATCGAGGAAGTTTTGAGAGTATTGACTTTTGCTTTTTCTTATATCGATGACGTTCTAATCGCTAATCGAGATAGCAAAGAAGACCGAGACCACATACAACAATTTTTTGAGAGACTGACACATTTCAGGTTGAAAATCAATGTAAACAAATGTGGTTTTGCTGTTTTGAAAGTAAATTTCTTGGGCCATGTTATTGACAAACACGGAATCACACCGATCCCAGAGAAAGTAGGAGAAATACGTTTCCCGCAATCAACATCACTGCGACAACTACAAAGATTTATCGGTTTAATAAACTACTACGGAGAAGCATTTCATGACACTAAAAAAGCGTTTGCAGATTTTACTAAACTCTCCCATATCATTGATGATGCTAACTCAACACTCACATTAACGACCGACGCCTCAGGAGATTCAATTGGAGCAGTTCCCAGAATCAAAATGGCTCAGAAAATCTAATATATTTTTTCTCAACAAAATTAAACAATGCACAACAAAAATACAGTACCTTCTCGCGGGAATTACCCGCAATTTACTTATCCATAAGGCATTTCCGACATCTGCCCGAAGGGCGAAATTTTACTGTTTTCACTGATCACAATCAACTCACTTACGCCTTACATATTGATATAGAAAAATATACACCCAGAGATACCCAATAACTGGATTATACATCCAAATTTACTTCGGATATTCGTTATACTAAAGGTTCAGACAAAAATCTTCACAACTGAAATGAAATTACGATGTTTGCAAAGGCCTCTTTGTTCTACTTACTCAGGACCTTTTCAAGTAGTCGACAAGAAACCCAAGTATTTTACATATGTGTCAAAAGGTAAAAAAAAATACAGTCTCCACATACAGACTAAAACCGGCATACTTGGATTTACCTACAAAGAACAGTACAACGGAATATTTAACACCTTCACCGAATATCAAAATGTGCAAGCCATTTTTCACATCGGCAAACACACCTGCAAATATCACTACAAAATCGTATAGTCAAGTTGATTGGCTTACTCACTTTAAAACGTATGTTAGATATTAAAAAATATTTTCAATATTTGTAAGTCTGCGGGGGCGGGGTATAGGATATAAAATCCTATATTTTACAACCAATAGGTGAAACACAAATAAGTAAGACACGCCCACGCATGAATAGGATCAGAATCACTAAAACAAAAAGAATTGTACAAATCGGTAAAAAGATAGGTTCCAAAATTAAATAAGTAGGCTATTGGAATTTGATTGGACACTACAGTCACATGCTATGCTTCCGACTACGTCCGTACGTTTGAACTCCAAATGAACTTTCGGCTATTCCGCCTAAACCGGAAAGATTTCGTTTGGATCCAATCACGTGATCAGGATAACTATATATATACCTATTTCGGGGGCAATAAAAACACACACAGCAAAGACCCAGGCAGCGTGGATCATCCATCGATGACAGGTGAATGGATCTGTAAACACCTGACCAGAATTCTCTCGTTGACATGACAACACCTCAGTCAGCGACGACTACACACCATTCAAAGGAATATTTACACGGGTCATATTCATAGTATAAGAAAAATAATCTTATCTTCTAAGATGTCCATTTCCTTTTGGAGCCACTGTAATAAGATTTCATGTATTAGCACTCACCAACACAACGTTTCTACTAATGTGCTTTACCGACACACACACACGCACTCACACATTCAGTCATCAGGCAATCATACCGTCCGTTAAAATGTACACACACACATATATACAGTTTATATTGACCAAGGCATATGACTTTACAAATTACCCTTTAACAAATGGAAAATTTTGTCGAACATTTGAACTTTGATTTTTTTTTACGACCAGAGCAAACACAATGTTTACCATGTTTTGATCACGCGCATTTTTAGTGTTTTACTCTGAACCACAATCCAACTTTTATTTCAAGAAAATGCTGTTATAAAAATTTATATGAAAAAACAACACATTGCCCCTTATCACTACCTAGAACGAAAATATTTCCAACCAATGAGATGTTCAGATGAAGCCTTGTTTCTGAGCCTGATTATGGTGACGCTATATAGGGATCAGAATAAAAAAGGAACGTTTTGGACAAGGTAAGGATTGGAAAGGATTTTCTCTCGAAGCGAAAAGAAGTCAGTTTATATGCAACTAGATTGTCCTTGAATGAAGACATAGCTGTAGTGGCAAGAAGGTGTTGAAATAATAGGACCCTAGCAGCCATTGGGGGGGGGGTACTAATTGTAGTATTTTACAGGGTTTTATTTTAACAAAATACAATAAAGAAAGAAATACAAGAAAGAAAAAAAATTAAAGCAAGAAAGAATATAATTTTCATAAAACCCCGATGAAAGAATTCTTCTTAAAAGCTGTATGATTATGTTACTTAATTTCCTTTTATCGCTTGGGTGCGTTTTCATTTTAATTTGGAATTCTGGTGAGTCCAATCAAATAAAATAAAATATAAAAATAAAAATGTATAACAAATAGAAAAGAATTCAAATTAAAACATATAAGAAATTTAAACTGCTTGAGTGTGTATCATCTGCTTTTCTGAGAGAAAACAGACGCTGCGTTGGGCTCTGGGTTAAACTTTTGAATTTCAAAAATAGTTTTGATACATTTCGATTTATGGGAAATTGGCTGTGTTTGATTTTCCTTCGAAAACAATCAGAAGGTTTCTCTCCAAATTCCAAGAAGTGAATATGGAGCCTATCTGAACGAATAAATAGGGGGCCTTGGATTGAACTCGAGGAGTCGACGAACAGCTGCTGCATGAGCCCAGGTCGCCCCTTTCCAGAAAGAAAAACAACACAGAAGATATTCGATGACCACCAAAAGAGAATTGAAAGGAACATCAAAGTCGCTCCCACATCAAAGAATTGAAAGGAACATCAAAGTCGCTCCCACATCAAAGAACATTCTTTGGCTAGTGTGATTGTTCTATTCTTCGCTGTTACCACAGACTTTGTTTCGAAAATTATACCTATTCTTTGAAAACTTTTCAGAGAAGTATTTTCTCCATTTTTTCATTTTATTTTTATGTTGTTTACATTTTCTGAGGATCATAAGCAACATTGTAATTTTTAGTGTAAAAGATGCATGTTTCATTTGCATTGATTATTTTTACACATTGGCCTTCATTTGGCACACAAAGCACTTACTTTGCGTAATTTATTCATTTTTGTGTGTTAACAATAAATTTATTATCTGTTTTAAAAACTTGGCTTGTGTCGTCTGTCTTTATTGTGTGCCCTTATAAATTAAATGTTATTTCAAAATATTGTTTATCCTATTTTTTTCTTCGTAAGTTTTTTTTTTTTTTACCAAATAAAAATCCTTTAAACAAGGCATTTGCTTTCCCTTAAAATCCTTATCTATTTTTTATATCTTGTCCTGGGTTTGACGATAAACTACATCCGTGTACTGGGTAAGACTATAAACTACGTCCAACAGCAAGGCCTCTGATCAGGAGGTTTTGAGGAGCGTGGAACCACCTCTTAATTGCTGGTGTTCCCAGGTCCACCCTGACCCGGGGTGGTAGCACCTGCTAGGGTTCCAGCTATGGGCAAATAGTTAACGCCCAAACTGGGGTCAAAACACTATGAAAGTGAAAAAATTGATTTTAATACCAGAAATACTCTGTAAAAAAATTATTACCAGCAATACATGTTTTGAAGGAAAAAAATTACCAACAATAAAAATTGTCGGCATTAAATAACCCATTGATGTTGATATGCCGTAAAACAAAACAAAACAAACTCTTCTCTCTCAAATAAAAAGAGGAAGAAGATGAAAAGAATAACCCCGGCCGAAAAACACCGGATATTGACGGTCCAGCGGCCAAATAATTTGTTGCAAAAACTTACGAAAAACAAAGTAGGATCCACGCATAACTTCCGCTATATAAAATAAAATAAAATAAGAAAAGAGCCCGAAAAAGAATTTTGACCAATTAAATAATTTAACAAAAATGGATTTGCATATTTTTGAAGCCTCATCAAATGGATATAAACTGACGCCCGCAGGTAGACAAGAGTGACTCAAGACAACAGATACTAAGGATTAAGAGACTATGCTGAAAGAACGCCACCATAAAAACCAGCCAAGCGTGTCGCGTTAAGCTGTCATCGACTTCACATATTTTTTCCGTCCTTGTTAGAACCGAACACAGTTTAGACAGATAACAGCCATACAGAGACCCGACAATCCCATTTCTAAAATTAATCACTTTAACGACTACTAACAGCCCGACCCGTCAACTAATTTCCATTACCCCAAAATACAATGGGCTCGCCACCTATATGTCAAAATAAATAAATACATTTTGTTTGTTTATACACTTAACTCCAGCCAGTTCATTTTTATATCCAAAGTTTTCCGATAACTAATTCAATCCATTTCAGCAATATCCTACAGAATATCGGCTCGTGTTGCCAATTGAAATAGCCGAAAGAAGGAAAATGATTAATCAAATTTTTTTTTTCCTGATGTTTTTTTCTTTGAACTAATTCCCAACTTCATTTTCTTGAAAATAAGTCACGATGCTTCTTTTCAATTCTACCATTTTTTAATATTTTTAGTATAATTATTTATAAAAATAATGTGAAAATTTTAATAACATTTTTTAATATAGTTTATCTTCTCTTGTTTGATAAGATCCCTGGAGAGATGAGTCCATTTATCTAATAATAATGGGTAATACCTAATTTTAGGCGCCAAAGTGAGAGATCCTGAAGACCGCCGAGTTGAAAGGATGCCTTTTAGCCTACTCGAACGACCAGACGATGCTGTCCACAAGCAAAGATGAATTGACGTGTTAATGCATCAACAAGCAGTCATCGGAAGTAGAGATATGATCAACTTCAGATAAGTGTTTCAATCAATTTCAAACAGATCCATGTATTGGACTTCAACCCCGATTCCACGACATTAACTGCTAAAGGAATATGTCTAGCAATTCTCTCTTTCTCGTTATATAAATGTATTATTTGTATAAAAGTATGCTTTTAAACTACTAAATGCCTCCCTTTTATCACATGTACCATAAAACAATTGTAACCTAAAAATACCCACACCAATACACACACATATATAAATCAATTGTATGAAAGTAACTTACAAATTTACCATGTTTTCCTGTTATTTGTATACGTTTTATTTCCTGTCAAGTATGCTTTTATTTCCATGAACACAAGACTAATTTTTTGCTACTGTGATGTGAGTGAATCCCCCTCAACATTCTGGTGACCGTCGACGTGTATAAGAAAAACAACCTATTCACCAACACATATTCTCCTGATGAGATGTATGTTCCACTCGAGCAACCTCTTCATTCTTTTAGAAAATTTTAAAAGTGATAAGTTTAGTCGGAGGTTTAAAATTATGACGGTAAAGTTGAAAACTTTCAAAATAAATGAATTCAACATGCACTTAAGTTTCTGTATATTTATTTATACCAAGAACAGTATAATTCAAGAAGGGAGAAAAACATATTTGTTTTTTAGACACAGAAAAAAGGAAAGAAACATTTAGACAGATGATATGTGTTTTAGAGTGTGCCACAGGAAAAGGTCGGTTGCGTAATCTACTGTATAATTGGAGCAAAATAGAGAAAAGCGTCATTTCCTTTTTATATTCAAAATTTAATGAAAAATTACGTCTTATCTGTTTTATGTATATGTGTTTTAGAAAATGTTGTCTAACGTCATTTTCTCCATGCTATGATTATAAATACGGTTATTGAATAAAATTTCTGCACTTTCCTTGCTAAAGTTTCCCTAGGGACAAAGTCGTCTCCTCTTGTCTTTGCTTTATTAATATTGTCTTTACAGATATATGTTATTGATATCTAATGTTTACACACACACACACACACACACACACACACACATATATATATATATATATATATATACACACACCCTGTCTGAAGTTATTAAGGAAATCATATAAACTTCAATAATTCAAATTTAGTTTGAAAAAATTGTCAAATTTTAAACAAAGGATTTAGATGTCTAAACAAAGCCTGAGTTAAAATTTTAGGTGGTATCAATATGTTTTATTGAAATTATTGAAGTTATTTCATGTATTCTAAAAAAACTGCCATCTGAAGTCAGACAAAACCAAATAATCGCATTTTACTTCAATAAAGAGATAATAAAATCATCAAAAATTGATCAACACCTATAATAAAACAAATAAAAACACATATAAGTCTTTGAATCCTTTACATTTTAATATAGTGACCCTTCTTCTCAATAACAGATTTCGTTAAGTTTTTATTTTTTTTTTTTTTTTTACAGGTTCAATTTCTGACATGGTAGTTTTAATTGATTTCCATAAGTTTGCTTTGCTGTCACATTCATCTTCACAATTGACCATAGATTTTTGATCGGATTCAGATCAGGACTTGATGGTTGCCATTCTCTCCTGGAAATCTTTTATGCTCAAAGAATTCACAGGTAAGCTTACATACATGAAAAAGAGCATTGCCGTGCTAAATACACACTTCATTTTGAATCTGCGAGATTGGGACTTGTACCATGCAAAGAAATTCTTCAGAGTCTGTCTATATTTCTGAGATGAGGTATTATGTACAGTATTTACATTAGTCGGACTATTGTCCTCATCTTTGTCGCCATATTTGTATGCTCCGGTTGGAATTTCGAATTGAACCCTTTATTTCGATCACTGGGGTAGACTGTTCTAGTTCCACGTGCCATGTTTAATGGATGTCAGTTATCAGTTATCTCCTGCTAATTTTCCCTCTGAAAGTTCTCCACTGCCTTAACCAGGTATTGAATTCACCTTCTTTGGGTCTATCACTTTTTCATACAAACACACGTATAACAACATTTTATTGTTTCTCGCATACGTACACAAAGACAGTTCTCAGAACTTTATTAACCCAAACAAAAAGTCATTACTTTCCAATCTATCATCAACTGCTTGTATTCTTGCCGTTATATTAAATTAAATGTTTATTTGTTGAAACTACGTTGTCTTTTATACTGTGTGATTATTCTAGACGGTCAAATTACGAGCGACCCTGTAATGATATTTTGTTAATGTATCGAATCGCGACACTCCAAATTTTAACATTCAGCGAAAAACCGAGTAGAAGGATTCCTACAGATCTAACAACTGCTGAAAAATAGAAAATAACAGAGTTATTGAGTTAGGGAATCTAACCAACGCCTTTATCCACTGTGCCATGTGTCCTTGAGGACATCTGGGTATGAACTTCTGAGTATTATAAACCTAATGTTTTCAGCATCATTTTTTACCAGTGCTCATATTGCAATTTTTGCTGTTATCATTGCATGTCTTTACCAGAGTTCATATTGCAACTTTGTTATCATTGCTTTTCTCTGGCACTCCTTATTACTGGTTCCCATATTGTATTTATTTCTATGCTTGGTCGGCTCAGGAGATTTTTGTGGCCTAGCATATGTGCTGATTCCTTAAGTTTACGAATTGTCCAATGGTGTTCCCTGTCTATGATCTCAACATGATCCCACAGGGGCGGTGATCTCCCCCTCTCTCTCCATATGTGGTCAGCCACGCCTGATTTTTTCTACTTCCCTCGCGTTACAGCTTTCTGGTGTTCTTGAAGCCTTACCTTGAGGGGGCGATCTGTCTCTCCTTTATATTCCTTTCCGCAGCTGCACGGGATAGTGTACACACAGTCTTTAGTCATGTTCATCTCTGTGGGGGGTCTCACTCGTGAGAGATATCTGCGAAGTGTTGTCACGCTTTTGAAGGTTGTCCTGATGTTATATGGACTGCAGATCCTTTGTATTTTCTCTGATAACCCCTTCACATAACAGGCAGACTGTTTTCTGTTTTTCTAATGTAAATACTGTAAAGAAATTCTTGTTCATAAAATCGCAATAATTAGCACTGTTCAGTTTAACTGCTTCATCAAATCTGAATGGTCTACAATCCCAGCCCATATCATAATAGCACCACTTTCTTGTCTTCTTTTAGCCACAGGCACGTCTGAATTGGGTAAAATCCATCTTTTGGCCCATCCATTAGGTCCATGAAATGTCAATCGAGATTCGTCCATGAAAATTACTTTAGAAAAGTCAATTTTTATGTATTTTTTGGCCCAATTTTGATGCTTCAAAATATTTGCCTAGGAGATTTTTTTACAAATCCCGATTCACAAAGTATTCTACAAATTTTGTCCTTCTTGACTCCCTTGACTTCAGCCTTTTCAAAATCTAGATGCTGGTCAAAAGTGACTGTTTTGCTATAATTCACCTTAGTTTACGTTCATCTTGAGGAAGCAAGTTCTTAAAACCTTTTCCTTTGCTTCGAGTTCTCAACATACTTATATTTTCAACAGCCTTCTTTATCGTTCGATGATCTCTGCAAAGCTCCTTTGATATCGCCAATGTGGACATTCCCTAACTCAATAACTCTGTTATTTTCTATTTTTCAGCAGTTGTTAGATCTGTAGGAATCCTTCTACTCGGTTTTTCGCTGAATGTTAAAATTTGGAGTGTCGCGATTCGATACATTAACAAAATATCGTTACAGGGTCGCTCGTAATTTGACCGTCTAGAATAATCACACAGTATAAAAGACAACGTAGTTTCAACAAATAAACATTAATTTAATATAACGGCAAGAATACAAGCAGTTTATGATAGATTGGAAAGTAATGACTTTTTGTTTGGGTTAATAAAGTTCTGAGATAAAATATAAACTGTCTTTGTGTACGTATGTGAGAAACAATAAAATGTTGTTATACGTGTGTTTGTATGAAAAAGTCAACATGTGTGTGCGTGATTCATAGTAAAGCGGATACAAGAGATAGAAATTGTTTCTTACTGTTGGCGGTGTTGCCATAGTCTGAAGTTTGCCAACGCTGTCGCTTTTAGCATTGAGGTCGTCATAAGCGATAGTTCTGTGGAGTTTGGTGACAGTTGTGTGTATCCTGTTCGGGAACGGATTTCGTATGTTTTTACTCTTTTTTGTAACAAAATCGGCTCCAGAATTAAATTATTTATTTATTCCTAATTGGCCCTAAAAGAGCACGTGGTATGTCTTCAACTACGTCCGCACGATATTTGGTCGGTATCTACCTAAAAATAATGATGACTAATACAACAAACTTTCTGATTTGTATTCTATGATCTTATTGCTGTGTTTTAAGATGTAAGTGTTTTCTTGAGTATGATTGGTTTATAAATATTGTATTTGATATTTTTGTGGACACGACAGATCCTTCCCTTTACCCATGTTTCAACATAGACAAAAAGAAAAAATAGTTTTTATTTGATTTCAGAGGCCTTAAGCTAATATTAGTTTAATCTGCATAAATGACTTCAGTCAGTACATTTTCGTAAATTCCAAATATCTCAATAACTAACCATTTAAAATGTCAGAAAATTAAATAAAAATATATTACCAAGGGTGGAAATGGGTAAGTTTAAAATAAGAAATATTGGTTCAGAATTTTTTGAGTTATTGCGGTTTAGTTGATTTGCATAATAACTTCAGGCAGGCTGTATATATGAATAAAGTATATTTAAGAATTAAGTATTTATCCTAACAAGTTTGATTAAAAAGAATCGACAAAGTCTGTCTGTTTAAGTTTTATTGTATTTTTACAATTTTAAAAATGCAACTACCAACATGAGACAAATATCAGTGGATAATACCAATATACTCCATTGCACCTAATGCAAGGAAAGACTCGAAACATTAGAAACTATTATTCTACAAAATAGAATTGTATATGATATGTATTAAATATATATATATATATATATATATATATATATATATATATATATATATATATATATATATATATATATATATATATTCGGTTTGAGGTAATCGGAGAGCCGAGTTCGAATTCCAGTAGAATCCATTACATTCACTTCCGTGTTAATACCCTTGGGAATGATGTGAATGCTCTTCTTCCCCCCCCCCAGGTATGAGTATGGGTAAATAGCAGGACAGTTCTATAGCCTTACCGCAGAAAGAAATGGCAACCTACAGCGGGAAAAATAGCTGCCTCGTCAGTCACGTATTGAATGATACATGATCGCCTAAGTGTGTATCATGCATAGCACATAACTGACTGAATCTTTTTGGTGCGAATTCGTTCCCAATAACCGTTACACATGATCTCACCGTAGACTATTTCAAACTTTCACAGAATACCTGGATGTAGACAAAGGGATTCTAATTACTACACAGATGCTATATTGATTCTTGCAAATGACTGAGATGGTCAAATGTACTTAAATAAAACAATATAAACAATATGAGCTTCGAACAGTTTATCCAAAATTTCAAGCACAATACCTAACAACACCTTATTCGAAAATTGCTGTATAAAATAAAATGTTTACAGACAAAAGTCATTTTTATAATATTAAAGTGTTGAACTCCGGAAATCCATGAGTATCTGTTGTAAACATTGGGGAATAAGTGGATTTTGCATTCATATGTGACGATGTGGTGTACCAACTTTCAACGTGAAAATTTCAAGGCAACAATTCAGGGCCGGTGCGTCTTACACTCGACCGGGGTGGGGCGCGTTTTGGGGGGACTACGTTGTGGCTTCTGCCATTTTTTTTTCAGCACTGATCTATGGCCATCTGCCATTTTTAGAAATTATTTTTCGACTTGTGTTACATTGTCAGTCATCAACTAATAATATACATCGTTTATCTGCATGGCTGGTGGGGTGCGTACTACACGGGAACCCCCAACGAGGTTAGAGCCCCAAAAGGGCTAGTTTCAGCAGCGTTTTTTTCGCTTTTTGTACTTTTTACTTTTTTTTCTACCAGTTTACATTGTAAATCATCAAAAATAACAATCTACAGGATTGGTGCTTACTACCCTGAACCTCTCAACCGCATGGGGGCCCAATGCCTACTGGGGAGGGAGGTTAGAAGTGCTAATTTCAGTAAAATTTAGTCATGAAAATATTGGTGGTTATTACAAAAAGAATAACATTTTCTCAGATTTTTTCAAAATAAAATACCTATTCATTATAAAAGTAAACAATGAATATGAATGAAATTTTAATTTAAATTGGATAATTCCCTGATCTTTGGTAATTTAAAAATCGCCGCCCCTCCTCCGACATTTTCCTTTGAGGGTTTGTGGCCCCAGGTTGGGAAAATTGAAATCGACATGAAGTAAAGAGTGGGGGCGTGTCAGAGTTTCGGGGGGGGGGCGAGACCCTATCGCCGGCTTTGCATCAAGTTCAGTATGGTCTGGGAGGTCTTCACCGGTATCAAGTGAAATTATTCATCATGCTCATCCTGAGCTTAAGTTTAGCTGATCGACTCATCTCGGTCAAAAGAATTGTTGATACACTTGAGATATTGAAATAATGGGTTGGGTTTATAATTCATAAGCAGCTGAATATGCAAAAGCTGTCAGCCAAGTGGGTGTCAAAATGTTTGAATGCCGTCCAAAAACGATATCTAGTTGATTTTGCTGCATTTTCAGTGTTCCTGTGATAATTCTTTCAAATGCCTTGTCACTTTTGATAAAACATGATTTATATCGATATGATCCGCAGAACAAACAATTGTCTATGCAGTGGCAAGACTTGGCTTCCCCACAGCCAAAGAAATTCAAAATCCAAAAGTCAACAGAAAAGTTTATGGTCAGTTTTATTTATTGATGTTTAAATAGTGAAGGACATTTTGATGACTGGTTGTCTCCAGAAGAGCCAAACATCTAATGTAAGACTATAAAAAAAAATTATATAATAAAAAGTAATGAAAAATTGTATAAAAATAGTTAAAGGATAACTAAAAAAAATAGTAAAATGGACTATATTTTTTTCTTTGGGAGTAGTGTTTAAAAGCATTTATTAAAAGAAGACAGTAACTAACACGTATTCTTTATATAAAAATGCTATGATGAAACCAGACGGTTAGTAAAAAATGAGGCTCAGTTGATGTAAAAATACCATGAAGATTAAGCCTGACGGTATATAAAAGGTACATACATAACATTTCGTTTGCAAAACTTGTAATAAAAAAAGTTCAAGTTTGATGATCTGAAAACCTGCCTAAAGAAACTTTTCAAACAGGTGTGGTTTAAAGAGATACATTTTGTGATTTTTTAACTAATGGTGAAAGTAAGTTACGATCCCATAATATCGAATTTCTGATTCAATTCGGAGCTGATTTGTGGCTATTTAAGAAATCTGGTTTGTCGGAAAAGCAGGAGGCTTTTGGCATTCACAAGCTATACGTTGGCGGGTTCAGGAAGCTGAACTTAGATGCGAAAGAAAAAAAAAGGAACCAGAAAATATATGGTGTTCGGCATTCACAGAGAAGACGTCAGCTGGTTATGAACAAAAGAAAAGCTAAAAGCCGCCACCGGAGATGGCGAAAAGAAAGAAACTGAAAGTAAAAGAAAAGGAATAACAGAAGAAAAAGAAATAAAAGTAAAAGGAGAAATTTCCATAAATTTAGAGAGACATATGATTATCTTTGTGAAACTTTGTCACAAAATTAGAGGTATTAAACCTGGTTTTGAACTTTTTATGAAAATACAAGAGATTGTCTAAGCAAGCATGAAACCAAGCGATGCTTGTTAACCGTCAACCTTCTCAACCCCTTTCGCGAGTCTAGCTAAGTGGGCACTTTACTGATGATGATTTTAATTGTTCTTTTTTAACCTAGCAGAACTGTATTTTGAATTTGTTATCTTGCTTAATTGTTTGGCACACAAAGGGAACATTTGTGCAAATTTGTTTTGTAAATTTTTTATTCTGTAATACTATTATTTTTTATGTATTTTATAAATGTGCATTTCTTTCAAATTTTACGATGAAGTAAGAATCTTGTGCTTCTTCGTTTGTGTCATTCATAATATTCGTGATAAGAGATTTGACGTTCTCTCTTTTTTTCCTCTCTCCACCCAACTCTTTTATTAACACCACCAAGCGAACCGCCAACACGTCGTCACAACTCCAGTTACCTCTTTACAACGGATTCAAATAGTTCCTAGAACTGGAAGCTATTTTCGTAGTCAGAATAATCAATTCCCAGAGGTACAAATTTGCAAACGCACTTCAAGCACTACCGCCAAGCATTGATGACGAATTATCAGATATTCTAGGAAACGTCCCCGAAAATGAGCCCTAAACAATGAACCAACTAAACTCATATATCTGCTGGTATCATCAGACATTCTAAGACCACATAAAAAAGACTGAAACACATGCAAATACAACATAAAGTAACAAGGAAATGCGTAAACCAGAGAGTTGCAGCATTGAATCCTCCCGATTGAAAAACACATTGCTTGTATGGAATAAAAACAATGGCCTAAAATTCATTGTGAACACTGGATCAGAAATCAACTTAATACCCTCTTCCCCTGGACACCGCCACCGTCTTGAAATTACAGTTAGAGAATAACACCCGGATACAGACATTTGGAACGAAGAGATTGGCGATAAATATTGGTATGCGACGTGATTTGACTTTGGTCATTTACACAAACCAGGGTTAAACCCCACATACTGGGGCTCGACTTTTTAGCTGGATAAAGATGTTGGTTAGATCCAGTGACTAGACCCAAAGAGTTGTGAGTTCAATACAAGGCTACATCAGAAAGTTGAGTTAAAGGGAAATAACTGAGTCATCTAAAAGAGGCATGGCACGTGGAACTAGAACAATCTACCCCCCCACCCCGGTGGTCGAAATAAAGGGTTCGGTCCAAAATTCCAATCACCTGAAGTGTACAACGGCCAAAACGTTGTGAATATGGCAATGAAGATGAGAGTAACAATCTGAACAATTTAAATAATGAAAGTAATCAAATCTCATCTCAGAGATATAGACAGGGATTTATATTTAATATCAATACCTCAGATGATTGATTTAAATACTTTTAATATAAATAAAGAGGGTCATGTCACAGTATACATCATATAAAAGCAAAGATAACACAGTAGGAGACACACTATCAAGAGTGGCCACCAGCACACTCACCAACAAGATGACAAGAACAGAAGTCAGAGTCAACATTACAAGATGTATTAATGAAGACTTCACTCAAGCTCCAAGAATTAGCAGTCCCCTTCAGTAACAAGAAGCATTATTGCAAAGTTACACTGGATAGCCCCAGACCCATATACCCATCACACACAGGAAGAAGGTTTTCCAATAACTACATGGACTATCACACACTAACAAATGAGCCACAATCAAAATCATCAGTGAGCACTTCATTTGACTGAACACAATGACTAATGTGCGAGAATGGACTACTGCTTGGCTAGAATGTCAATAATGTAAAAATTCCTCTTCATACCAAATCCCCTGTAGGCACTTTACCAATCCTGACAAAAACAGACCTTAATTTCATCCAATGTCCTGTACCCACATCTAGAATACCACCTTAAACTACCAGGGTCATAATATAACACAACCAGCTCGGCTCAATCCTACGTTGTTTCCATGCTGGTCAGTATTGCAGCTGTTCAACTGATGGTTATCTGTTGACCACTTTGGTTCTTCATCTGCCCTGCCCAACATTGTGTACTTTGATTACAGAGCAGTGAAGATCAAATTTTCATCTGTACTTAAGTGCTGAATCAAGTTGTGGTGGAACCATGTTATGAAAAGGACAAAGTATACTTCCACTGGTGAAAATACAAATATCATAACAAATAAGGAAGAAGGTTGCTGGGTTCATTTTCAGTTAGTTTATATAGTCGTTGATACAACAAAATTAACCCTTCCCATTAAACTCTCTACTGTGACACTGTGTTTCTTGCTTCTAACACTTGGAGCGGGTTAAAACATACACAAGGAAGTAGGTCAAGACTTCTGCCAGCAGCAGGTAACATGGGGTTCAACAGATCCTTCTCCACTGTTGTTACATTCAACTGCATCTCTCACTCAAACTGCTGACTTCAACTAAGCATTTGGGTTATATGTTTTGTCCTGCTCCTACTGCACCTCAAAACTCATTAATTCTTCATCAATTTATTATTTTCTCCAACCTTGAAAGCATAACACTGACCTTCAAGTGGTCAGCTATTTCAAAGCAATAATCCCTTTGACAATAAAATTTGTTTTAACATTACTTTTGACAATTAACCATTTACCCAAACAATAATTTTTCTGTTAATAATCTTTTGTGTTTAAAAATTATCTCTATATCCTTTGTCATAAAAGAATTCAATTTTGTTTTTTGACTCTCAAAATGACCAATTTAGAATCCCATGTTTTACACTTTGGCTTTACTCACATTTGCTTCCCAGCCAATATTGACTTTCAAATAAAAAGTGGTCAGCTATCCAAAACAATGATTTTTCCCAGTGACAACTTTTGCATTTTTTAAATTTATTTTAAACGACAAAGAATTTTCCTTGTTTGACAACTTTTCAAGATACATTCCAAATAATTCTTTACTTACATTTTACATTTCTCAAATGTCAGATTGCTTTCATGATAGGCCTGGTTATCAGAAAAAAGCAAATCTTTTTTTTCAAATTCTATATGTTAAATAATAGTTTAGCAGACTATTTCTTTTTAGGGAAAATCTATATGCGGGGATCAGATGTAAACCATAATAAGGAAGTTGATTTTGATTGGCTGAGCTAGCATGGGAAAGATAGGAGAAGATTTCAGGGAGTTGCTTCTTACCTGTCAAGCGTTGTAGATGTGTTCTCTTTCATGTCTGAAATGGCTCCCCAGTGGCAGGATTGCCCTTTTGTCACTGGATAGTTAAATAATGTACATGTTGACATGAGTAATAACAATAGTTAAGTTGAAATTCTCTGTGTTTGAAGTCTTTCATTGCTGGAGCAAAACAATTAGTGATTGTCAGCTGAGAAAAGATGAGAAGAGACTACACCAACCAGGGGGCTATGCAAAATTTTAGCAAATTGGTGCATGAGAATGAGAGTTGTAACATGTGGAAAAATTCAGAGAAAATGTTCAGAGACATTAAAGCAACAGAAAACTCAACAATGTCAATAAGAAATAAAAGAAAAATGTAATCAAGACATAAGGACAGAAAAAAACTGTAAGTACGATGATATTACTATGCTCCCCAGCTCACACACACACACACACCCACACACACACACACACACACACATCTAAACAACAAATCAAAATAAGAAGTAATGATGAAAAAAATCTAAGAAAAAAATAGTAAAAAGTATAAGTGGACTGATTTTGTTGCATGTGTGAGTGGACAGGTTTTGATGGACAAACAAGAAAAAAGTTAAGAAAAAAAGGACAAATAGGCAAAAAAAGAAAGAAAGGACACAGTATGAACAGTGAACACTCATGCTCACACATACACACTGATATGAAAATGTCAATTTTGGTGAAACATTTTAGTGAGAGACTGACTTTTGTTGTTTTTTGTCTTTTTACAAAAGTTTAGAATTATTTTGTTAATTGTAATTAACTGACAAATGATTGTTTTGTTCATTTTTGTAACACTGTGTGGAATTTTTTTTTTAATTTAAGAGCCATGTGTGTGTCCTTTGCCTTCATTGGTTGAATAATTAAGTTGTTAATTGGTGAATTTTTTGAGTTAATTTTTGTCAAATAATTAAGTTAATTAATTGTTTCTGGGAATAAGTAGATTTGGCTTGTATAGTTTCAGATTTCCAAATGTGTTTGGGTCTGTATCCTGGCGGGAAATTGTTACATCTGGTTATGTAGATACAGAAACCGGACAATGTTTGGAGTAAATGGTAACTGTAAGCTGTGAAGCATTCATAGAGGATGAATATACCCTAGGATACACTCTGGAGCCAAGAAATGGCTCTGATGAACAAAAAGAATTGGTCAGGTGGCTTGTGGGATGCCAGGTTGCAATATACAACTTAGGGAAGAAACCCCTTGTAACCGGAGTAAAGCCAGTAACGGATTAGTTAGGAGATGCTGAGTGGGTGTGATTGTTTTTCCCATAGAGGAAGAAGGAATTGAGATGATGAAAGTTGAGTTTTGACAGACAGAGGCAGATGGTTAATAATAGTAATTATAGAAAGTTAATGGTGGTAAATTTGTGAAGATTTGTTCAGGTATGTCTGATAATATGCAAATAACAAAGCAATTAACTGGTTGTGGCTGAATAAATAAGGTGATAATGAACCATATGTAATGTGTCACTGTGAGTGTGAAATAAGTTTAGATCATAATATACTTAAAGTGTAAAATGTATAGAGCAAGGATGTGGCTCAGTTATGGAATAGGTTGATGCTGTGGCATGGGGATTTTGGCATGTATTATGTGATTTTTGGACCAGTATTTTTTTCTATGAATTGTATGTACATTTTGTGTAGTCTCAAGTGAAGAGGCAAGGAATTTTGTTCTTCCCAGGAATATTGGATTGCAGAGGTGGTACCTGCTGACCTGGGTTGGAGTTGACATTGGAGGGGACAAAGTTTACTATTGGAGTGATTTGTATCCAAACTGTCATCTGATGCGTTGACCTTGGGTCACTGTTGTATCTCGGGTTTTTAAGATAACAGAGGGAAATAAATAAGGAAGACAAACTTGTAGGGAAGCAATAAAATAGAAGGTTTACTACACCAAAGTACACTTAGCAATGGACATAATGCTAACTCTGCTCAACTCTGTTTATTTACATAAATGGATGATTCTATTCATTTAGGTTCTATATGACAGTAGTAGAAGTTAGTGACCTAGAACGAACAAATGATTGTCCGGTATTCTTTTTTTTGTTAAAAAAATGTTTGTGAAGCGTGAAAAAAACTGGTCATAGTTTTGTTGCTTATGTTCATTCTTTTTCAGAAATGGTATATGTGCATGCCGGAAAGGTCACATGACTGAGATCCAATGAAGAAAAATATAAGGAGCACACCTTGCAGACACAAAAGAGTAGAGGTTATTTTTGAGTAATATAGTTGAAATAAAATTCATAAATGAATCTTTTTAATGATTAGGTAAGGTATTTTAAATAATAGTTTAGCAGACTATTATTTTTGGGGAAAATCTCTCTCGGCTCTGATTTCCTGAGGTTGACATTTGGGTCAGATGTAAGCCATAATAAGGAAGTCTATTTTGATTGGCTGAGCTAGTGTAGGAAAGATAAATATGAGAAGATTTCAGGAAGTTGCTTTTTACCCATCAAGTGATGTAGACATGTTCTCTTTCACACTTGAAACGGTTCCTGAGTGACAGGAGGGCGACCCTCACTAGTTAGATAATGTACATGTCAACATGAGTAATAAAAATAGTTAAGTTAAAATTCTCTGTGTTTGAAGTGTTTAATTGCTGAAGCAAAACAATTAGTGATCACTGGCCGAGAGAAGATCAGATGAGACCACACCTATTTGGGGGATATGCAACATATATGAGGGTTCCAGATGAACACTTTTTAATCTTAATTTCATACTACCAGTGTCACAATAGTGTCAAAATAAAACATCTTTTCTGACCAATCTGAAAAAGGCCCATACAGTTTTTACAGCAGCCATTTCTGTGCCATTAAGTCACTATAATGCCAACATAGATTCCACCCACTAAGATAGAGTTGACTCAGCTGGCATTGGCAATGTACCCCATGGCAGACAAGCTTACCCTAATGTGAAAAACTACATGACTGCTCAGGCCATCAGTAGTGAAATCAAGGTAATGCCATCAACAGTAATGCTTTTGGGCAGTGATGAAACCAGCAGTAGCAGAGATTAATTCCCAACTACTACAATATGATAATTCATGGAATATTTCTCCCATGAGTCTATCCCACCCAGCTACATGTGCATGTTGCTTTTCTCCCATAAGTCTATCCCACCCAGCTACATGTGCATGTTGCTTTTCTCCCATAAGTCTATCTTACTCAACTATATATGCATGTTGATTTTCTCCACATGTTTATCTCAACTGCTACTTTGTGTTATACCCTGAACAAACATTTGCTCTCCCACAGCTGATATATGATATCCTAGAATGAGCAAATGATTGAATCTTGTAGATCACAGGAAATAAATCTTTTTCACTTATCTCAATCAAGTTTTATCTAAATTTGTTTTTTTGTCACTTTCGCTTTTTTCTTGCTAACAGTAAGCCTAACATAACAGCATCTAATTAACAAACAAGAAAAAATTATTCAAATGAATAACAATGAGTTAATATTGTAGGAATCTTCTCAATGTATTTGTTGAACGATCAATGTGGTCGTTCACAGCAGTTAGTTCTCATGTTTTATGATAGTCCAGTGGTTTATGTGTAAGTATGATAAGAATCAGTACCTTTATTATAGCAATAATTTACAAAAACAAGAAATCAAGACTCTTTCCTTCACTGCTAGCAATAACATACAAGTAGAGGAGATGGGTGCTGTGGTTTAAGTGAAGGAATAGTTAGAGTATATACTTCTCTACAGTGGGAATTTATGAAAAGATTAAGTCAAGTTTTCTCCTTTGACTATGAGCAATTACATTCAAGAAGATGGTTTTAAGTGGAAGAAGGCCACTAACTCTTACATGCTTGATATAATTTTGCTAATGGAAGACATTTTCCCTAGTCATGTAGAAGTGAAGAAAGGGACATCTGGGTTGTCTCACCCCTATGAATTGGAATGATGCACCGAGAGTTTAATTTTTTTTATCTGTCAAAAATCTGGCATGCAGGTAAAGGAAATTTTGAAATGGTTTTATTTCTTTCTTGGGAAATTAGAAAAACACATATCATTGGTGAAAAAAAGAAGCAGATAGGAATTATATTTTTGTTAGCAAAAATGAATTGAGGAATGAAAAAGAGAATGAATCCACTGTGAGGGTTAGGATTATGAAAATAGATCCCTCATAACAGGCAGGTGATCTGGTTTATATTTTCCCTAAGACTGCAACCAGCCCAAAGATGGAAAACAGCTTGTCTCTTTGTTGAGAATTTAGGTAAACATATTTTCATTGATGAAAACAAATTGAGAAATTATTTTTATCTATCGCCCAGAAGGTTATAATGAGAAGGTGATCTGGTTTGAATTTTTGCTGCACAAGAAAGGAGTTAGAGAATTAAAATTAATGAAGAGAATAAACCACGCCTTTTCTCCTACATACTTTAAAATTAGATTTGTTACAAAGTCAGTTATGGCAGCCCTGAGAAGTAGGCAGAGTTAGAATACCAAGAAGGAAAAAGGAAGGGGCAGAATTTAGCCCCACCTGTGCAGAGTAGCAATCTGAGATGTGAAGGGAAGCAGGTTGGAGTAAAGGAAGTAGCAATCCCTGTGACTACTCCCAAGGAAGGTGGAGAATTATCCAAATTTGAAAAATTGATTAAGAAAGCAAAAATAGGGAACAAAGAAAACCTTCATTGAAATTAATGAAAATTGAGAAATGACTGAATCCCCAGAAGCCTTCAACCCCACATTAGTTTTAAGCTAAAGTGCATATAAGCAGATGACTTTGGGGAGCTCAGTGCCTCTGAAATCCATGTTAGCTGTCACTAAATTTGCTGATTCCAAGAACTTTAAACCCAGCCCCTCCAAAAGTCTAGACAAGGCCCAGTGTTACAATAGAGATTAGTGTAGGAAGGGTTAATTTTTGTTGCACGAAGAGCTATATAAATCAATTGAAGATTAACCCCACGAATCTTTCATTTTATTTTTCATTATTTCCTTAATATAGCACCCACCATGTCTTGAACCAGCAGTGTGAGACTACGACTGTTAGTTTTCCACTGCTCTGAGATCAAGAACACAGTGTGGGTAGAAGTGGTGTGGATCAAGACAGCCAGCAACTAACAACCAGCTTAGAACAGCGTTATCATTGACCAGTGCAGAGTTAGTCCTGTGGTTAAAACGTTGTTCTAAGATGCTGAGGACCAGATCACTAAAACATGGTTACACCACCGAGTGTAGGCGATGGCAAAAGGGGTTATACTTTGATGTCACCATTCAATTTACACTTGCAGCCTCTAAACCAAATGAAGAAAGAAAGAAGTTATTTTTTACATGCAGAAACTAATATATAGTAACTTATTGCAATAAAATGTAACATGGTCTCAAAATGTACTGGATATTTAAGCTCAAAGATCAATATTTTGTAACAATATTGTGTTTTACAGCTGATAACATAGTAATTCATTTACCATCCAAAATGCTGATCATGACTTGGTAAACTCGGTGAGTTGGTAAACATATGTTCCATTTTTTTTAGTGAAAAGAATGCATATCATTAAAATAAAAATGCATGTTTCCTGGGGTTGAACTTAGATGTAGAAGAAAAACAAAGCAGAATGGTTTTGGTTTTCACTGGTGAATGACTGCAGGCAGTTTCAGGGATCTAAACAAAGAAAAACTAAAAGCTGCCAATGCCAACAATCACAAAGAAATGAAAAATGAAAGAAAAGAGAGCAGAAAGGAGAAAATTCTACAAATTTAGAGAATATATGATTCTTTGTGAGGGTTTGACACAAAATTAGAGGTATTAATCCTGATTTTAAGCTTTTTATGAAAAGATTTGTCACAATTTTGAACCTCAGTTTATAAAACTGAAATATTATCTAAAAGAAACCCTTCAACACTTGTGAATTGTCAACCTTCACAACTCCTTTTGACTGCTGATTGAATCAAAGTAAGTGAACATTTTGTTGATAATAATTATAATTGTTTTTATGAGTCCAACAGAATTGGAATTAGAACTTGTTATCTTGCCTAATTGTCTGGCACATAAAGGAAAATTTTGTGCCATCTTGCTTTGTAAATTTTGTATTTTATGCTATTATTATTATTTTTCATGTCATTTAATAAATGTAAATTTCTTTCAAATGTCATACCAGAGTAGGAGTCTTCTGTTTTTTCATTTATGCCATCTATAATACCCCGGATAAGAGATTTGACATTCTCTCATCTTATTCTCTCTCCACCAAAATCCTTTTACAATGCATATTACGAAGCTAGAAATACATTGTTTTATTTCGATACATCCTTCTTGATTAAGGTTAAAAGCTTTCAATTTATAATTATGAAGGCATTTTAGACAATGTTTTCTTTCAAAGAAAATGAAAATTTAGATATTTTATCAGAAATTATTAAAATAAGAGTATGAATTTAATTATCTTAACATTTTAAATAAGTTTTTAATTTATTCCAGTTTCTTAGATAAAGCATTATCATTATTTTTTATGAGTTTTCTATTAATCTTTTTTGTTTGCTTTTTAATTTTTAATCACAATACCCAGATTGTTGTTAATTCATGTGACTCTTAAGTACACTTAATCAGAAACTACATTTTTATTTCCAATCCCTAATATTTAACAATTGTAGACCTAAACATTACGATAAAGAAAGCAAAAATAAGATAATAAAAAAATTACCAAAAAATAATTTGATAATTGAAATTGAATAGTGTGACAAAAATTTAAAGGGAGGTAATTCAAACTCTTATTTAATTACTAAATATCTTATATAATATCATTACTCTTTGGTTTAAGATTAGTTATAAAACTTAAAATTAAATCAAATATGCATAGGATTTTCTAAACTCATTTTGTCTAAGTTTATAACAAAATTGTATATATTCGAATTTTGGCATTCGATATCATTCTTTCCTGTATAAAATTAATAGAAATCAGGAGTTACTTCCCTTAAAAAACGTTTTCTCATGTTTTAATGTGCCTTTTTCTATATATGTTTTTGTATATGTTTTATTAATGTACATTAAACTTGAAAATATAATAATGAATTGTATTGTTTGAAAAATAAGTACAAAAAATTTATTGCTTTATTTTTTCATTGATATGATTAAATTTCTCTTCACTTAGAGCTTAAAGCAGTGGCTAAAAGTGACTCTAACCTGACAGTCAGCTGAGCCAAGTTATCTCATTTATAGTAGTAAACAGGTAAAAGGAAGAAAATATATATTTGAACCACTGAAAAAATATCTTGAAACACAGATATTAAGGGATGTATTGCCATTTTCATGTAACTGTAAGGGAAATTGCTTGCATTGATTGGAAGCAATTTTCAGTATTATTATTATTATTATTGATTCATGAAAGTGAAGACCAAAATAGTGGATCCTTTCAAACATCAATCAATTATTATATTTATATATTTATAAAGCTCAAAACCCCCAATGACACCAGGAATAAGCATCACTGATAAATCTTCCCAGCACACCTCAAGGAAAGAAAAAAATTACTTTATGAGAAAACAAAAATGAAACATCATTGCTGAATAATGGATTTTTTTTCTGCAGGCCAACTATTTAAAAGTCTTTTCTAAACTACATGTTTTTCTGTGAACCGTACCCAAAGACTTTAACTCAACTAAAGACTATTTTTACACCTTTTTAAACCTTTTGAATTCATGTACATATGTTTGTAAATACAAATGATTTATTTAACAGGCATGAGACCATCTTTTCTTTTATTATTATTTGGAATTCGGACATTTGGAGTTTTAATATAAAAAAAACCTGAATGGTCAAATCTCCTACAGTATCTATACCACCAAATGGTATGTATATCCACTGAGGTAGTAGCTATATCACCAAAAATGTTTTCAACAAAATGAGAGTAAATACTCAACAGATTAAATTTATGAAATATTTATTCTATAACATAAGAATAAAATATAAAAGTTTGACTGAGGAAGAGATATGCCTAACATTAACAACAGTTTTCTTGAGTTCAAATGTCTATGTTTCTGAAAAAGAAAAGTACTACTTACTGACCATCTGTAGAGGAGATCTTCCCATTATGCCTGTGACTATTTGTTCTTTTAAAAAAATGATTGTCTGAATTTATAACATTGACAAACAGGAACATATAATGGACTTGTGGAAGATTATCTTAGGACAATGTTTTTTCCCACCATATGTCACTATTGTTGGATTGTGTGTATATTGGTCTTGTGCAAAGATTAAAAAGAAAATGCACAGTGTTGATAAATACAAAAATAAATCTTCATATAACACAATATAATAATACAGAAGGATAATGTGAAACTTAAAGTTTCAAGAGTTCAAGTCCTGGTGTATACAAGTGAGAGGGTGAGAGTGAAAGAGTCCAGGAGAAAGTAAATATATATGTATATGAATGCATGCATTCAAGTGTTGTAGATGTCCGCTTATGAATATGATGAAAGAAAGGATGTATGCTTTTATTTCAATGTGAGACTATGTAGATATCTCAGGTCAGCAGCAAATGTTGTATTTTGGCTCTGGTTATGTCATGATGACCACATTATCAGAGAATGGACAAAATTTATTTATTGATTCTGATTTAGGTTGCTTTTCAATCTCATTATATACATATCCAGGGATCCACTTTGAAAGTGCTCTTATGCTTCTCATTGTCTCATGGCCTTATATCCTGGTTGTCTTCTGATTGGTTGGTCAAAATATGAATTTGTGACCTGGTGATTCTTAATATACATCTATTTTTTAGAGATTGTGAAATTTTGGTTTCCTTCCAATTTTTTTTCCTTATATCCTGGTTATGAAAGCTTTTTGATTGTTTGATACAAATATGGCTTTGTGACCTGACAATTCTGAATATACATCTATTTTTAGAAATAGTGAAATTTTGGTCTCCTTCTTATTTATTTATTTTTATTTATTTATTTTTCTATCACTAAAATAGTTTTAAATTGTTTCTTCACTGGTTTTATAGGATAAAATTCTAGTGACATTTTTACAGGTGATATAAAAGAAGTTGTCAAGGTCATTTTATTCCCAATATTGTTTTGATTTGAATGGAGTCCATCTGTTGCAAAACCAAGTATTTGAAAAAAATTCAGTCAGATTTCTTACTTTTGAAATGCTACTGATTTTTTATTTTATCAAATTGAGATATGACAATAAATAAAGCCAGTTTAAAAAAAATGTTATTTGAGAAAAAGTGAAGCAGGAAAAATCTTGGAGCAAACATTATTCCACAAAAACCATTTGTGTTTTCTGCTTATGAACTTTGATATATGGCTACAAAAATTCCATATGTCTGTATCTCCCATCAAAACAAAAGCATAATAGTTCAATATTTGTACAGCAGATGGTGTGATTGTAGGATACAAACTTCCTTTTTTAAGTAAAATCATTAACATTGCTTGTAATGATTCATAGCATAACTGGATTGATTATTTGTAGTTGCTAATTCACTATTCTCAATACATCTGTTCAGTTTTGTACATCTCCCAGGTGAATTGTGACAGAGATTTACTGATATAATAACATTGTGAGTGTTATATGCAAGAAGGCTTTGTATTTTATTCATTGTTTGTATGTTATTTCTTTTATTTCTAAACAAAACTTTTGAACAGTTTCTTATTCATTTTATTCATTTAGCAATTTAAGTTGCATGTATAGATATTTATAAATACCATTCCCCCCTGGTCTTTTGAACAGGAGTAGAGGTTTATTCCTTGTTTTCTGTTTAGGATTGGGTTTCCAGTTCCTTCTAAAGTCTTTTTAATTCTCTTTCACCCTCAATAACCCCCTTGTGTTTTATTAGCTTGCTTGGGGTGAAGTGATATAAAAAATATATTAATTTGTATTGATAAGCAGGAAAAATCAATGTAGAATAAGTTATAAAAAGATATTAGCATTTGTGACTGCTTTTTTAAAAAAATAACTTTTTTTGTGTGTCTGCCAAGAAGAGAAAACACGTGTTTAAATACTGACCAATTCTGCTTTATTAAGTTCCTGCAAACCATTTTTCTTTAAATTTTGAAATTTTCCTAAGGCTTGTAAATAATGTACAACAGTTGACTCAAGCAGTAATGAGTGTAATTAAAGATACTTCTACAATTTACCTAACATTATGCAAAAGATGGTAGTGTGATATTTTTCATTTATCACATGAAAATATTTCTAAGACTCAATTAGACATGATACCTTTCTAAAGAGAACATCTTTTCAAAGCATTTGATGACACACGACCCAATGACTCTTTATCTATTATATCTAATAAATAAATAATAAAAACAATAAATAAGAAAAAGTTATAAATAAATAATAAACATTCTGGATTATAAATTCTTTGATATATAATTTAACTGATATTGTCTCTTTGCTTCTTTCTCTGTGTAGAGATTTAATAATTTTGTGATCTTTAATATCTTTTGTTGCAAGAAACTGGATCAGAGAATTGATCAGTTGGAATTAGATCAAATATCTCTAAAGGTAAGTAGACATTGTGATTCCTTTCTCCCTCTTTGCTTGTCTGTCTGTCTGTCTGCATCTCTTTTGTTTAAAAATTTAAGTTTTGAATTCAGAACACAGAAAACAGATCACAAGGTATAAAAAAAATTCAGCCAATCACAGTTGGTTTGAGTAAATTCAAAAATATGTGTGTTTTTCTCCCCTGAAAACAGATAAATACAAGACTTTGTAACAGATCATTGCCTTTCAAAAAATATCAGTTCATCTACAAAAATCGACATCAACAGAATCCCTTTTCCAAAAGTGATAAGTGTGTAAGGATACAGAAGTGCCTAGCTCCCTTTGGACAAGAAAAGTGATATGGGTCACATGGCAGTTACTTAGTGACGTCACTTCATACAATGTTTGTTTACAGAAGCCACCACATGAGGTTGCTTTCTATTAGCCTGGCTTAAATTTGCCTCCTGACAACTTATAAGTCCATGGTGCTGCTTTCCTTTGAGAATATATCTTTTCTAGATATAGAAAGAAACTCCAGCTCACAGTCCTCAATTTGGAAACACCCAAGACAAAATTGTGGAATATATCCTTGCCTGAGACATAGATGAATCTGGCTTGTTGAATATGGGGTCCTAAACTTGGCTTCACCAGACCAGGAGTATATCCCTATTATATATAAGATCCTTCCTTTTTGATTCTCCTTACACCCTGCTTTGCTGTGTAGATATGTGATATATTATTCTCTGTGTAGAACACATGTGTATATATGTATATATAGTTTTGTATATGCCTTAGTGGTATAAAAGTCTCTCAGAGCAAAGCATGTTTGTCATTCCTTTTCCTTTCAGCCATTTCATTTTATCTGTGAAGTACTGTATTATTTTATCATGGGTATAATAATGCCCATAATAGGGGAAATTCAAATGGGAGAATAAATCTTTCATCCATAGCTCTCTCACATTGCAAGTGAAAAACTTACCAACACTTGAAACTGCATGCCAGCTTCTCTTAGTCATTAATTTGGATATTTGTTTTCTCCAGTAAATTGTAAATAATGATATTTACTAAAATGTACAAACTTTCTGTGTAACAGACACATGTGCATTTTTATGCACATTTCAAATAAAAAGGCTGTTTACTATAAAAAGATACATCCACAAAAATCACACCTTTTCAAACAAAACTGTGTTAAGAAACTGTGAATAAAATGCATCTGTCTATATTTCTGAGATGAGGTATTATGTACACTATTTACATTATTCGGACTATTGTCTTCATATTGGTCGCCATATTTATTACAAAAAAAATGTCTGCTGATGACATTAGGTTTATAATACCTAGAAATTCATACAGATGTCCTCTAGGACACATGGCATAGTGGATAAAGGCATTGGTTAGATCCAGTGACAGGACTTAAAGAGCATGAGTTCAATACCCGGTTAAGGCAGTGGAGAACTTGGAGAGGGGGATTAACAGGAGATAACTGATAACTGACATCCATTAAACATGGAACTAGAACAGTATACCCCAGTGAGCGAAATAAAGGCTTCAGTTCAACATTCCAACCACCTGAAGAAGGCCGGAGTGTACAATGGCCGAAATGTTGTAATAAATATGGCAACCAAGTAGTGTAAATAAAATGCAGTTTTAATTTTTTATCACAATTACTGGAAACCTATTTACTATATAAACTGTGGCTATGACTTAGTTACTGCTATAAAAATTGTAATGTTAATTTTTTATTTTTCTTACTTTTACAGATATTTTAAAGAGAGTTGAGATGATGTTAATTTGGATGACATGTTCTTTGCTTTTTCTCCCTTGCTTCACATTACAAAGTAAGACTGTTTGATTTGATTTATTATCTTTAATGTCATATTCAATATTGACATTTGAATACTGATAATGTATATAGAAATTTGTGTGCCTCAGTGTTAGGTAATGATTAATGAAATAGTCTAATTAACCATTATTACTTAACAGTGAGATTAATCCTCATACTTGTGGCCTTGTAACAAACTAATTTAAGTTTAATAAATAACATCATATATAAGAATTCAAAATGCAAATAAAATCAAATGAAACTCTATAAAATTTCCGTTATAAAATTTCCCACCAGTATAACATTCTGGTAAAATGTTGAATAAATCACAAAACTAGTGAATAATGTCCTATTTCCCCACAGCCATATTTCTAATGTTCACTTTCATGAAGTGTATCATTACTTTGCCTTTGTTGTGGGAAGGCTCATTGTGTTTAGGTAGAAGACATGTGTTTCCTGGTATATATATATATTGCAAACTCGAGTAATAAATGAATAAAGTAACAACAAAACTATATATATATATAAACAAACAACAATGTATGTATTAACAAAACAAAAGTATACATAGACAATAAAAGATTGTTGTGTGTTACAAAACAATGAATATGAAAGAAGAAAACTAAACTAGAGAATTTCTTGGTGTAGAAGTTTTACAGAAAAGTAATGGAAAGTGAAGAGAAAGGTGCATGCCCTTGTGGGGAATGCATTTTTACCTTGTGTGACCTACATCTTATTGTCCCAAAGAAAAAGCAGAAAGAGAATGACTGAGAATGTCATTGCCTATTTATAGGCTTAACCTTTAGCACTCTGTCTAATTTATAAATATTAATTCCTGTATATGGAATCCCATCAAAATATAGTGTTTTTTATATTAGTTCTATATATTTGAAATTGTAGTAACCTGGCTCTCAATTTCAGTCAAGATTGTTTTAGGTGTTGCCATAGAAGGATATGACTACTCAAACAAGAAATTCAAATTTAACATTGGCAGGCCTAACATTTTACTTGGTGAAAATTGTCACCCACAGAATGCTAAAGGTTAAGGAGTATCTGCTAGTGAAATTTTTTTTTAGTAATGTAAATGGGGCTATCCCACACCTTTTAATTTATTTCTTAGCAGCAATTCTGTTTGTCAAACTCTCCTCTTTTAAATAAATCATAGAATGCTGGAAAAATGGTTGGTTCTTTGTGTTGACCATGTTCACCATAGTCTATGAATATAGAATACAATGCAGTACATAATCTGTTCAATAAAACAACGTTAAAGATTAACACTCACAAGTCAGACTCTACTGAATCTGACTATATCACCAATACCACCAGCAGCTGTTCCGTAATTCTTCAGTCTTCAATATCAAAGGCTGGCAGTGAATATTCAGGAAAAACATGGCCGCCTTTATACACGTCACATTGAATATTTTGAGCCTTCTGATTGGTTAACCCTTCTATTGGTGAACTATAAAATGAGTCAGCTCATTTTGGCTGGTTCACTAGTACACCAGGGTACCCAAAAATTCCAACACTTTGTACTCTCCCAATAAATATCTGACTATGCTCAACCTTTACAAGAGCCAGATCAGACCAAAAATGAAGTGCTTCTGCCATATCTGGGTTGGAGCTGACCAGTACTCACTTGCCATTCTTGAGAGAGCTCAAAGCATCTATCCTGCCTTGAATTGTTTATCACCCTATAACCCTGTTCACACAGGCAAAATATTGGAAGACTCTTGCTAATCTCTCACTATTTCTATAGAAAATGTTCTAACAAGCTAAATTCCTTAGTTCTAACAGCCCTGAAGTTCACAGTTAAGACCTGCCTTGCCATGTACACTTGGACAAACTACCTCATTCCTTTCATTTTTGAGCCTATTGCTGTTCTATCAGTATTCCTATGACAAATATTCTGATGAGCTATATTCCTTGGTTCTGTCAGTTATAATCTTCACAGATAAGACACACCATGTCATGTAGATTAGGACAGATCATCTCCATTCTCTTCATATGGCATTAGTAAGAAGGGAGTGCCACTCAGCTTCTTCCCAAGAACTGCTAATTTGTGGAACAGACTCCTGACCACTACAATTTTAACCTCTTCAAACCTAAAATTAATCATTATCTTTCCCATATATCTTCATAAACTGCCCTTCTTATCTTCTACTCTTGTTGTTCATACAACAACCTCTTTCAGTAACCTTCTACCTTGAGTGGCTCTTGGGCCTTAAATTGGGTGAACATTAAAAATAAAAAAAACGTTTTGTTTCCCATTACCTTCTCAATGGTTTTGAATTCAGAATTGTTCTTCTCCTCAACTGATTGTCAGTCAGTGATGAAATGTCTATTCTACCCAGTTATTTAACCCATATTCTGGTGAGAGACAAGATTAATTTATGTCTTTTTCCCACTAACATTAATGCAAAAGTGAATGCAGTAGACAAAGCTGGGATTTGAACACACCTTGCCAATTTCACTCCATTCCCAAATCTGTATATTACCCACATATCCTGGTCATTATAGCATCTTAAACAATAGGTACAGTTGAATAGTATTTATAATGACATGATATATATAGTAAACATTAACAATACAATGGAGTCATAGTTTTTAGATATGTATATAAAAAAAAGCTTTGAAGAAAAGCTTTGCTTAAAACAAAATACATTTGGTACACTTAAATATTACCTACCTTATCTTACTTTATTTGAACCCGGCTTGCTTATTCTCAGAATTGACAGTCAGTGAAATAACTTTATAATAAAGTTAAATGATTTGTGTAAAAATATAAGTCAGGTGATCATGCCTATTTGCATATAGAAATAAAAATATTTAGGAAAATTAAGCCTCTGTTCATTCCCATTTTCTTTGAAGATACTTTTTCTTAATATATTTAGTTTTGTGTTAAACATTAAAAAGCATTAAACATTAAACACAATTAAACATTAAAAAGCATTAAATATTAAAAAGCAATTAAACATTAAAAAGCATTTAAACATCATATTTAGCTTATTACTATTTTATATTAAAATCCCCAGTATAGTAAAGGTAATGGTAACATTAGTCATTTCCTTATAAGGAAACATTTGATATTCATTGACTGAGCAGCCAGTGCTACTCTTGGTTGAAATTTATAAATTCTTTGTATTAACAGATCATCACAGCTATGTGATTAAATATACTTTTTTGTTTAAAAAATTTTATTCAGTATTATTATTGTTTAGGTAATAAGCATTATAACATAGCACAAATAGTTATATTATGGAAAAAGGAATTTTCCACAATATATGCATTTTTTATGTATTTATGGTTATTTTTTAACTTTTATCAAAAATGACAATCTTGTACATGTAGTTATGGATAATATTATACATTAATTACTTATTTTTTTAATTGTCATATAGGAATAAAATATCACTGCCGACACTTGAGTTTGAACATAGATCGCCATTGAGCATACACTGGTGACCTCATTATTTAATTAAGTGGATTGCTATTTCTAGCCTATCCTCTCTTACTATACAGATCGCCATTTCTAGTCTATCCTCTATTATTATACAGACTGCTATTTCTACTCTATTCGCTATTACTATATGGATTGCTATTCTCTATACTATCACTATACTATTTCTCTATACTGATCTATACAGATTACTATTTGTTGGTTACTATTTGAGTGAGTATTATTGAGCAAGTACTATTAGTGCAAGTGATATTAAAGGCGTCTGACACCAGTTTTGTTCAATGGCATACTAGAGTTATATCTAAGATTACTATACTATAATGAGCTTACGAAAGTGACGAGTATTCATTGGCATTACAAAAGTGGCAATGAGTGTTCATTGGCATTACAAAAGTGTCAACGAGTGTTGACATCACAAAATTAATTAATAACTATTTGTGTTTAGTTGTTGATATTAATAGCTTTCTGCTGATGTGTTAAATTTTTGGAAAAATGCAATAATAAAAATTTTAAATTTCATATCTCTGATAGATGTTGCAATCTGTAAAACAATTTTTCATAAAGATACATTTCTCAAGTTCCATAGCTGTTATCACTCATTCCAGTATTGAAGGGGTTTCCTTCCTAACCTTTTGTTTGAAGTAGTGTGGAATGTCAACATTTTGATCATGTCATTATTTTCTCTTCGAGTTACATGTGATATCCATTTCAGCTATTATTCCTCAAGTGATGTGGTTTCTGTTATTTGGTACAATTCTTTGTGATTCTGTTTACATGGTTTGAAGAAATATGGCCAAGACCCTCAATATCAACTCACTTAAAGCCATTTTTTAAGCATTGATCTGTTTAAATAGTTGTGTACAGCTGACAGTTTAGTGTGGTAAAAATCTTATGAACTTAACTGAGAAGACTCTCACTTAATAATCCATTGGATATTTCACTTGAATTGAATCAGTTTTGGAGTCTTCTAATAAATACTAATCTGGAAGTTTTCTGATATTCTTTTTTAAGTTTTTTGTTTCTTTATATAATGTATGAACTGTTGGATTACTGCTCCCCTGAAGATAATTGCAGATGGCGTGATATTTGAAAGGCTCTTCCTCTAATTTCAGAGTAGCAACCCACATTTCTTTTCACTCTGATAGACATGAGGCATTCTTCTGTAATATGTCTTGTTAATACATTTATTAATTATTGTTAATTTGAATTCCATGTTTGTGAACTTTTTTATCTGGACTCACATAAGCCTGCCAAATATTGTTTGCAGAAAAATCTACCAAGGGGCATAAAATGACAATACTTTTCATTTATAAAAACAATATTTAAAATATGGAATTCAAATAAACAACAATTATTAAATGTATGAACACAACATGTTACAGAAGGATAAAGGAAGAAATGAAGTTGAAATTATGAACATTTCAATACAATCTCCAGTTTGTGTCTCTGAAGTACTTAACATGCCTTGTGTCTATCGGAGTAAAAGAAAATGTATGTTGCCACTTCAAAAGTCAAAGGGAAAAGAGGAAGAGCCTTTAAAATATCACACAGTGTGTAATTATTGTCGGGGGGGGGACAGTAATTAAACAGAATTGAGAAAATGTATATTCAGTGATAAAGGAAAGAATTAAGCAAGTTTATGTAGAGGTGAATATATCCTTAATGATGTAAAATATCTATCTTGTCTCTAACAGGTGGACATGTGATCAAAAAGAGAAGTCTTTTAGAGTTTGGCTCAATGATTAAAACAATAACAGGTAAAAATGCTATGGATTTCAATGAATATGGCAATTATTGTGGCATTGGAGGTTCTGGAGAGCCTATTGATAAAATTGATAAGTAAGTAAATGAATTTTCATTGTTTTGCTTAATTTTAAAAATTAAATATAAATACTTTTCATTAACTCATTGACATTGCAAAACCAAATACTGAATTTTTGCAAGAGCCAAAATAAGTGCATTGTTTGGGTCCAGACATAGATGATCGGCTGTAGATTAAATACATAGTAGCAGCAGTCACATAGCAGTAGCAGCTAACTTGTGCCTCTCAAAATCTATGTGTTCAAAAAAACTCTAAACTTTTTCCTTTGCCTAATACATAGGTTCACCAACCCTAATGAAAAGTACTCTTCTACAGTTGGTCAGTATTTTTCTTGTTTCAGAAATATAGACACTTAAATTCTGCTGTTAATGAAAGGTATACCTTTTCCATAGTCAAACTTTTATTATTTTATTTTGATTTTATGGAATAAATATGTCATTTTTGTATTTTGCTTTTGTTGTGAAGGGACACTGTACATAAAAGAAGATGGGTCTATTTTGCTAGTCCCACTTTACTTTGGGACTGACACAAATAAGAAGAATACTTTATCAACATGTAATAAAGATATTTATTTACACCTAAACATGAATGCAGCAGTTAACATAAACACAATGTCCTTTCCTATATAGAGAGAATGTGTCAGGTGGACTTACCCATTTAGTGGAGTGAAATAGGGCTAGATAGCTTGTACCTTTAAATCCATCAGCAACTGGTACCATTGGCAGTGGAGAGAATTTCTTGTATGTTACTTCAGAGCAGGTCCAGTCCCTTCTCAGGTGGTGGCCAGCTTTTCCTGAACCCATATGGTTTTATTAACCAATGAGAAACTTATTCATGCTAAACTTTTCAATAAAAATTACTTGAAAAGAATTTATTTTTGATAGTTTTTGAAAAATCTCAACTCAAATCTTGATATCAATTCACAGGAAGTTTACACATGCCTTCCATAATGAATTTCAACAAAATACCAAGTTCAGAATCACTTATTCTCCAGTTTGAAGCGTCTTTCTTACAGTCGCAACATTGCAAGCCTATTTCCATAGAAATGTTCACATGAGCTCAATTGTTTAGTTGCATTAGTTCAGACATTTACTTTAGTCCAAATGCAAGGAGAAAATTAATTTTTCCTAGAACAGTTACTTTGTGGAACAGACTTTTGCATAGGTGCTTCCCCAAACACTATAATCTTCATAATCTTCACTTCCTATCATCTCTTTTTCATTTATATCACACATCATTCATCATAAACATTTTAACCGTAACCCTATACTTTGAGTGGCTCTGGGGCCTTGTAATAAGGTAACTTTAAGATATAAAAATCTATTAAATATTTACAAATTTTTGTCAGTAAATTTTTTAAATTTGTTTTATTTTTTTTTAATTTTTATATTTTGTAGATGCTGTAAGGAACACGATCTTTGTTATGGGCATGTTTCTTATGTTTGCTTACATTTATTGTCAGTAGAAGAGTACGTTACAAGTTACAACTGGGTTTATAAGGAAAAAGAGATTATATGTGGTGAGTTAATTAATATTTGTATAACTGTTTTTTTTATCATTTTGCCCCAAGCAAGGCAATAATGCCACTAAAACACGAAAGAGTTACTGAGAGTGAAAGAAAATGAGAAAACATTAATGAGGAGAAAGGACAATAAAAGAACAGGTTTCAGCAAGACAAGATAGTGACTGATGTTGTAATTAAACTTTTGAAGATCATACTTGACAGGAAAGCAAGAAACTGGAAGAAAGTTCCACAGTTGAGAAGTGTGAGAAAAGAAACTATTAGAATAGAACTTATACATCTTAGCTATTCCAACAGTAAAATGATGAAGCTCAGTTGCCAATCTAGTACTTTGCTTATATTTTTAATGTTGAGGTACCAAAGAGCAAAGCTCATCAGAACAACTGCTATAAAAATATTTATAGAATAGTCAAAGGGAAGCTATGTTATAATGGTTGGAATGTGACTGAAGGTGCTAGATTAGGACCAATAATATTGCAGATTCTTTGGATTTTATCAAGAATCTTGATATATATATAGCAGAAGCACAAGACTAAATATGGCAGCAATATTCAATCCACAGATGAATGGTAATTGAAAGATGAATTCTGGCAAGAAAAATTGCCTGGCAATACACAGTGAACCAACTTTCTTAGCAGCTGACCTAGCATTTGGTTTAATATAATCATTCCATTTCATGTCAGTGGAAAACCTCTCTGAAACTATGTCTGCCAGAATTTGAATTCAGTTTACCAATTTCATTTTCTGTGTTGCTAAAAACTAGTTCCACCACCTCATATACGTTATCAGCTTTTAATTTAATTTTAACTTTAATTTAATTTTAAAACTTGAAGACAATATTGTAATAATTATTCACTATCTCAGATTCCAGCAACAAAATATGTAAAAAGCAATCTTTTTCAAAAATTCAGATTTAGAAAAAAATATTTTAAACAGTTTCTATACATTTCACACAAATGCTCTTGAGAAATACATAAATCAATCTTTTCTTCCAGTCATGAATTAAATTGCAGAGCAAACTGAGCTCTCTAGTATCGATAGGCAACCAGTCAAGGGGAAGGAAAACTCTGAATGCAATAGGAAATCACATCATTATCTTTTTTAATCATTTCACTCCAAGTATAGCAATAATGCCACTATAACTCAAGGGGTTTTTGGGAATGAAAGTAAATGAGAGGACTTTAGGAGAAAAGACAATAAAAGCACAGGTTCAGGAAGACAGAAAATGATGATTAATGTTGCATTTAAAATTTTGAAGATTATAGGTGGCAGGGAGTAACTGGAAAAGAGTTCCACAAACAAGTAGTCCAAGAAGAAAAATTACAAGAATAGAATTTATGAAAAGAAAAGGATACCGTGAAGAGACATGGCTTTGAAATCACCTAAAACATCATAACATGATGGTTGAGAGATATAGAAAATTGCATTTGTTTTATAGCATAATCTTTTACAAAACTTACTTTTGGTATAAAGCCACAATTATGGACCACTCAGTGAGGATCAAACTCTCTATTGATGATCTGCATGTCTAGCTTGCCAACTAACCATTTTAGTAAGCTATGGGTTGACTGGACTCTCTAGCTTTGTTTGGGAACCAGTCTAGGAGAAGGAAAATGGTAACCAGTCTAAGAGGCGGACAGGTCTGAATTAAAAACTGTGGAGCAGGTAACAGGAACCCACTACCTTTCCCAAGAATAGTCATGACAATGCAAAGTTTATAGATATTAAAAGGAAAAGGAAGCTGTGGGGACCAGTCTTACATATTTCCTGAAGGGACATGAAATTTAAAGAGGAGGTATAGAATCTAAAATAACCCCTTGATGTAGCTATATCCTAAAGTTTGGGAAAAATAATTCACTTAGATAGCAAAGGCATTGTTGATAGAGATATTTGCTAAGCTTAGCTTGGTCCAAGGTCACAAATGTGGAGTACCTTATAAGGGATGGATTTAGTATAATAGTTATGATCTACAAAATGAATTTCTTAACCATTACTTTATTGGATGATGATTTAGGTACTTATGGAAATTATTTTAGTTTTTGCATGAGGTCACAATTGTATAATGATTAACAAAACTAGTCAGTTAGTGAATCATTGATCCACAGCAAGGCATTAACACATACATGTATATGTGTGTATATTGCATACATTTATCTAGTATTCTTCTCAGACAAGGAGAAAATTCCATCTGAAATTGTCTGAAGTTCATTTCACAAGAAAAATACAAGCAATGATGGTTCAAGCTTTTGACTTTATTAAGTCATCATCAGGGTAGGTAGAGAAAATTTGCTTTGTTTGGGAACCAGTCTAGGAGAAGGAAAATGGCAGATAGTATAAGAGAAGGACAGGTCTGAATTCAAAACTGTGAAGAAGGTAACAGAAAATCATATTTTCCTTGTCACCTATATTTCATTGATGTGATCCTTGCTATCCAGTTGTAATTATTTGCATTCTTCTGTCATACCAAGTGACAAAGGATTTTTGATTACCAAATTGTAAACTCTAATTTACTATGTCTCATATCCAAAATGACCTGGTATGCCTCACTCTTGCATACAACAGTTTTCATGTGTGCTTCTAAAACTAGGTTCTGCTCTACATGATACATTGGATGAACACAAGACTTGACATCAGGTTTCTTTTTCTTTACTCAACAGCATTCCTCCATTTATACTTGTGATATTCCCCCAAACAAGAAGTAGAAAGTGACATCACTGTAGTAGTGGAAGTACCCAACACCTCCAACTTTTTTAATGGAGTATATGTGATCTTTTTTTTAAATCATTTTCAAAAAAACTTTCTCTTTGACTGTCTTGGACTTGAAATCAGTTTTGTATTCCAGGTGCTGGTGTCCATATCTGGAAGACATCATACAGCAAGTTAAGCAGCCTTTTCTATATCCATCAAATTGAGTAGTAGTTAATTGATTGATTTGTTTTCTACAGCTTATCAACCCATTGCAAGTTATTTAAAGCCAGAGATTATTTTTAGATTGCAAGAATGTGTTTTTTCTTTTTTTTTTTTTAGATAATAGTGATTTAGTGATACAAGTATTATGAATTAACCCATAGCTAGGGGAGAAGAGCTGGATTGATACCTTTTCCCAAGAGTATTTTCCCATAAGTGAATATAACAAAGTCAACTGAAACTGGAACTTGGCTCTCTCTCTTCTGAACCATTATACATTACACCAACTGTACATCCAAGCTTACAGCATGATATTCCCAAGTGGTCACCCATCTAAGTACTGACCAGGTTCTATATTGCTTAACTTCAATGTCTGTATAGGAACCAGTATGTAGCACAAGTTTTGAATCTATTCTCTTCTAAGGATTCATAGAGAGAATTATAATTGTATTTATTAAATGAGTGTCATGTGAACAAAGACACTGAAAGGATATTGAGAATTGGAAATGAATTAATAAAAAAATTACAAATGTTTATTCTTTCTTTTACAATAGATGTCATGGTAGAAAACCAACTAAATTCATTAGCAGTAGAGAGTTGCATGCAAGTCTATTTTAATAATTTATAAAGTTCAAGGTAGACAGAGCTCTCTAGCTTTGTTTGGGAACCAGTCTAGGAGAAGGAAAATGGCAATGAGGAGGAGGCTCTGAATTCAAAACTATGACATTTCTGCCTTGAAGACACTTGCCTAATTACCTAATGAAGACCTAACATGTCAATAAAAAGCTTTTCTACTTTGTCTTATTTCTTCATGTTCAAAACTGTGTAGAAAACAATAGAAAACCACTCTATTATATTTAATATTTAACAGGAGTATATATGTTGCCCGGTTCACACTTCTTCCCTGTTTTTTGAAAACCACTCTATTATATTATATGTTGCCCGGTTCACACTTCTTCCCTGTTTTTTGAAAACCACTCTATTATATTATATGTTGCCCGGTTCACACTTCTTCCCTTTTTTGAAAAAACCACTCTATTATATTATATGTTGCCCGTTCACACTTCTTCCCTGTTTTTGAAAACCACTCTATTATATTATATGTTGCCCGGTTCACACTTCTTCCCTGTTTTTTGAAAACCACTCTATTATATTATATGTTGCCCGGTTCACACTTCTTCCCTGTTTTTTGAAAACCACTCTATTATATTATATGTTGCCCGGTTCACACTTCTTCCCTGTTTTTTAAAAACCACTCTATTATATTATATGTTGCCCGGTTCACACTTCTTCCCTGTTTTTTGAACAGGTTTATCTCTTGTTTCCAGTTTAGGATTGGATTTCTAGATCCTTCTCCTAAAGTCTTCATATTCTCTTTCACTCCAAGTGACCTCTTGAAACTTTTTTGCCTTGTTTGGGGTGAAATGATTAAAAAAAAAAGTCCTGAAAAGTCATAGCAAATCACAGTTTACAGATATTAAAGAAAAAAGAAGCTGCAGTGTGCTTAAATCACCTACATTCAAAATACATTGCAGTTTAAAAAATAACCCGTATATACTTATTTTAAAAAATAATACATATATACATATTTTTGGACAATACCTGCCTTTGCTGTTTTATTTCAATACTAGCATATTACCCATAAAAAATGATGAGATTATTTACATCTGCCTCATTAGAATATCTGTGCTCTTCATAGGATAAGAATATCACTCCTGAGTCCTCTGTTTATTATCAGAGTAGTAACACTGTACTCCACCAAAACTTTATTTTTAACATGCTGTTCAGACAATGGAACACTGGCATAAAAGGTATATAACTTGCCTTCTGTTATACTGAAACACACTTATTCTATTGTTAATAGACTCTCTATAGACATATAATAAGTAGTAGTAGTAGAAGTCACCAGTGAGTTGGCCAGTTAGTCGATGTCAGACATTAAAGTATCAACCACCACAACTAGATTACTGCATCATTAGCTATTATAACAATTTCCTAACGTTTTGTACGTCAAACTTTTTTAGGACTGACTTAGTGAAATACAAGCCTCCACTGTGAAAACTACTCTACAACACCTTCTTACCTCAAAGTCAAATGTCCCAATCAAAGTGGAATTCACTTGTTAATTTTATAAATTTGTTTCTTTTATGAGAATTGAAGAATTGACAAAGAAAATTCTGATGAATCAATTCTTAATTTAATGATTGTATAAGTTCCTTGCAATTTCCACAATGATAAAATACCCATGGAAATTTCATTGTTGATATTTGAGCTTAACAACTTTTGTAAAATACTGTGATAACAATAGTAAATATGGATGCAGTTCATTTAAAGAAGTAAGAGGGTACAAATGAAAGGATTCAAAATTGATAAGATTTTCTATTCCATTGAAGATGTTATGCATCTTATAGTTTTATAGCTTGCTTTATCTTCTTCTTTCTTCCCTTTCTTTCTTTCCTTATAATTATGTTTGATTTTTTATCATTTAAATGAGACAGTGTCTCTGAGGTATCTTTTTCTTCCATCTTTCCTCATAATCAAAACAAAATGGTCCTTTATTTATCTAAGGTAGAAAGAATAAAAGAATTAAGATGCATACAATCAAATGAGGAAACACTCATAATAGAAAAAGAAAAAACACTTCAAAGATGGAATAAATATGTTCGAGAACTTCATAGTGAAAGAGAGAAACCTACAATACCCCAAAATATGGAAAGACCTGAAATATTAAAATTTGAGGTAAAACAAGCACTGGTAAACAGGAACAAAATAACAGAACCAGTTCAGAACATAATGAAGATTCTATCAACTTTAGATGATTTTGGATTCAACAAAATTATGAAATTAATAAATGGAATATACAACAGTGGAGAGATATGGGAAGGTCTTAATAGATCTAACTTTGTAGTGCTGCATAAGAAACTAGGTGCAAATGGATCAGCTATTTCAATTTATTCTTTGTGCATACTAAATTTGTACTGAAATATGGAATGTGTAAACCATTAAAAAGGATTTGAAATTAGTTAAAATCTAATTTCTATAATGATATAGTTAAAGTAAAAATCAAGTGTATAGATGCATAACATGAATCATGTTTTATCTTGTGAATGGAGATTTGGTTCTTATGAAATAAATTCTCATGAATTATTTTTTGATTTTTCAAAATTGTTTTATATATTTGCCATTTCATCAGATTCTTATCTGTTGTGGATTCCGAGATGAAATCCAGTCTCCAATGAATGACAAACGCAGGAATGAAATATAACAAATAAATGTATTTACACAATAATACAATTGGTAATACGGTTAGTAAATCCAGAAATGTGGTTAGTAGCAATAATAATATATATATATTCTGGTAAATTCAGTCTTGAAGTAGGACTTCCTTAGAGTCTACGTGCTTGTAACTGTGACTTCTACAAGCGGTTACCGCACACTATTACTCTACCTCCAACTCAATCACAATCTCAATCTCTGTCTCTACTCTGACTGACTCTGGGTATTTAATGGCAGCAGTCCAAGTACACACTGGTCGTCCACTTGTATGAAAAAGGGGTGGACCTCATAACATTATCCAAAAAGGGAGATTATATAGTCATTAGCAAGAGGAACAGTCCAAAATGCAAGCTATGAACTGGAGATGTCAAAATCAAGCAAGTACAGAATTTTAAATATCTGGGAAGGGTTTCAACAGATGATGAAAAATGTGACATCAAAATCTAAAGTCACAGTGGAATAAAGAAAGATGTTTTCCAAAAGCTAAACAAAGTATTAAGAAATAGGAAAATCTAATCAGAATCATCAAAAACAAAGAAAAGTGTGCTCTTATATAGCAGTGAATGTGGGACAATTTCTTTACAGATAAAAAGGAGATTTGAGGCAACATAAATGTGGTTCCACAGAAGAATTCTGAGAATGCTATAAATGGAGCCTGTTAGCATCAAGAAAGTTTTATGGAAAATGGAAACAAAAAGAGCACTTGTACTTAAAGAGACACTTAAAAAGAAAATGGACACTTGTGCTTTTGGTCAAAAAGAGACAGTTGAAATTTCTGGGGCATATAATGAGGAAAGAGGGCTTGGAGAATTTGATCATCACATGGCATAATGAAGGGGTAGAGGAAAATCATAGGTAATCTATCAAGGAAGATGACAGAACATGGACTTGGAGGGATAGTACAAACATTGCTTAGAGTGTTATATCATGGCTCTTCACAACTTCCTATCCCTTATAGAATGTTATGTGTTTGATTTTGTATAGTGGTATATCGATAACTATGTGTTATTTAATGCTGAAATCTAAATAATTTAAACACAATTTTATGGCTTCAACTAAATATATTTTGAATGCACTTGTATGATCTCAACTACAGATAAAATGTTTTGTTGGTCATTTCGCTATATGTATTGTTGGTCTTTTTTTTTTATATAAAAATGTATTGCAGGTATTTTTAGTATTAAAATGTATTTTTATATTGTTTTTGTTTTGGGGGTTCCCCCATGAAAAAAAAAACAAAACAATATAGATTTAAAATATTTTTAATACAGTTAAATAATATGCTAAATAAATATTTTTTGATTTTACAATGAAGTTATCATGCATTGAAATAACATTTGTCTTTAATTTTTACAAAATATCATTTCTATTTCAGAAGATAAAAAATTTTGCAAACAATTTTTATGCTATTGTGACAGAAAAGCTGCACTTTGCTTTGCAGAAAACATTGCAAGCTACAAACCAAAAAACTTGGATCTCTTGGGAAAACTTTTTAAAAAAGTTTTAAACTTTAAAAATTTTATTGGATAAACATGGTGTTTTAAATGTTTTTATTATTGCCAATAAATGAAGTGAAAAATTATTTATTGAATACTTATCTGACTTCATTCATGATTGATTCCAAGCATTAACTTGAAAGACTACTTTTAAACACTGTAAAACTACTTTTAAACACTGTAAAATTAACTTGAAATACTACTTTTAAACACTGTAAAAATTAACTTGAAATACTACTTTTAAACACTGTAAATGTTTAAATTTATATAGATTTGAAGATATGCAATATCGGGATAATAACTTTAAGTACAATAAGCACAAAATAGTCTTAAACTGTTTTGAAAATAAAGTAAATCGACATGGTTGACAGTTATCTCAGAGATATAGACAGATATGAGTTCCACTTGAGATCTGGAGTGAACTTGACACCCAACTGTTCATCATGACTGGAAGAAACTCAAGATTTGATTGTGGATGATGAAATGATACAGGCTTGTTTTTTGAGGTATTGAAATTTACAAGCCATGTTTTACCACCATTGAGTTGTTAGAGATAGGTTAGAGGCAATGCACCAATCATCTTGATTTTTATGAGCCCAGTGTTTTGTGGGCCATAAAAGCTGAGAGGTGATGCTCTTGAGTTATAAGTGCTTTTGTAATGTTGTATTGTAGTGATTTGATAATGTAGGATTTAATACATTCCAGATGTTGCCTAAATGGATTTTACAGTCAGTTACATTGGAGCTTCAGAGAAGCCAAGTGTATCAGCAGATTGACCAGAAAGATGGCCTCCTACCTATTAGATTCAGGTCTGTATTTGATTTGATCTAAGTGACTGCCCCCAATATGTAAACATGTGGTCAACTCAGCTACACCTAAGATATGTACACATGAAAAAAAACAACCTGTTTACAATATACTGGTTTCTTTATTCATGGATTCAGCTGGTGCAGTCTGGTGGTAGGTTGGTGACACTTGGCACATCTTCAGTGTTACTTATCTCTTCTCTCAAAACAGACTATTTTGACATATAGTTCATGATTTTCGTTCCTCCAACCACTTCACCACTAGAATATGGATTGTCTATATTATCTCATGATTGAAATTAAGTATCTTTCAGGCAAGTGGTACTTCATCCCAAAAGATTTCATTTATTTATTTATTCATATAATTTCCCTACTTCTGGACAGTGGGTTATTGCTTTGAAGTCCACGCATCTCAATTTTACTGGTAGTCATAAAACACCAGTTGTTTCAGGCTCAGATAAAGTCATTTATAGCCCACTTGACTATGTAGGTGCACTAATGGGGACCTCTTGAGTCATAAATGATTATCTCACAAATGCTTTGTTTTTGACTACCTCTTAAGAAATCAAAGACAGCATTAACAATATAATCATTTTTAAACAATTGCACAATAGCTAACTTATTTTTTAATGTTTTTAGTAGAGAAGAAAAAATATGAGATTGTTCAAAATCCTAAATGTTTAATTTTGAACAATCAGATTTCTTGTGTTGTAATGTTGTCTTTGTTCAAAATAGCCAAAAATTAGGATGGTCATAATTAGAGAGAATGTTGAGGAAACAGAAGACAGGATAGAGGAAACAAAGAGGTTTATTAAATACTCATACATATAACACAAAGACTTGAGTAAATGAAATACTACTCAAATCCTACTCTAATGTGAATACTTGACATATTTATAATTAGGAGCAGTCCATTGTCAGGGTAGTAGGGAAGAGCAGGAAAGTATGCTAAGTTGTACTCTACAATAGCTTGAAATCCTAAAAATCATGATCCCAAATAATCAAATTCCTAAAAATATAAAAATGGAAAATCAATTAAAAAATGATTTTAAAAAACATATACTTAAAAAGAGGTTTTGTTTGAGAAACATAAAAAAGCATTTACTGAAAAAGAATAAAATAAAATCTACCACATGAAAGTAAGGATTTATTCTGCAGGAGTTACCCCACCTTGTCTATCAAAATGCTTGCAAGATAGTTTTCTGTTCAGGACTATAAAAGAAACAGATATGAACTCTCTTTTGCTATGGAAGTTAGTAGTGAAAACATCAAGTTTTTTCTTAAGTACAGCCAGGTATGTGGTGCATCAAACATACACACATTATAAAAACAAAACCTATAAATGTTTTTCTGCCTTTTGTAGCTATCTGTGTGTATTTGTCTTGTCTGGTTTTTGCACATCCGCACATTAAAAGCGCTTCACTTGACTGAGAAAAAATGGTGTTATATAGCTCTCCCAATCCCAGTCCCATGCTGACTATTGGCTAATACCTTCCCAGTATTGTTCATATGCAAACAGTCAGCACCATCTACTGTAAGTAGAAGGTCTTCTCTCAACAGTCCATTGTGGAAGAAGACGTATCACCTAGTGCTTACAGCACCACATACAACCAACTCAGAGTTTTTTATTGGGCTGTCCCAATTCTCTATTACACTGTGTATATATATACACAAATATGTAATAGGACACTGACCCTGTTTAATTGCATGAAATTGCAGGATAGTGATTTGGAGGGACTCCTAATTTGATAATTATGAAAATTCTCAGGAGTGTAGATTTAATAGTTGAGAAAAAATAAAAAGAAGAAATGGGTTAAGAATTATGCTTTAAACAATAAAATGAATTTAAGAATGGTTCCAAGGAGAATCAAACCCAGAATTAAGTAGCCAAAATTAAGTAAAACTGAGCAAAACCAATGTTCCTCACCTTCTTGCCAATAAAAAGAAATTAAAATCAGGGTGTTTTTTTTACATTATACTATATGTCCAAAACATGTATATTCTTACAGAAAAGAATGGCCTAAATTCTTCTAGACAAAGAAGGCATCTGAATTTTGTCTAATTCCCAAACTTGGGATTTATTTATGTTGATGCTATCCACCCAAAAACATTATTATCTTTACAGGAAAATTCTAAAAACAAAAACAGTGCCATGTGGTTATTAATAGACCTCCTAAGATTAAAACAGTCAGAGTGAAGAAATTACATATATCAATGTAAAATTTGAGGGAGAAGATATCTATATAAATGAGGACTCACCTGGCCCAATATAGAAATGGAGAAGTGAGAACAGAAGAAAGTTAGGTCAAATTTACCCCGCATTACATTGTAAAACAACAATTACTAAAGAACACACTCACAATTCCTGTGGCTGGAGTAAACACATAGACACATGCATGACAGGCAGTTGCTTCCACTATTTTACAGAAATTACTACTAGTTTTCTCAAATCATCATCAAGTAGAGAGTTTAATTCTTCAGTAATTAATAGAAGCATTTTATTCACCATTCTTCTTTACATTAAATAAACCTGTTGTTAGAGTGAGCAACAGTAGTGTGCATTTCATTGAAGGAGTTTTTATTTCAGCCTTGATTTCCTTGGATGTAAAGAAACAAAAGTTATCATGGCCACAGACAGAAATTACATTATCTTGTCTGTGGTACACAACATAGATAAATGGGACCACACTAGTCTTTGTCATCAATCCCAATATTGTGAGATTTTGGGAAATCTGAATTATCCCTATCTAGATGACACACCAGCCCCAACCATGGAGGGAAAAGAAAGCTGGATGACCCATAAGGTCAGTATTACTCAACAAAGCTAGTGGAGCTAGCAACTGAGGAAGAAGAGGAGATAAAATTGAATAGTGTGTGGTTACAAATATATTTTCTCTCTTCTTAAAAAATGTTATTCCTTATATAAAAATATATGTGTAAAATTCCTCCTTGTGCTGAAATTAATTTGTTTTGAAAATATTGAATTTATTTCTTTTGAAAATGTCCAATTCATCTATTGTGAAAATCTTCACCCTCATCAGCAACAAGTCACAGCTCCTCCCACTACAAACTGGTGACGAATAGCAACCTCGTCTATTATTATCCTGTAGCACTTAATCACCACAATTCCATGGATAGATTATGAGTGACTTTTATAATCATTCACCATATTTTGTTCATTATTGTCATCAATCAAATCTTGATTTCTTTTTGTCTTGAATCCAAGGGTGTCCTTACAGGATGTGATAATAGTGTTCTTCAATTGGTTCCATTAGTCTTCAATGATTGATGATAGTTGTTGAGGTAGTTTGTCTAGAAGTTCCTGCTGGAAGTTATGGATGACTTTTGTGTCTTAGAAGTTGGCAATATTGAACTTCTTGATGAAATCATTCATGTTTTGATGTTTTCTTTTGGGTTGATATTCATTTCCATAATTGATACGATGATATGAAGGTCTATCCAGCACTCTTTGGCAACAGTGAGAGCTCTCATTTTGTGTACATCTTTTTGATCTCAGGATCAAATGATGACATAGTCAATAATGTTCTGGATGTTCTAATATCTCAAACAGAGCATGGGTTCACGACATCCGTATACCGTAAACCGACATTCACCGAACAGTGCCTCAATTTCAACTCCCACCATCCATACAGCATAAAGAAAGGGATTGTCCACTGCTTACAACACAAAGCAAAAGTTATAAGTAGCGACCCAGAGACATTAGATAAAGAATTGATCAGTATAAGTAGTACCCTACAACGTAACAACTACCCTGGGTACATGGCAGCAGCCCCAAAAAACTGGGATAGACGGGTACAAGAGGAGGACAACAACACTCTGCCTGCCTTATGTGAAGGGGTTATCAGAGAAAATACAAAGGATCTGTGGTCCATATAACATCAGGACAACCTTCAAAAGCTGGATGACACTTCACAGATATCTCTTCTGAGTACCCCCCCCCATAGAGGAGAACATGACTAAAGACTGTGTGTATACTATCCCGTGCAGCTGTGGAAAGAAATATAAAGGGGAGACAGGCTGCCCTCTTAGGTTAAGACTTCAAGAACACCAGAAAGCTGTAACATGAGGGGAAGTGGAAAAATCAGGTGTAGCTGACCACATATAGAGAGAAAAGGGAGATCACCACCCTCTGTAGGATCAGGTTGAAATCATAGACAAGGAACACCATTGGAAAATTTGTAAACTTAAGGAATCAGCACATATGCTAGGCCACAAAAATCTCCTGAGCTGACCAAGCATAGAAATGAATACAATATGGGAACCAGTAATAAGGATTGCCAGAGAAAAGTGATAACAACAACAAAAATTGCAATATGAGCTCTGATAAAAACATAAAAAGATAACAGCAAAAATTGCAATATGGTAAAAAAAATGGTTGCTGAAGACATTAGGTTTATAATACCCAGAAATTCATACACAGATGTCCTCAAGGCACATGTGACAAGATCCAAAGAGTGTGAGTTCAATACCTGGTTAAGGCGGTGGAGAACTTGGAGAGGGAAATTGACAGGAGATAACTGATAACTGACATCCATTAGACATGGCATGTAGAACTAGAACAGTCTACCCCAGTGAGCGAAATAAAGGGTTAAGTTCGACATTCCAACCACCTGAAGAAGGCCGGAACAATCAATGGCTGAAACGTTGTAATAAATATGGCGACAAAGATGAAGACAATAGTCCGAATAATGTAAATAGTATAGTCAATAAAGTTCCACTGCTTGGAGTATGGATGTTTCCAGGAGACTTTGTATCTGTCCTTCTGATGAGACCAGGTGTTAGTGATCACCAGAATTAGATTAGGCACATCTCGTGAGAAGGAGAGTTCCTTGATGTTGCCAATTTCTTCCTTACCTATTGCTCCATTCTATAGTCTGTAATCTTTCCCAAATCTGAGATTGAAGTCTCCTGTCAGTTTTGGAGGAGATTGTTTTGGATGGTAAAGCCTACTCCATGAATTCTTGGTTGTTCATGATCAAGTCCTTTCCAGAAGAATGTGTATTGGCCTTGCTTTTCTTTGAATTGCCTTTCTCCAGCTCTGCAAGTTTCACTCAGAGTGACAATGTCAAAATTGAACTTGTTCAGTTCTCAGGCAACAAAATTCTTACACTTTTCTAATAGTTTGGCACGCTCAAATCACCATGCTGATAACAAAGATGGCGCCAGTTTGTTTACTTTGCGCTGATCAGTACAAAAATTTCAGTGATTGTGCAGGTCAGTGTTGCCAACATTGTGTGAAAATGTGTGAATTGATTGGACAGTTTTTGAAATATTAGAAAAAAGTTATCTCGATAATAATTTGGCACACAGTATATTTTCCCAAGAATGCCTGCCTTCTTTAACAGTAAAAAAAACAAAGCAAGAGAAAGTTTTGATTTTTGTTTCTTTTGGCAATAAAATGCTTTCTCAATGCATCATGGGAGTATTCTATATTTTATTTAACTATTTCTTATCTAACATTCTTATCTGTATTTTAAAGTATATTTTTTATTGCTTAACTTTTAATTTTTCTCTTTTATTAATTATTTTGGTTCTGTTATATAATAAAGTTGATACACATATAAAAAGTAATAGTAATCTATTATGAAGAATAATATAGTGCTAACAGTCACAAATACAGTCTACTGGAATAACAGTTAATAGTGAACTTCATCTCAGTTCTGTTCAACTTCAGTATTTACCTGAAACCTCCCCACAAGGCAGGATGTGGCACAAGGCCAGTTTTTAATGTGGGGTATTCTGAGCTTGTAGGCTCATGAAAAAATTCCCCATAAACCCTGTATATACAGGGTCAGGTTTGTCTACCTCCACAGGTGAGACTCTTCCCTTCAGCATAGCCTTGTCTGGGTTCTTGCCTGGAATCAGAGAGGTCAACAAAAAGTTTTGTTCAACTGCTTCTCTCTCAGTAAGAGAGTGTGCTATTTATCTATTTATCAGTCCATCGTGTGAGTACTCCACAACAGGCTCCAAACTATTACATAATCTGGTAACAGGGGCTGGGGTTTATTTAGTAATCTATTTATTATCACTATAAATCTTTCAGAATATCAACATTCAGGATTGTTATGCTTCGGATTGTTTTTCAAGATTATGACAAGTACTATCAAAATATGCCATATTTTGTTGTATACCCAAGGTAGAGGATTACTGAATGACGTTGTTGTAAGGGCATAAAGGGTAGTAGTAAGAAGTGAGGATATGAAGGATACATAACAATTGAACACAAACATGAAGTTAAGTTTGTAGTGATCAGAGAAGCATTACCTTAGGAATCTGTTTTACAAAGTATCAGTTGTGGGGAAGAAGCTGTTAGAATGTATTTTATAAATGCAAGTGGAAGAGAGTGAGAATGAGTTGATGTTATGTACATGGCATGGCAGGTCGTGGATGTGAAGGTCTGAACTGGTACAACCAAGGAATATAGCTTGTCTGAACATCTGCTATAAAAATTGTGATAGATCAGTGAGAGGGTAATAATGTTTCATCTATAGGAAAATGGCTGTAGTGTTGAAAATAATTCATCACCCATAAGGCTGTATAAACACTTTTGAACTCTGTCAAGGCTGGAAAGGGAGGATTGGGAAGCTCTAGTCTAGATGTAGTAGTAATAGTCCATTTTTGATCTAATATGACACTTGTAAAGATGGAGCGTGGCTGACAGAATCAGGTACATTCTGGAGTGGCACAAGGAACTGGCCATTTTTCCAGCATCTTTAGTGATGTATCATATATATGAGTTTCATTTGAGATTTGGAGTGAGTTTCCCAATGGTTTTTCAAGAACAAGTAGCCCCACTGAGAGTATAAATGTTCATTAGGACTGGCAGAAATTAAGGGCTTGCTCAGTAATGATGAAATGTTACTCACTTTGTTTTAGAGGTATTGAATGATACAAGCCAGTCTTTACCCCATTGAATTATAAAAGCTGGGTCAAAGGAAAAATCAGTTGCCAGGCTCTTGTCATCTATATTTTTGGAGATGTAGCCATAATTTGTAATATCATCTGCAAACATATTTACTAATAATCTGAGAATGCAAAAAGAAATTTGAACGAAGGAAAGAACCTTGGGGATAGTTGCATTGATTTCATGAGCTTCAGAGGACTGGTCATTAACAACTATCTTCATGATAAATGAGAAGCCTCTTCCAGAGATGCCATAGCTTGAGAATTTGTGTAGCAACCCTCTATGCCACACCTTATCAAAAGCCTTTGTGATATCTAAGGTGATCGCTCTTGTGATAAATTTCACAGATTCTAAGTGTAATGATTGTTAACTTATCAGCAGTGGACACAGACGAGTGAAATCTACACTGTTTGTTGTTCAAGGAGTTGTTTCTGTTGAGGTGATCAATAACTTCCTTGTTCATGATTGACTCAAAACGTTTGCAGAAGCTGATGAGGTGATTTGTGATGGAGACAAGCACTCACTCTCAAACTTGTAAACAGGAAATACGACCCACATCTTATATAGATTTAGGAAACATTTCTCATTCAGGTAGCAGTTAAACAACTTAGTGATAGATCTAGGCTAAGGTTCTTAAAAACAATCGCAGGAATTTTATCCACACCTTTATAGAGAAAAGGCCTTTGACAGGTTTTGTTCAGATATAGAATGGAAAGAGAATAAAAGCTTGCCATAAGGGATGAAAATATTTTGTTTGATCATCTCAGATTGCACAAAAAAGTGGAACAACAGGATCTAAATGAAACCTTCTTCCTTTTTTTAATACTTGCTGGTCAATGTATGTATAATTTCATGACTAATATAATGTAATTCTTACATATATTTAAATCATGTGACTAGATTACATGTTTTTCTTTCAACCATATGTAATATTGATGTGACCTTTTTCAACCATATTGCTATCACCTTCTCTGGTCAACCAAGCTGTTAATTATAAAAATATCTATTATAAACAGTTTCTGTTGTAGAATATAATTACCACAGAATACTTGATAGTGCAGAATTAATTATGCTCTGTGTACTACTTTTTTGTACTCATTTATCTGTTACTGAGAAATAAAAGCATTAGTGTTAAAATATCATAATCTTGAATGCATTAGTGCAAAGTACCAGGACATGTCATGGTACTACTTAAATAGACTGGTCCACTTGTAAAAAAAATAGGGAAATTTTTTGAAGGAATAATTTTTGTAGATTAACATGACATTTGTCAGAATAAAAAAATATTGATTTTTTTAGTGATTTAGAAGGAGGGTCCTTTTTACAATAGGTATACAATATAAAATTGGTCTCTGACTTTTTATTAGACTGAGCCGTTATTTACAAATGTGAAGTTTGAAATTATGCTAACATCATTGATATTTGCATATCTTTTTAATTTTCTGAACTATTAAAATTTTATTTTTTTATTTTTTCACAAAATCTTTTTTAGGCGGTATGTTTTTGGAAGCAGGTGCACAAAGATTGAGAAATAATTATTTATCTTAAATGAAGAATAAACAGACATATCAGTCAGTTATGTGCCATGCATGATATACACTTAGGTGATTATGTATCTTTCAATACATGACTGACGAGGCAGATTTTTTCCTGCAGTAGGTTCCCATTTCTTTCTGTGATAGACCAGTTACCATCCAAGGCTACAGAACCCAGTCTGTCCTGCTATTTACCCATAGCTGAATGGGGCGGGGGGGGGGGGAATAAGATTTTTCCAAGGGTATTAGCACATAAGTGAATATAATAGATTTGGCTGGAATTTCAACTTGGATCTCCGATTCCTCAGTCTGAGCTGCTATCCATTACTCCACTGTTATGTAAATTTTTGTTATTTAATTAAAAATGTATATATACATGTGTTCTTTATTTAAAAGAAATCTTTTTAAAAAATAAAGGCAGCTTTTGTATGCAAAACAGTAAAATCCTGATAATTCAGTAAAAAGTCAGAGATGGATTTTACACTGTATCCATATTATTATTAGGAACCCACATCTCAAAAGATAAAAAAAACATAATTTTTTAGATTCTGACAAATATTATGCCTTACAGAAAGTCTAATGAATAATAATCTGCAAAAATTATTTCCAAAGGATTTTTCCCTATTTTTTATGAATGAACCAATCTACTTAAGTACATAGAACTGTGATGGAGAAGATGAATATATAGATCATGTATATATCAGCATTTTTTTAAATGCAAATAAAACAGGATCCAATGATCAAATTTACTGACAACTTTCACTTTCAATTTCACCTTTCAAAAGAAAAATCATAAAAATATACAAAATAAAATCAAAGTCATCATTTATCAGTGACCAGCAAACAAGATAGATTAACTGATAGACTGATAACATTAGAATAATAAAAAAATAATGAGTTGATTGAGCCAAGAAAGCCAAGAAGTCTGGTGTACAGTTATTGTAAGGTCATTAATATTAAAGCAATACAATCATGTATATTATGAGGTCAATAAATTAATATAACTTGACTTTTTAGAATATTTTCCTTCAATAAAACAAAAATGTCAGATGATTACTGTAGTGTGATGGTAAATAAGTTCAACTCACTGAAGAAATTTTGCTTGTGTAATAATCTTCACTGGGTATGACTACCAGTGTTGTACAGGATTAGAGTAAACTAAGAGTACCTACTATTGATAAACATGATATCACCCTTTATATGATGGATATAAATTGATAGACAAGATATCACTCTTTATATAAATGATAAACATGATATTACTCTTTATATAATGGACATGTATAGATAAACATGATCTCACCATTTATATAATAGATATGTATTGATAGACAAGATATCATTCTTTATATAATGAAAATGTATTGATAAACATGATATCCCTTTTCATATAATGGAAACATATTGATTATCATGATATCCCACTTTATATAATGGATATGTATAAATAAACATGATCTCACCATTTATATAATGGAAGCATATTGATTATCATGATATACAAACTTTATATAATGGTTATGTATCAATAAGCAGGAAATCACTCTTTATAAATTGGATACATATTGATAAGCCTGATTATAATATTGAGGTTCATCCTTCTCAGTGACAATTAAAGCAATTGATCATTGAACTCTTTTTAACATTATGAATAATAAATGAAGAATTAAATTTTGTGATTGCAATACAAAAGATGAACTTGAATGAGTTTGGAGAAAAGAAATGAAAGAAGTGATTACTTACACATTTATTTATTAAATTATTTTTTGAGACTCTCCCACGGTTATTTTATTTCATATATATCTGTGGATATTGCATTTAGCTATAAAATATAACACAAAAGATTTTTTAAACAAGTTCATTTCTAGAGACGAGATAATTCATCTTAGCAAGTTGGCAGTTTAATGCTAAGGAAAAAATGATTTTAGCTATGGATGAAATAACTTGTCTAAGCAAGGATCAGTTAAATGCTAAATTATGAGATAACTCATCTTGCAATAATGTACTGTTTTTTTCACAAGATGGCAACATCGTTTTATGCAAAAGAGGTTTTTACTTTGGTTACATGAGAACTAATGAATGTTTTTACAACTTTGTACATTGTGTAATGATCCATGTTTTAAGATATTTTACTTGTTTAAATTATTAAAATGCTTTATTTTTTATGCATATATTGCATTTATTAGGTTTTGCATATGTCAGCTGATTTGCATGAAAATAAAAATATTTTAAACACACAATGAAGAGTTTCTCTTTTTATGAGAAGAGTTTATCTTTTTATGAGAAAAACCCAACACAAGATTTACAATATTAAAAATACATTTAGAAGTGAACAGTTTAAAGTGTTTCTATAACTCATGTAATCTTTTTTCAAATAATGGATTTTGACCCTTTTCTTATATTTTATTTAGTCCTTCAAAAAACTTCTAAAATAACAGTTAATTTGGCTTAAAATCTTAAAAATGATGATTTTATCAGTATCTCAGTATTTGAATCCTAAAAAGCATTTGAAGATCTCAGAATTACATTTTATATATTTGGCATGTAAATATCTAATTGCAGCAAAAGAAATGGCCATTTTAAATTACAAATTTTAAAATGTCATAAGTCAGTTGAAACAGATTTATTAATCAAATTAGATTTTACATATTAATGTAAGTGAATTTGTTCTACAACAGTAAAAACTGGGGTCACATGAATTGACAAACTGCATTTTAACCTGGCCCATGTTCATGTAAACTTGCAGCTTATATGCATCTAATGCAAGGAAAAAGTGCTAATTCATAGGAGACATGTCCAGTTAATAAAAAAACGTTTGGAATAGGACCACAATGTCTAACTGTATCAGTTTTTGTCTGCTGGTTTGTGAAGTATAAGGTCTTGTATGACTCTGCAACAGGATACACTCCTTTCTATTCACTATTGCTGGCCAAATTGTTTGAAACTTTTCATGCATCAATTCCAAATCATAACCATAAGACTTTTATATGATGGCTTGTTGCAGAATGCAAAGATTAGCCAAAAATGGCAAACCCTACCATACTGGACAGAACTTTCTAAAGACCTAAAATGAATTGGGATGCTTTAAACCCCATGGGCATGGAATCTTGACAGTAATGGATTATTTTTGTTTAATCTTTTAATATAAGACTAAAAATTCATAAAAATGGTCAGTACAGTGGTAGCAATAGATGAGGGAATATGACTTCTGCTCTCAGATTCCTTGACATACTGTGGCTCTAGCAGAGTGAAACAAGCCTCCATGTGATTTTCTCTATCTCCCCCTCTTCCTCTTGTTTCCTCAAAAAAAAATTATGCCTATTATGTTCTCTTTGAAATAAAGAGAGTAAAAAGAAACTAATATTTTTGTGATTTTTGTGATGCAGCCTTGGGGTCATCACTGAGGAATTGCTAACAAATACCAGAGATGACATGCAATATAACTGTGGTATGGACTATTTCCCTTATACATATTTTGTATTTAAGTAAGTCCAATAGAACACACTTCATTCTAAGTTGAATAATGTTACGTTACACCTGCATTCATTTTCTCACTACAGCAACACTTGGCCATATTGCTTAATCACTTCTAGACTTTGTCAATTAATATCAGCATAATGGTGTGTGGCTTTGGGGACTTTTTTTGAACATGGATCTTCTTGCAAGGATGTGAGAGATTTTCTGTTATTTTTTTCTTGCATGAGGTGTTTATATAACTTCTTGTCATTCAGCTGTCCAGTATGTGCCCAGCCTCAGCTTAACTGGATCAACTACCTTTTTATATGCCAGGGAAGACACTGAGATACTCTGAGGCATGATTCTGCAACTAGTGACTATGAGGTTACCTTTCAGGTTAACTCTCTGATGCACCTAGCTTCTCTTATGCTCTGTTGTGATAATGAGCAAAATGCTTATTTTGGTTAAAATGATGCCAATACATATTGGAGTCAACACAAATGTTCCTGGTATTAAATTCAGTTCAGTTCATCTAGTATTCCCTGGCATTAATTACATGCTACATTAATGCAAAAACTTTTAGGTAAGTAATTTAAAGATATTTTAAAAAAGATATTAAAATGATCAGTATGATTATTTTGTAGAGAGTCTATTTTACATCAAGCAAAACATAGTTTAGATCTTCCATTGTTATATATATCTAAATGTGTGTACATATGAACATTTTTACATATCACTAGCAGGGTTACCAAATATTGGAAAAGACATTCCTTTTCCTTTATTTATCTCTTGCTGTCCTTATCCTTTTGGAAGGTTAAAAAAACTAGTGTTTGTGAAGAAAGACTTTAAAAATCTATATAAACTAAGATTTGGTAAATGAAGAAATTAGATTCAAATTATAGTGGATATATTGTTAAAACATATTCTATTAATTAATTGGTTTCAGACAAAATGAAATCCTCTTTTTATTGAAAATTATTAATGATACAATATCCCTACTGAGTGGATACCAACTTAAAATAAAATTTAATTAACTTATAATTTATGGAGAAAAATTAAATTTACTCAACATTTAAAGTGTGACAGGGTGGGTAAGTTAGGGTTGATGTAAGGTAGTAATCTTGATATTATTTGAGTGTTGTTAAAGTAATTACCCCATTGTTATATGTATTTGTAGTGTATGAGGAATCCTTTTCTCTTTTTTTATATTGAAAACAAAATGAATTAAAAGGTACAACAATAACATCAACAATAAAAACTTGAGACACGTGTTGACATAAATAGGAAGATTTGTTTTTTCTTTTTGTGATGGGAATTACAGAATATTGGTATGGTCTGTGCAAAATGTTCTCAGTGTATCTTTGTTTAAAAGTCAGTGCTTATTTGGTTTGGTTCCAAGAATTTTGGTTGTGAGGACGGCGTTTGAAATCATCTGTTTTTGATCTTCTGAAATGTTGGCAAATATGTATTTTGACTGATTACTTGTCTACTAGTCAACTGCTATAGGGTACCCTAGTCTACATACTGTTCTCTACTCTACTCTACTCTACTGACTCTCTTGTGGTGGAAGGGTCGTTTTTATAATGATGAGAGTTAGAATGATTAAATATTCTTATTTTTTTATCATCACTGATGGCAGGGTTATTTTTAGAATTATGAAATATCCTTATCATTCTGGACCATAACAAAAGCATATAACAAATTATTAGGCTGCAAAGTTTCAGCTTTTAAGCATGTATAATTATAAAGTTATTAGAATTTTTAAACTCTTTAAGTCATATACTTTAGAATAAAAGCGAACATTTTACTGCTAAGTATTCATATGTATTCTTGTGTTTAATACTACATCTACATGCCACATACAAATAAAAGATAATGTATCAGGTAGGCAGTCCAAATAACATTCTGAGTAAACGTCTGAGTCAAAGTAGTAAGAGGAGTCATTAAAAATCTTCCTGTATCTAGCCTATTTCCTGTCATATGGAAACTCTTCATAAAAAGAAACTGGGCTATAAAAAGTATTTTTCGTAAAATCACCTGGACATTTTCTTGATTATAAGATTATCATACTCTGTTGGAACTCCAATTCTTTAACTCAAATGGCAGTGCTCACTTCAACATCCACAGTTCATATGACAAAAACAGGCCTTAATTTGATTCAGTTCTTCACACCCACTTCTGGAATAGAAGTGTTATAAAACTTATTTTCTGACCAATCAGACAAAGGTCTACACAGTTTTCACAACAGCCATTTCTGAGCCACTGACTCACTATGAAGCCAATGCTGATTTCACCAAAGTAGGCAGATCTAAACAGGCTGACATTAGTGATGGATCCCTGCAGCAGGCAAGCTTATCCAGGCCCTCAGCAGTGAAACTGAAATATTTCCATTAAGAGAAATGCCTTTAGCCAGCCCTGAAAACAGTGGCAACAGCAGTGATTAACTCTGTCTACTACAATGCATTAATTTATGGAATATTTTGCCCATGAATCTATCTCACTCAATGTTATATAGGAATAAAGTGTCGCTGCTGACACTTGAGTTTGAACATAGATCGCCAGTGAACAAACACAGGCAATTCCATTATTGAATTAAGTAGACCATGTGGCCATAGAGGAAACAGATATATGTAGGAAGTAGCTGATGACTAATGATTGCTACTTCTAGTCTATCCTCTATTACTATATGGACTGCTATTCTCTACTCTATTCACTATACTATTTCTCTATTCAGATCACTATATGGGTTACTTGTCAAGTGGGTATTATCAAGCAAGTACTATTAGTGTGAGTGATATTCGAAGGCGTCTGACACTAGCATTGTTCAATAACATTACTATAATTGTAACTGCGATTACAAAGTCTCTACTACAATGAGCATTACAAAAGTGACAACAAGTATTCGTTGGCATTACAAAAGTGGTAACGAGTGTTCATTGACATCACAAAACTCAATTACATATGACTGTTGATTTTCTCCATGTGTCTGTCTCAACTACTACCCTGAATGAAATCTCAGTCTCCCATGACTGTTATATGCCACCCTGGAATGTGTAAGTTATTGAACCTTGTAGATCATAAATTTGTTGTTTTGTGACTTCTACTTTTTTTACAGTAAAGCCACTTTTACAAGATCTTGTATTTATACTTTATCTGCTTTCTTCTTTGTTTTTTCTTTTTCTTTTACAATGTCAAATTTTCAACTCCCTCACCTTCTTGAAAATAATGTCATTTACAATTATAATTTATATTTACAGGAATTAAATTAAAAAATATTTATATATATATAGTTTCCTTTATTATAACTTGATAGAGTTGGCAACATTATTTATATGATATACCTGTAACTAGTTGGCTACTTTGTTCATATTTTAACATGTAGTAATATTCAAAATTTGATAATTAAAATGGCAAGTGTGTAAAGATATAAGAGTCATATCAATGAAATAAGCATAGAAAGAAAAACTCCACATTATTGTAGAACTATAACTTATTAGACTGAAAACAAGGCTTTAACAAGCCTATTTGTTCATTGTCCTGACTGTGTCATCTCACCATATTTACCAGTCACCTTGTTGCCAATCATATTGAGCTAGCAGTTTTATGCTGTAGAGAGATACCAAGTGATATGAAACTAACAGTGTGTATACTGACAGGAAAGTTTAGCACTTTACAACAATCAAAAACCATACAAAAAGTGGATCAAAATACAGCAAAAGAAGCCACCAAAAATAAAATCTAATTGAAGATTGAAATTTGCAGACATAACAGAACAAGATAAGATATAAAAAGCTTAGATAATCACCCACCTAAGTAATGATCAGGCTTGATGTTGCTTAATTTTGGTGATTGTACAAGAACCTGTATTTCAATGTGTTATGGTCATAAGCCAAAAGTATTTCTAGAAATGGACATGTGAATGATATTAAAAATGTTCGTACATTTAGTATATATCATTATTCACAAGGAAAAAGGAACTACAAATATATCAATTTAGAGTAACTGGTTTGTAGTTTAAATTGTGGGGAAGTTTTTTGAGGTCTCGTAACTTCACTGTCCCCTTTAAGGTAAGGGAGTCACTTAGTGTAGATTTGTAGGTGACCAGGCATTTTGTTGAATTTGTTGTCTCCATAATGAAATACATAAATAAAAATTAATTATAGGATGAAAATATTATATAGATTATAATAAAATGTTATTATTACAATAATATTATAACAATCATAATTATAATAATTATGATTATCATTATAAGAATCAACAAGCAGTTTACACAGACAGAAAACCCCATAGACATCTATATATTAATTTAGAGTAACTGACTTGTAGCTTAAATTGTGGGGAAGTTTTATATAGATAATAGCTTAGAATTGGAAATTGGAGAGCTGAGTTCCAATTCCAGTTGGATTTGTTATATTCATTTATGCGTAAATACTCTTGGGAAAGGTATGAATCTGCGGAATCTTCCACAACAAGCCAGTTAACCCCTGCTAGGAAGTGCGCTATTCCTGTTGTAATTTTCACCATCACAATCTTACAAAATATATAACAAGCATTCATTGGTTAATCACCTTCAATCTAGCTTGCTGATTGGTCAGTTCTGACCAATCAAACTGCCTGCACGCGACAAATCTGTTTTCCGCTCAATATGCTCGGAGCCTCTCACGTGATATACGACCTTATAAAAACAGAACATGTATAACTCCCTCATGTTTCTTTTCATCTCTCTCTCTCTCTTGCGTCTCATTCCTTGCTACCAAGTGCCAAGATGTAACTTTCAAGAACTCCCGTCTTAGCCTTTGCGGTCAGATGTTAAAGACCATTACCAACATTCACGCAAGTACGAACTCTGAAATCTCTTCTGAACTTTTACCAACTTGTACAATACACAATTCCAAACATGCTAAAGAAACTTAATACTTCTAAACTACAGTTTAATAATTACTATCACTTTATGAACTTAGGTACAAATATTACCTAATCTAAGAGATACAACTCTGTCTAACCTTATCACTCAGTATTCATGCATGTATATCAAATATTAATAAATTCAATTGTTACGTTTTGAAACAAGACGTTTATGAATCTTTATTAATTGTTGTGGATGGAAGATTATTGAACACACACAAGCCTTCTGATAATTCAAACATTCTATTCCTTTCCAACACACAATCATCACACACATCCACAACAAATCTATCTCTTCTACTCCCCAGCTATAGATTAATTAGTAGGACTTAAATCGTTCTCCAAAAATTATTGCAATATAAAATATTTTCTGGCTTTAAATAACCTGCAAAAGGTTGATAAGTCGTAACCCCCCAAAAACCAAAAAAATCAATCAGTCTCCTTACAAACATTTCAAATACTAAGACTGTACACCCACAAAAATCAACTGACATAGTGTGTTTGTCAGCCTTACGTTAAAAAAATTTGTTAAAAATATAAGTAAATTGCAATTTTTAATTTTACGGCATAAAAAAAAATTCACTTGACTATGCATCAGGCCAAATGAGTGAAATACTGAAATACAGTTAGAAAAATTGTACTGCGCCTATCTACCAAAAACTCCTCCTGCTTTGAAAATAAACATACGAAATCTTTTATCTTTACTTCGGCTCGATACCGACTTTTGACGTCGGGGGTAATACGCAACTATCTTAACCACGAGGTCATCTTCGTGAGTCACCTTGATAATTCCTTGGCTGATGTTTTTAAAATAAAGGAATTCGGAGTTAATTCCCCTAGTAAAATGGCTGCATTATACGCGGTACGGCATGTTTTAACGAGAACGGATAGTTTCTTACTTAAGCCTAAATAGTGAGTACATTTTCTTAATTCAAATTTATTTTTCCTAGGGATATGCCAAATAATTTGTCAATCACTATCTACTTTTCAGCGAGAATTCTTTCTTTTTATTATTTGTACGTAACCCTCTTTTTGTTCGGGTTTTTAACACGTCTTTCCAGGACTAGCTACAAACAAAAACTACATCGTTTTTTTTTTAATTTTACACAAAATTCTTAATTAAAGACAAAGTCTATTTTTTTTTCTATTCTACTTTTTTTCAGATTGCATGATCAAGATAATATTCATTGCTGATTTATGATTCGTATCTGTTATTTAACAACTATAAAAATGACGGCAATCAGATTTTTGCAATTTGCATTGTTTTTTTTTACAGTTACTATTTACTTGCTTTTTTACTTTTTTGAATGAATATTGTATTTTTTATACATTCATTGAACTATATTGTAGCACGTAAGAAAGAATTCTGCTTTTTTAATCATTAAAAGTGAAAAAAAAGAAAAATGTTAAAATAAAAAAAAAAACAATTAAAATAAAAAGTAATAGCAGTCTGATCTCCCCTACTTAATGAGATTTTTTAAATACCTCTATGCAGTAGGGTTAGAGTGAAAGTGAGAGAAAAGACCGGGTATAGGGGGATTGAGGAAAGGATAAAAGATGAACAGGATTCAAGACAACAGAAGATGGCGATTGACATTGCATTCAAATTTTTGAAGATTGTAGTTTTCAGGGAAGCAAGTAAACGGAAGGGAGTTTCACAGACGGGAAGTACAAGAAAAGAAACTGTTGGGGTAGAAGTGGCAGTTTCATTTAGTTATTTCAACAGTAAAATGGTGGGCATACATGCCAATCTAGTAGTATACTTAAATTCATGTAGCCGGGGAACCAGGGAAAAAGGCTGCTCAGAGCAGTTGCCATGAAAATATTTGTAGAAATGATCGATTACATTGCAGATTCTTCTTTGCATTTTGTCAAGAACCTCAAGATGAATAGCTGGAGCACCAGACCAGATATAGCAACAGTATTCAATGTACGGTTGAAGGGTAGATTTGTAAATGTGCAAGATGGACTCTGATGAAGAAAACCTGGCAGTGACCCAACTTTCCTTGCAGTAGATGCAGATATTGATTCAATGTAGTTGTTCCACTTCGTCAGTTGAAAACGTGAGGTGAAGAAGGCGCAGTGTGATGCTCTCCAGTAGTTGAGCATCAGCCAGTGTTGGTTAAATGAGAGCAATTTCATTTTGGAGGTATTAAAAGATATTCTGTTATTCTGGTAACAAGAAACATTCGCTTATTGACATAGAGTAATGTTTCTCATTATAACTGAATATTTCATTACTAAGAAGGGAAGATAAGGTTATAATGATTTGTACTGATTAAATTTTCTCTTTTGTTCTACTTTTTCTTCCTTGGTAAAGGAAGTATGAAATAATCAGAGTGCTCAACATTAAATAATTTAAAAAAAAATTGAAGCAGAGGTTGTGAATGTAACAATGACCAGAACTGGTAATAATATGTGTGGGTATACTTTTGCAAACCCAGAAGGTAGATTAGGGTAGAGAAGTGGTTGAAATTGCTGGGAATATTTTAGGATAGGGGCTAAGTGGATGAGGTGCTAATGAATAATGCCCTTTGTTCAGAATCGTTGAAAAAGATGCTTGATAGATACTTTTTTTAGAGCTTCATAAAGACCAAGCAGTAATGAAATTGTAGAGACACACTAGCAAAGGGGTCATATATTGCCCATTGAAGCAGTATTTTGATACGTAGATCAGGGAAGGCTGAAAACATTTGTGCCTCAAAGAGCAGTATTTAAATATGAATAGAAACATCTATGTATCATTCATTGGGAAAATGGTAGGCCATCACAGTGGGTCCACCAGAGCATTTAGCAAACTTAGGCATATTTCTCTCTCTAAAGTTACACTGATATAGTAACCTGGGGATGTGGGGGTTGAAACCAAATAGCAGGTAGAAGTATATCTAACCTTGAGATTTAAAAAATTGAAGTTTTCTTTGTTGGTGAGGTTTTGAAAAAAAGTATTTTTTTTTTTTTTTTTTTTTTTTTGCCTGAAATCTTCTATTTTGCACTGTTTGCCTTAAGATCAGAATGAGAAATCTGCTATTTGAGAACATTTGTTACTGTGTTACAATATTTTCAATTTTTCACTCTTAGTTCCAAATTAAGCTTGAGGAATTAGGGCAGACTTGTCTGTTAGAGAAATCAACTCAAACATCCAGCTTAGAGATGGGGTGCAGGTAAAAATCCAGATTTAATTTGTACATCTCAGTAGGAGAGAAGATGAGTGACAGACATTTATTCCTAGAATAATATCTAATAATGTTGGTGGTGTTCCTCATTTTTTCCATATAAGATTCTTAGCTTATCAGATCATGATGTGGTTAGTGATATCAAGTAAAAGGATAAAATAAGTACAGTTGTCCCACAAGAAAGAAAGTGTGATGTCCACTTAAATGGATGAGTGATCAGTAGATGGCATAATTACGATTAAGCTTAGTTAATTATGTAGTGTCTTAATAAACATAGTATTAGCAGCAGCCCTTAGTAAACATAGTATCATCCCTGAAAGTATGAAAACAAGCTACTGTGATGAAAGAGAAAGTTGCTTATTGAGAAAAAGGGCATGTGTGTTCTGTACGATATGCCAAAGACAACCAAAATAGAAACAAGTTAGTTGCAGGTGTTGCCATAAATGCATCTCTGAATTGCTAATATTGTGTGTCCTCTCCCACTTGTTGACCAATGAAAAAAATTGTTCTATCAATAAAAGTGGCTAGTGTTCTCAAATTGAGAAGTTGTTTTATTTTTCTACCTTGTCCATCGGCTTGCATATATTGGAATTTGTGACATTGGACCTGTGATTTCAACATTTCTTTCTGCCCCTGGATCTTTGAGTTTGGACATGCGATTTGTTTATTTCACTGTGGAATTAGGCTGCCATATCAATTATTTGAACACATTGTTTGCAAGAAAAGTGTGGTAGTAGTATCCCATGTTCACTCTGTACAAGCAATGGACTTCCCCCAGTTGGCTATTTAACTTGTAACTACTATTTTTCTTTTGTAGCTGAGTTTTGTTTAGTTGAATAAAGTTTAGCACTTTTACTTGTCCTGGACTCTCTTTACTCTTACAATTACTACAGAAAGAAACAAAAAAGTTAAAAGCTTTTTTGCTACAAAGTACTTAAGTAATTCTTCCTGTTTTCCTCCTTTTGAAGTGTGTGCCATCAGCATTTCATGTTAAAGCAAAAAGGGCTGTGGATGCTTCACTCACAAACACACCTACATAGGCAAATCACACTCAAATAGATTCATTAACAATTTTTGCTGTGTATGCAGTTTACTTCTAAGAAAAGAAACTCTTTCTCTTTTGTTATTTTGTTTAATAATTGTTATCTTGCATTGCCAATTAATCAATCTCTGTTATTTTGTACATGTACCTTTTCACCACCATTATTTCATGTAAAATATTCTTGTAGAAACCTTGCATTAATTATAGAAGCAGCCAATATGCAAAAATTATAAATTTGTTTAAATAAAATTTATTATTTTTTTAATTCTCTTTTAACTTCTTTCACTTTGTTTATGAGTTATTTTAGATTGGTTGGGTGCTTGTAAAATGATTTGTGACTTTATTGCTATTTCCATAGCAAGGGTTCCGATAAGCTACATTCCTTGGTCCCACAAGCCCTGACATTTGCAGATAGGACTTGCCATGCCATGTACACAAGTATGAATCATCTTCAGTCCCTTTGTATTCCATTAATAAGAAGTAAGTTCCACTTGAACAGCTTCTTTCCAAAGATTGCTGCTTTGAGGAATGTGGTAGGATGTTTTCCTGATCACTACAATTTTGACCTCTTCATGTCTAGGGTTAACCCAAGATTTTTCCAACATAACCTCATAAACTGCATTTCTTACCTTTACTTACACTATTAAACAATACAGTTGCCCTTTACCTTGAATGGCTCTTGGGCCTTGTCTTGAGTGAGTATTTATAAGAAAGGAAACATGAGTGGGTAGAAGTGAAAGTGATACCCCACACAGAAAAACATGAATTGGTAAAAAAAATACAGCAGACTTAAAATAATCTGATACAAAGTTGTTGGTTTTTTACTTTATTTGTTTCTTTTTCTCTTTGCCACTAAAAATGAGTGACATTTTTGTGTCATTAAAATCTTGGATGGTTACTCTGTGTTAAAATGCATATAACAGTAAGATTTGTTGTCTTTTCCTATTTAATAACAGAATATGGGTAAATGTTAATAATTTCTTCTTTTACAGTTGCCAGAAGATTTATTTGTTAAATTCAAGTTGCAAATTGACTCTTGGGCAAATTGCTTGCAAGAAAAAAAAGATTGACAGTCACTCTGATGCTCCATTTAAAAATGAAAAAGCAGGTGAAAGGTAAGATTATTGGTTGGTATTTTGAATAATGAATATTGCTATATGTGAAGTATATTAACTAGCTGGGATACCCGACATTGTCCAGGGAAAAATAACTTCAAGTATCACAATAAAGGAAAAAATATGTTCTTATTACACAAAAAATGAAAATACACAAGAAAAAATATTTTGATGTTTAAAACAAAACAATCTTATAGTCTTTTAGTTTGACAGGGCTTTTTGGTACACAGCATCAGTTCTTCTCCCACTGGGTGCCCCTATGAAAAACTCTTTTTGGGATATAGCCCTAGTACCACCAATGCAACTACCAGAGAACCAGATATGTTTTTGTTGTGATGTCTCCCTCAACTGCTTTTAACAGTGCCACCTCCACTCCACCTGCTCACAAGCTTGGGATTAAGTAAAGTGGTTCTGCAGTTGATATCAACAAGAGCTGCTGCTATCACACCACCCACTGACACTTCTATGATTGGTAGAGGTTGGTACTATGCCTTTGTTCTGTTGACAGGGTAGCTACTGGTGCAGAAGCTCTCCCTTGCTTCTTTCCCTGACCCTGAGAGCAATATCTTGCAATATGCCCCAATCTCGCGCAATTCTTACATTTGTTCTTAATGGCTCGTTACAATTTCTAATGAGGTATGACATCTATAGCACCTAATGCCAATGATTCCATATGACCTTTGTTTTCTTTTGATCCTGTGCTTTGTGCACTTGTTGCTACTGTCCTGGGCTCTCGAATTGTTTTGCTGACCAAGAGCCATGCTGCTGGTATCATTTTGCAGAGGTCCATATTTTCTACACCAGGGTTGCAGTGCCACAGGTACATTGTCCGGGAAGCCCATCACAAAAGGTAGTTTCGCTATCTGATTCAGTCCTCTTCCTAGATATCCTGCCAGGCCAGCCAACCATTTGATATTATTGGCATAGACGTCCATTAATTCCCTAGTCCATTTTATTCTTTTGAGCTTTTCATAAGTTTCAAAGAGCTCTTCAGTGAATACTTTCTTCAGTCTGATCTGTATCATGTCCATGTCCAACTGATCCTTATTACACATTTCAAGGTAGAGGGTAAGTACATCTTGTAGAAAAAGCAAAATCTGCACTTTTTGATGCTTGGTGACCAATTTCACTTTCTTTATCTATATGACTATATCACCTTCTCTGCTAAATGGTGGTATCACATCTCTACCCAATCTCACCATTCCAGACTCCTTATTGCCGAAATAGTTTGTGTTTCAAAAAATAAGAAAAACTCCTGGGATCAGATCTGTCTCGTCCATCAGTTAAATCTTGTTCCTTCTCACGACCTTTCTCATGTGAAACAAAGATTCCGACTCCTGTTTTCAGAGGAACTTTATAGCTTTTCTTCCTTCCTGCAATATCTTTCTATAAAGGAAATCATCTCCTGTTACTGCTTCTTTCTACCCCCCCACGAGGTAAGCAACATTCTATTCTCTTTTCTTCCTTGATTCAAACTACATTTCTACAAATGTATAATTATTATTATGCTTATTTAATAATGCTATTCTCTAAATTTTTTTTTTCTTGGTCATCATCTTCTCAATTTGTACTGCCTAAAAAGACAGGTACTCCTATTTGCATGTATATTTTACATCTGAAGAACGCTAGAGAAGAGATCAGACAAAATGTAATATCTACAAAAGCAGTAAAAGAATGAGAAGTAAATGACATAAAGCTTTGTATATTAATTCAGCAGAAATTTTCCCTTGGGAATATGAAAGTAAGTTGTCAGCTAAAGAATGAAATGCTAAATATCACATTTTATCAAATGCAATGTAGAAAATTTTCTTGATTATTTGATTTAATATTATTTTAATTTTTCAGTCCAGACGAAGATATCAGCCCAGATTTGATTTCTGCTGTTAAGGATGTTGCAAACTCAATGCCAGGCGATAAGGTCACTGTACAATCTGACCTCTTGCAGAAATTATTGGCACATAAAAAAGTGATAAAAAAACAAAAGCAATATCCAACTGAGGATATTCCACAATCACCAAACATGCAGTAAGAAAAATTATCTCATATTTCCTTTTACAAACAACTATATCAAAATAGATATATGATATTAACCCTTTAACAGATCATCCCAAATTATTTTATCTGTTTCTTTTTAATATTTTTGAATTACAACAAATTAAATTGTCCATAACTTTTAAAATTGGGTCCTGAAAAGCTTATCTTGCATCTGTATTATGCATTTAAGTTAGAAATTGATATATTCATTTATATCATATATTTAGGAGTGGTGTTCTTTCTCTCACTATTTTCATATATTAACAATGACTTGATATTTTAATTTGCAAATAGGTTTTCTGAAGACAAGTTAGTTTTTTTTTTCATTCAATGCCAATTGTTTTTAGTGAATTTATGACATGAAGATATGTCATAAATTTGATAATTTTAATGCTTCCAAAATGAAATTGCTCTCTTTTAATCATCTGAGAGAACCATTTTTGCTTTCTATCAGCATGACTGATGCTACCCTCCAGGAACCTGCCCAACCAAAAAACACTTCCAAAAGAGAATCTGATGTTTGATCATTTGGTCAGATCTTGAAAAGTGGGTTGGGTCAAAAACTTTTCAGCACCCCCTCATACGATATCAGTATTTTAACACTTCCGCTGCTAACTACGGAGATCTTTGTTTTTCTTATCTTGCTCCAGCTGGCTAAGTACGGAAACCTACGTTTTTTGCATACCGCTGTTATGAGTGTCCTGTTGTGCCATCTATCATAAAATCACAAAGGACAATGCTTCAAAAGATATCATTATTACTGATCAAGTCATTCCCAGGTATATCCATGAAAATGGAATGCTGTAAAACACTCTGGTGCCAGTTTTCTGTGTAATAAAATATGTAGGTTGAAATTTGGCATTTTCTTTAAAAATGGCTGGCCAGATGGGGGCAGCACTGGGCAAATGAGTAGCAGTGAAAGTGTTAATAAATGCTTCATGATAAAGTTAGATATGTTCTTTCTGTTATTGCTGGTGCATTTGATTTTAATTTGAAAAATATTTGAAAATGGTGAGTGAAATCAAATTATGAAGTTGATTTTAACATTATAATGAAATTATGAAACTTTTAACATATAAAGTGATAATGCATGTGTAATGCAAATATAATTCAAAACCCAATGCTTCAATTATACTAACATATTACATCATATAATGGTTATGTGACAGTGGATTTCAGACTTCCCACTGTCAACAAGATGCAATGAAAATAAGAGAATTAAATTTTTTGTAATATCCTTTAAAATGAAGGCTGTTGTGTGAATGCCATAGGCAAATACATTGTAATACCTTTTTTCAGAAAATCTGTATTGTCCTATATTTTTAAAATTTCCACTCCTTTCTAAATACGAATCCACTATTTTTCAGGGAAATGTTTTCAGGCATGAAACTCTACAGAGAAGTGGATGAAAAAAAGCAAGGTGGGTAAAATTATTGGCATTCAAAATACTTGATCCATATAAAAAATATTAGCATGAGTTATAATTATTGGTCCTCAAAAGGCCTAAATATTTTTGATAAAAGAGAAAATACTTTAGGTTAAAAAAAAAAATTTGGTTTTAATTATAAACTTTATTAAATGTAAAACTTAGAATTGTATTTATTCATTAATCCTGAAAAATTTAATTTAAATTGCTTACATAAAGCATTGAAAATTATTACTAATTTTTTTATAGTAAAATTCATCTTATTTCTTTTGGCGTTTATTGCAACTCTCAGACATTTAGTAATTAGTGAACAGAGAGGAATAAGTAAATTTTGTTGATATCAAACTTTTTCTTGTAGATTTTAGCAAATTGCATTCTCAGCTTTAAGTAAAATTTAAAATAAAGTTATTTAGGATCTGTCTATATTTCTGAGATGAGGTATTATGTACACTATTTACATTGTTCGGACTATCGCCCTCATCTTTGTTGCCATATTTATCTCAATGTTTCAGCCACTATACACTCCGGCCTTCTTCAGGTGGTTGGAATAAAGGATTCAGTTCGACATTCCAACCACTTGAAGAAGGCTGGAGCATACAGTGACCGAAAGGTCATGATAAATATGCCAACAAAGCTGAGGGTGATAGTCTGAACAATGTAAATAGTGTAAAGTATCTCCACTATTTCGGCATAAATTTTCTATATTTAAGTTTAAAATGAATTTTTTACAATGAAAAAACATTCTTGAAGATTTTATTTTAGCTTTAAAAAAAATTTAATCATTAAATTTATGATTTCCATTAATTAAACAATTCTGGTGTATTTCAGATAGAAACTATATACATTTGATTGTCAAATTTAAATTCAAATTTTTTAATTTTCATAAATCGGCCATTTTCTTCATTTTAAGAAATTTTTAAACAAACACAAATTTATCGATTTTGAAAATATTTAAGAAAATTTCTGACACGTTATTTTAGTAAAATTAAAAAATTTAAAGTTAAAGTAATCTGATTTGAAAGAAATCTTTCTTACTTATAGCATAAAAAAATAATATACAACCAATTATTAACGAGCGGTCCTGTTCATCTGATCGAACTATGATGGATTGTTGAATGACGAACTGATGACAGCTACTACTGATGACCATAAATGACATAATTTTTAAGTCTGAGTTTTTAAAAAAATTATTCTATTTGAGTATGACACACACTAATGGAAATACAATACATAAAATAAAATTATATAGTGAAATAGTAAATGAAAAAAAGAAAAATTACTTTAAAATTTAAAGTTTACACTTTTAAAGCTGAACGGAAAATACAACCTGTAAGAAACGAAATGTTATGAAAAGGCCACGTAAAGGGACAAAACCCTTAGATCACATGACCTTGTTATAATAATGGCAATTTCTGTATATCATACATGGAAATAAGGAATGTATTAAGTAAAAAAATACAACATAAAAAAATTATTTTTTAAAAAAAGTAAGCAACTAAATTTATTAAATTTAGCAATTTTGGACTCGTAAATTTTTTTTTTCTACTTAATTACTACATCACCTCAAGGAACCCTCCTAATACAGAGCTTTACACGATTTTAAACTATTTTAAATTATTATAATTAAAATTTCTTAAAAAACGAAAAAATTCTTGTAAAAATTAATTATTCATCAGAAAAAAATTATTTCTTCAGACAATAATGTCCTTAATATTACTTATTTACAAAAGCAATTAAAAGCTTTTCTAGTTAAGTAATATCATAGTTTTATTGGATTCATTATTTTTCAATTCAGAGCAGATTTTCAGTTAAATAGCTCAAATTTGAAAAAAAAAAGTAGGTTATTTACCATCTTTGAAGACTCCTACTTTTAACAAAAAAAAAAAATTCAGGAACCAAAAAGGTTTTGGGCAAAATTTCATTAAATTAAGTAAATGTAGGGTAACATATTTAAAAAAAATATATTTTTTACCAAAATTTTCTAAAAAAAAATTTTCAAAAATAATTTCATTCATTTGTGAATAAGTCCTGAAAATTTAATTCAAATCGGACAATTATATTACTTGATTTTTACAAGAATTTCTAAATCAATATGTTTTCAATGGAAAAAAAATTGCAAAAAAAAAAAATATGTTATTTTCTGTGATGCCATGATGACGTAAACAAAAGAAGAATTTAACCAAAATTTCGAACGTGTTAGAAAGGATTAAAAAATTTCAAAAAATAATTAAAAAATACTTTGGTCTTTCATCTTAATAATAACATAAGCATTTTGACGATAAAACTTTATTTATTTAAGTTTGTGGCATTTTCATTATGCTATATGCTGTTTTCTCGCAAAAACAGTGAACATGCTTAGTGTAAAGTTATTTAGTATTTGAATTTTTACCAGTTGAAAAACCTTGTTATATTAATTAAACGTACGTGATTTGTTTCTTCTACTTTAGTCTTTTTCTTTTAGCTTTTTTTTTTTTTTTTACAAGACTTCATATTGTAGCATATTGTGTTCAAACTGCTGTAAATATTATCAATACATCTGCAGCCTAATGGTGAAAAAAAGACATTTTATGCAACAAATATTAATCCTTGATTATAATCTTTGGGAATGTATTTAATTCAGTAGTGAATATTAATTACTGAAAATTTTATATCAAAATTTCACAATGGACCTGTTGATCCACCTTTGTATATTGAGAGTAGAATTGCATTTGTTTCTGTTTATCAATGTCTTTCCTTATGATTCTTAGATATTTAGATAATACTCCCTCTTAATATCTAATGCCAATTGTCTCTAGTTTTATTCTAGCTTTATATAAATAATAATATCGCAATTATTATTACATTTTCTACTTTTTAAAAAAATTTAAGTCTTCTATATTATTTATCTGTAACCTAAAAAAAATATTTGATGTACTATTTGAATTTCTTCAATGAAATATTGTCAGTTATTTTTAATTTTGACAAGTATTTCTTTCGTCATATTTCTTTTTTTATTGCAATTCACAGGTCATTATTCTGTAGTCATTAGTGTACAACATTGGAATCTCACTGGATATTTATTCTGTTTTTCTGAATCATAGGGCTTGTTAATGTTCACAAAATCATGATTTGAGGGTTGTGATAAAAACACTTGATAATTCTTTATCTAATAAATTCAAGTAATATTACTAAGAGTGTATGTAAAAGCTGATTATTAGATATTTGGGAAAAATAAAGAATGAAAGCTACATGGTGAGATTTGAGCTAATGTAACCAGTGGTCTCTATGCCCTAATTGGTAAGGCGGCTGCCTTGAATAGGCAAGCTTCATGAGAAAAAAGGATTTGAATTTGAATCTAATTAGATGCTTATTCTTTATTTCCAATCCACACTGCTTCTAATAATGATAGAATGATGGTCTGAGACTTGCAATAAATATCAGAAATATGAAAAAAGAAATACTCATTAGAAATTAATAATTTTAAAACTTTTTATCAGTTTTTAATAAATGAGGCCTTTGAATTTTGTGTGATAAGCTTTATTTCATTATATGAAATCACTGACAATATAATGCTATTAAATTGATCTTTTATTTTTGCTTTCTTTTTAAAGATATTTTAACGAAGCAGAAAGAAAGAAACAGAATACAAGCATTAATGCACCAACAAAATTTGTAAGATGAAACATTTTTATTTTATCATAGTTGCAAATGTCTTGTCTCTTCATTATCTTTTAGATTTTTCTTTGAATATTTTATTGTTACATAGTATATTGTTATTTTTATAGCTACTTGAATATCTTCAAAATCTTATGTATGTCTCAACAGATATTTCAAAGTCGATTGAAGTACTGACCAGAAAAAAATGCTTTCATTTAGAAGAGCAAAGGACAGGAAATCAAAACTTGTCAATTCAAATCCTTTGTCATATTTATTTGATAGAGGAGTTTGTTCCATAAAAAGATTCTAGAACTTTCCTTAACTAGAGTCTATCATATATAATGACTGGCTGCTTGTTTCTGAGCATGCCAATCTGCTAAGGTCGCTAGATAATCTCTGTTTCAGACACCAGCTCAGGTACATTTATCTTTCAACACCTACAGAAACAACTTGCAGTTTAAACTGGGACTATGCTGAACAAAAGTTCTGACCAGTATTGTAGGGTTTGCCATTTTGGGCTAGCCTACACATTCTCTAGCAACTACCATACTCTATCTGCTATTATTATCAAACACATATACTAATTCTTTTACCTTACACACTTTCTAGTGTGTTTCCTTCTTTGATGATATTTAATTTCTTTTATATCATCACTTTATTGTACACTCTTTGGAGGTGTGCTTGTTGAACTCTCTGTGTCTATGTAGAGAGGAACCCAGACGAGGCTATGCCAAAGGGCAGAGTCTCATCTGGGGTGGTAGACTGCTACCCGACTCTGTTTTTATGGGGTCTATGGGGATATTTTTGCCTGAGCATACAGGCTTGGATACCCCACAATAAACTCAGCTTTGTGCCACATCCGACCACGTGGAGCAGTTAGGGAATATCTTTATTGTACACCTTTCAGTAAATTACCACAAGTACATACAAAAAAAAACCATCTTGAACAGGTTTTTATAACATAATCACTGGCTTGGAAGATTTAGATTATTGGTGTGTGAAATTTTTTTTTTTTCAACATTTGCTTAAATTTGAAGCTAAAAATTAGTAATTGAAATACAATCCACTCTTTAAATGATTTGAAAAATTGCATAATTTTTGTATAATTAACATGTCCAAATGTAATGCCTGTTCTAATTTAATTTAAAGTATAAGTCATAATTGAGAGTTTTGTTTTTTGTAAACCATAAAATGTTTAGAAAGCCATAAGAAAAAATTTGTGTAGTTACTTACTGCTTTCCTTCTATGCCTACATAGAAAGCAAAGAACTTTAATATAATTTCTATTTTTAGAGAAGGGGTTAATGAATGTTTAATGGAAGGCTGCACTTGATGTAAACATAGTAAGACTATAAATCAGTAGAGTTAATGGCAATTGGTGAAAGACAGGAGAAACTGACTTTAGTGATTGGCTTCATAGTGGCAGACCAGGTGCTGCTGATAATGGAAGTTATGGCCAAATAGGTGAGTGCTTGCATTACAGCTGACAGAAGAATCACTATTTCAAAACCCTGTGAAATCCTTCAGGTAAGCCATGATAGTTTTTGCAGTCTTTTGACTACTCAAAGGCCTGTGCAAAGTGGATTTCTAGTATGTTGACTGATTCCATGAAAGAATATAGGGTGATTCCTGCTGAAGAGCTTCTAGAACTGTAAAACATAGATAGCACATTGCTAAGCAGGTTTGTCAAAGAAGCTGAGACATGGGTTCACCACTATCAACAAAAGAACAAAAGATCATTGGAGTGGTGCCACTCAGACATATCCAGAAAGTCTAAATTTAAGACAGCATGCTTCACAGAGAAAGTGATGGCTATTGTGTTTTGGGACCAGAACAGAGTCATACTGTTAGAGTTTATATTCAATGTTGTCACTATCAATAGCAGAGCAGACATTCTTTGAGCTAGACTATATTTAAAGAGGAATGATGTGCTTTTTGTAACATGACAATGCAAGGCCTCACAGCAGCAGACAAAAAAATCATGGTGGACAATCTTACCTCATCCACCTTCCAATTCTGACCTGACACCCTCAGGATTGATAGGTTGTTAAACATTAAACAAACTGACACCCTCAGACTGGACCCATAAAGGAGATACTTACAAGAGAGCTGTTCTCTAATCATAATTAGTTTAACAAGGTGACAATCACGCTGGAAGTTTTATTGATGTGTGAAAGCTGCAAACAGTGACTTCCTACAGTGAAATGGTTAAGCTAACAGCTTAAGAGAAATGCTAATTAATTCAGAGATCAATGGGAGGTTAAAATAAAGAAAAAAATCTAAGAACCATAAAAAGAAGATTAGAGACAGCATTAGAATTGCTTAATACTAAGACTATGAGTTTACATTGTTAGAAGTGTACTTTTTTGGTGGGGTAACCCCAAGAGTCAAATATTTGTCAAGATGGAATGTGTCAAGCTAAAATTTGGCTGGAAATATATTTATAGCCACCATTTAACAGGGAATATATTAATTTATCATCCCACCTCCCCTAGTGTGCTAAAATAATATATTCCTAATTTATGAAATTAAGATGTTCTTCTCTTCTTGTAACGGCATTCACCCGAGGTGGGTTGAGCCAGCTCCAATATTGGAGTTTCATGGGAATTTGGAATTCACAAGCAGTCCCCAACCCACATGTATAGCACATGAGATTTGATTATAGTGGTGAAGGTTTTGTGCAGGACCATCCACACTTTTTGAAGGGCTGATTAGAGAGACCTGGTGCACTACGTGCCACAAGGTCCCCAAACGATCCTCTGCAAGTTTTGAATTCAGAATTTTCCTTCTCTTAGACCAGTTGCCATCCAAGGTTATAGAACCCAGTCTGTCCTGCTATTTACCCATAGCTGGAGGGAGAAGAAGAGGATTCACACCTTTCCCAAGGGTATTAGCATGTAAGTGAATGTAAATGGATTCAACTGGAATTCGAACTCGGCTCTCCGATTCCTCAATCCAAGCCGCTATCCATTACTCCATTAAATTAGGATGGCTATAGATTGGGTTATTTGTTTTATCTTTGTTTTTTTTTCTTGAAAACACAATGGATCTTGACAGGTTGTCTGATTTGGAAAAGGAAACAAAAATTCAGACTCATAACGATAGAAATTTTACATCTAAAGAACACTTGTGAGGTTAAAGGTGGTGCTTGATTCTCTGTATATACCAGTGCTTGCAGGTAGCAGCAACAGAAGAGCAGATTAGGGATTCCAGCTGTCTATATTGGTGATAGTGATAGCAGAGCAGAAGAAGGGATCCGGTCATTTGTTGAGACAGTTAAGATTTGAACCACAAACAGTAACCAGTAGTTGCAATCAAAGTTTGTTATACGAGAATGTGGAAGCCAGCCATCAGTTGTAGCAGCAGCTAGAAGCAGACAGTTTTTTTAGAATTGAAAAGCTTCAGAATACTTAAAACAATATTAAGGTTTAATAGTTGTGAGAACTCCCTTAAAATGATTATTGGCATATGTGAATATAGCTAAAGAACACACACATCTAGGTTGTGAATGCACATGCAGCAAAAGATTACCCGAAATCACATAAAGTTTTAATGGTTTGATGTTTCCTTTTATTAACTATTCTGTCTGTTTGCCAACAAGTAAAATTTCTTTTAATTATACTGGTATTTGTCATTATTTCCAACAAGTGGATTCACACTGTTTGATTTACTATGAAGCAACAAACAGAAACCACAGACAGCCTAACGAGATTTGAAGTATCTTGTTAGGTATGCAACAACCAAGTTAACATTATGTTCTTAAATGGGTATCACAGTGAGGGAGTGACTAAGAATGTCAAAGGTAGAAATAACTCCCTCACCAGTATAAAGATCATCTCACTACCATGCATATGTTTATGTATGGTATGGTGATGTTAGGATTGATGACCTGAGGAACTACACAATCATCCACATATATTTATATATGGTGTCGTTATGATCTCTCATCCATTTCCTGGCCAGCCACACCTGTTTAAGATGAAGAAGAAAACTCACACATAGCCAAGAAAATAGTCAAGAAGTTTACATGTCCTCGTTCAAAAGGTTAAATACCACAATTGAGAAGGAAGGAAACTATGTTTAGAACTAGACTTGGAGTCTTAAAACTTTTGTGTTCATTTTGGTATACTTTGTGATTAAAGAATGTCAGGCATTATGTTTTGGTCAATACATATTTATATTTTAACTTTGTATCTCTTATTTACCATATATGATGCATTCAGCAGAGGAGTGGCCTATTCAACATTTGATAATTTTGTGGCAATATGTGCTTAAAGGTTTTAGGCAGTTTTAATCAACATTTCTTTTCATGGTTAGCTGTAAGGAATTGTAAATGTATGACTAACTTACAGTTAAGTAAAATAATTAGTAATAGTTATTAAGAATTTATTACAGAAAATATCAAGTTTTGCAGAAACATTGTGACAATTATGTATTTAGTTAGATAAATAAATAAAAATAATATAAATTTTGATGCTATATTTGATTTGTTATTAGTTATTTTTCATTTTCTTCTTTGTTATTGGTAGCATTTTAGAATACTTTAGCTGTAATGCTAAATTTCCTAAGTTGAACAAACTGGAACTACTTTGTTACCACTCTTTTCCATTGTTGTTTTTAGAGCTTTCTTCCAGTCATTTTGATGGGCAATAGCAAAATTTAGAATGATCTTATTCCATTTCAAAAATAAAGCCTATAAAAAGGAATGTTTTAAATTAATATATGACCAAAAATAAAATGCTTTTGACAAAAAACTTAATGTTTTCACCTCTAATTAGGTAACAATAATGTAATGATATTCCGCAGACGAATTTACAGTTTATGTTACCTCATCTCAATGCATGGTTACAAACTATAAATCTAAACTGAGCTTGAAGTATTGTGTAATCAGCTCTAATTTTTTTATAAAATACTTGGATATGATATAATGAATAATTTACAGTGATAAAAGTAATTTTCGATTTTTTGTTGAATATGCTCCTTCTGTGCTGAACGTGTCATATATACTCATGTATAAACTGATTTTATGTATCCTCAGTCCCATGAATTTTTTTGCATGATTTTTAACCCCTCCAGAAAAAATGTACCTGTGTATAGTTCAACAAGTCACCAAAAATGCATAATTTTTAAACTCTTTGAAAAAAATACCTGTGTATAGTGCAATCTCCCCTCACCTATTTTTTGCATAAAAAACTGATCCTAAAACCTTGTTGCTGTAAGTTTTCTTTGCTGTTAATAATTAATTTCTTATCTCCTCTAGAGATGGTAAATTGTTCTCTGGACCATCTCTTGGAATTTTCACAAAAAAGCCTGTGGAAATATCAAAATCAGGTAATTCAAATTTTATAAGTTCATCTCATTGATCTGTTTTATTTCAGAACATTGAGAGACTTTTCTAAATCTGATTTTTGATAAATGTACAACGTTTTTCTTGATATCTAAGTTTTTCAGTTATTTTAACAAAGATAAATCTTTTGCTTTTTAGCATTTTGTAAATTTCTTTTTACTTAGTTAGCCTTCAAAATTTATATAAAAAAAGAAAACTTGATTTGAAGGGGTTTATATGATTGTTAAGACAAAACAAAAATTTTAATGTAAAAAATAATTGAAGGACTTATATTTTTTTATCTCAGTTCATTATGTTTAATAAGTAAAGAATGACATTGGTTTGAAGCTTGCATTAAATATATTGTACAACTTTATTAATAACCAGCTTGTTTATAAGCAACTTTACTCAAAGTTTACCAAATCTTAAGTAACTCTACGACTGATGTCAATATGATTTAAACAACTCAAAACGATAAAATTAAACAAAATGAGTTACTAAATATGTTATTTTACTGTATTCAAGAATTCTACCAATTCTATTAGTTTAATTATATTAAAATGTCTGTTTTCTATTTGTTAGACCTAAGAATTAAAGATTTAGGCAACTTAAGTACTAATTCTTGTACAAAAAATAGCCTAACTCCTAGTAAGATTTTTAAGTTGCTTATTAAAAGAAAATCATATAATTAGTATTAATCAATAAACTGAATTTTCTTGAACATTTTCCAAAAATTTATAACTTATTAAAAGCCATCATTAAAATCGATGCCAAGTTACATCATATTGAATTTATGTTATAATTATTTGCAAATGAATAAATAAGGGAGGTTACTCTACAAATAACATTTAATGTACCTGGAGTTTTCCCTCTTGAGAAAGAGGATCTTTGAAGTGAGTGTATATGCAGACCTCATATTAAGTTGTAAATTGAACTGGAAATTTCTTTATACACCAATTTAGCAAATTTTCTTGCTATGTCATACCTTTTTTTCTGTTTTACAATAACAAACATACTGAAATCACTGCTTGAAAATAAATATACAAATATATGTGTAAGAGAAACTACTCTTTAATTAACATTTAATATGCCTTTAGTTATTTCCCTTGAGGAATCAGCGCATTAAAATATAGTTTATCATGATGAGCGCGAATGTGGACCGTATACTATAAGTTCCTCCACTAATTTACAATACCTAAGGTTTAAAATGAATTTCTAAAAATGAAAAAACTTTCTTGAAGCTTTCATTTTAGCTTTAATTGAAAGCTAAAGGATTAAATTTAATATTTCCAGTAAGCAAAATACTCTTCTGTATTTCAAGCAGAAACAATTTTTTTTATAAAATAGCTGATTAGCAGCCTTTTTTAGATTTCTTTCATTGCAATGTAGTTCTCTTTATTAAAAAAAAATCTTCCAAAAATAAAATATACTTTTCTGAAACTTTGTGAAATATTCGCTGATTTAAAGTATAGTTAATCTGATTTGAAACAAATGTTATTTACTTTAAGTTTAAAATAACACAGAAATGCATTTTTAAACCAGACAGTAGCTGTGTTTTAACCGACAGTAGCCATGTTTATGTGTTTGATAAGTGATGAAAGGTTTATTGTTCTACAGAGACTGTATTTGTAAAACATAATTTAAGAAAATGACATGAGCACCTTTTTTATATAATTTTGAAGTATTCAGTAATCTTAAAAATGTTGGAAAATATTCTCCATAATCTAATTTTAGGAATGTTTACTTTACAATAGTCATCACACTCATTTTCTTATAATATCATATATTGTCAACCATACTTGCAAAAATGTGCATGTTTATATACATAAAAAAAAATTCAAAATTGTTTTAAAAAAATCTTGGTAAAAGTCTTGATGACTGGTATTAAGGTTTTCCATTTATGATTAGTAAATATAGTTTTCACTTAATAATAATATAATTTAATGGCTGCAATTAATACAAAATTTTAAAAGAATAAATTTTTCAATTTGAAATTTTTAAAAACGTAAACAATTCTTGTAAAAATTCATTATTATTTGATTTTTTTTTCTTAAGACAATAGTGTTCTTAATATATCTTATTTATAAAAGCAATTAAAAGCTTTCCTGATTAAATAATGTCATAGTTTTATTGCATTTTTTATTTTACGATTCAGAGCAGATAAATGGTGTTCCCGCTTGACAAAAACAAAATGATTACAAAAATTCTCCAAGGACTCCTCCTTTTAACTAATATAAATATGAAGAGGCTGAAATTTTAATTTCTTGAAATTTCATAAAATTAAGTAAATAGGGGTAACATGTAAAAAAAAGTAATGAAAGTTTCATTAAAATCTGACAATTACTTGATTTTTGCAAGAATTTTCAAATCAGCATGTTTTTTATTGGAAAAAACTCTAAGACACTCATAGTAATCTTTGGCCAGCAACTGACAAAAAGAAAAGATAATAATAATAAAGCAAAATTTCAAATGTGCTAGAATGGATTAAAAAATTTAATAAAATAATAGAAAAATACTTTGGTCTTTCCTCTAAATAATAACAAACATTTTGATGATAATTCTTTGTTTTTATTAAGTTTGGAGCCTTTTTTCCCCATGCTATGTTGTTTTTTCAATGAATTGGTGGAGGTATGAACTAGTGGAGATGTTAAATTGTAAATTGGATTGGAAATTGATTAAATTTCCAAGTTAGAAAATTTTAACAGTTTGCACTTGCTATGATGACGTTTTTGCTGTTTTACAGTAACACAAACATACAGAAATTGAATATTGATTTTTAGATTAAAAGTTTTTTTGTTTCTGATTTGTAATTTTTTATCTCCTCCAACAGATGAAGAGCCTAGTTTGTGGGACAAAGTAGATGAAGAGTTGTTAAATTCTTTGAAATTACCATTGCCATCAAATCATTTTGAAGAACTCATTAACTTGACAAATGAAGGAAAGTACTGGACTTTTCCTATCGACAATGAAGCGGGTTAGTGATTAATTTTCTCTTTAATTTCTTTTACTTTTAGTTACATTTTAAACATTTTTCTCAATTCTTAAATATTCGTAGTGAAATATTTCCCAAGTGATTGAGCTTTATATAAGGGGGTGCTGAAAAGTTCTCGACCTAACTCATTTCTTAAAATCTGACAGTTTGCTGCTAGGAAAGTTGAGTCATGCTAGACAATTTTTCAGTTGAACTCTCTTCTGGCTTTTTGCTTTCTTGTCATCTATGATCTGTCTTTTTTAATCCTGTTCTTTTATTGTTCTTTCTCCTCACTAGCACCCTGCATCTTAGTGGCTTTATTACCTTGTTGGGGTGAAATGATAAATGGGGGCTTCTTTGTCTGGCTGATACCTTTTTTCAGAACTCCACTGTGTATATTAGATTCAACATCAGAACTAGTTACTTAAATATATCAAAATTAAGAAACAAATTCCCCCTCTTTTTCTTTTGTCAATTTGGCATAAGTTTGGGATAAAAATGGTTAAAATCTCAAATAATCAATAACATTTGATCATCAGATGAAATGATTCAAAGTATAAGGATTTTTTACTTTATTTAAAATTTGTTTTTTTTTTCCCCTCTAGGGCCATATGAAGCCACATTTAATTGAATCTGTTATATTCATTAATGATGTTGATGTATTTACTAAGTCAATTAATCAAAGTTCAAATCAAATTTTTAATCTGTTTCATCTTTTATTATCGAGTTATCAGATAACTGTATTTAAAAATTTAAATGGATTTCATTGAGTTTACTTTTTAATCAGATTAAAAATATATTGTTAAATGTTTTTTTTACAAAGTTATATTCACTTATGTGCAAATACCCTTGGGAAAGGTATGATTTCATCTCCTCCCTAGCTATGGGTTTAATAGTAATAGTTAAATAGTAGAATTTGTATCAGAAAAAATTCATTGTTTTTCGCAAAGAAAATTTGTTAATGCCATATTCACTTGCAAAAAAATTATTTTTACCATCCAAAATGTTTCAGCTTTAAATAAACCTCAAAGCATTGATAAACTATAGTAGACAAATCAATCAATTATACAAAGTTATTTATCAAGTTTTTATATGGATCTAAAGCTACTATAAATTAAAATTTGTTTTAAAATGTTTTTCATCTTAGCTGCCCATATGTAAATACATTTGTAAACTTAATTGAGTATTATTTTAATAATGTAAAAAATGCCTCTGGATAGTGAAATTCATTTTATAAAATATTCTAGAAATTCAGTATCTTGTAAGAAAAATAATTTCCAAAATAGTTCAATCAATTATGTGCCATGCGAGATACACGCTTAGGCGATCATGTATCTTTCGATACATGGCTGATGAGGCAGATTTTTTCCTGCAGTAGGTTGCCAATTCTTTCTGCAGTAGACCAGTTGCCATCCAAGGCTACAGAACCCAGTCTATCCTGCTATTTACCCAGAGCTGGGGGAAGAAGAAGAGGATTCATACCTTTCCCAAGGGTATTAGTATGTAAGTGAATGTAATGGATTCGAATGGAATTCAAACTTGGCTCTACAGTTGAATCCATTACATTCAATAGTTACAGAAATAAAATATGGTTATAAAATAGTTTGGCATGACAACTTTTTATTTTTTTATTTTTCTGATAATTTTTTTCTCATATTTTAAGATAAGTTAAAGAAAATTTATTAACTTTTTACTGAAAATGTGGAACTGACTAAATTTAATTTTAATATCTGAAAATTTCCATCATAAAATGTTGGTGAATATTTTTGTAACTAATATTGAACATTATGATCAGATCAGGATGTTAATACTCCTGATAAAATTCACTCTGAATTTTACAATTGCTAAAACGTCTTTTATAAGGCACTACTGGATTATCCTCAGACAGGTGCAGCTGGGCGTCAACATAAGAGATATATATTTTCCAAAATAAATATATTTATCTTGTACATATGGAAGAGGATTTTTTTTTATTTCCAGCATTTTAATCTATTTTTGTAAAGTTCCAAGGCTATTGTAAAGAAATTAATTAAGAACTTAATCAATCAGAAGCCACTGCAAGATTTAATCTTTAAAGTTATAGCATTTAAAATTGCTAGAGTTGAAGGAAATTATCCATTTTGAAAGAACAAAAATTTTTAGTGTCAATGTTGAAAGGCTCGATCAGTAAGTCCTGTAGCCTGACATGTAGTCATTAGCTAAATTTTGATCTGAAAATTTTACTATATAATGTTCAATCTTTATGATTAATGTTAACCATTGAATTAAGTGCATTGACAAAGAAATAAATTACACTGAAAAATAAATATTTGTGTAAAATAAATACTTTTTTCATCATGCACCTTAATACACATATTGTGTAAGTTTCTCATAAAAGATGAACTATTTGTTTGTGAAGAAATATTTAAGAAAGATACTATTACTCCAATAAATACCTTTACAAGGTGGTAGCAACAAAAAACTTACCTCCATAATCAACCTTGACAGGAGGTGAATGACATGAGATTTCCTTATTCTAAATACATTTAGATGTTCTGAAAATTTTCTCTCTTATTTTTTTCAGGTTGGGAAGAGGAGAAAAAAATTGGTTTCCATGAACATGTCTTTCTGGAACACTTGATTGTTGACTTTCCAAAAAAAGGTCCAATTCGCCACTTTATGGAGTTGGTTATTACTGGACTATCAAATAATCCTCACCTTACAGTGCAACAAAAGAAAGAACATGTTGATTGGTTCAGAGATTATTTTGAAAAAAAGAAAGAACTAATTGATGAAGCTCTTAACAGATAAAATTAAACTTTGTTTTATTAAAGATAGTTTGAAAACAAAGTAAGTTTTTTTTCTTTGTATTTTTTAATGTTATCAAGTATTGTGTTTTTTTATAATATCAAGTATTGTTTTTTTTTTTTATAATATCAAGTATTATGTTTCAGTATGAAGTCTGTTTAGTTTTCCATCAATATTTTTTCCTTTCAGGACCTAAGGGAATATATCAGGTCATCCCATAAGTTCTGTCCAAATTTTAACTTTTTGTTAAAATGAGCGAAATTTAAAGAGTATTTTATAATGTCTAATGGAGCTGAACATTATTTTTATGTTTAGATGCATTTAAACTGATCAAATTTTATTTCAGAGAACAATAAAATTAAATTTTGTTTGATTAAAACCCTGCTAACATGGAAGTACCCATAATCATTTGAGGCACATAATGCTTTATGAGTTCAAGAAAGGAAACTCAGCAGCCAAAGCGGCTAGAAAAATTCACTCAGTTTATGGAGAGGAATGTGTGAATGAAAGAACTTGCAGAAGATGGTTTGCAAAATTCAGAGGTGGAGATTTCACCCTTGAAGATGAAGATCGAACCGGACGTCCAGTTGAGTTTGATGAAAGGCTTCTTGAAGCAGACCTTGAAGAAAATCCTGCTTCATCAGTTGAGGAATTGGCAGTGGTTCTCAGTTCAAACCATACAACTGTTCATCGTCATCTTCCACAACTTGGAAAAGTTCCTAAACTTGGAAAATGGGTGCCTCATGAATTGTCTGAAAACAACCTCAAATCCCAAGTTGACATCTGCTCTTCTCTCCATTCTTGCCAAGTTGGTCACTTGTTTTCTTTATTCAAAATTCGGACAGAACTTATAGGATGACCTGATAGTTATCTAGAGATCCCTTGTCTGTGAATTGCAATACTTGGAAAAATAGTAGAGTGGTTTCCTATTGCATTCTCCACAGTTTGTAATTCAGAGTTTTCTTTCTCTTAGACTGATTACTATTCAAGTCTAGAGAATCCAGTCTACCCTGCTATTTAACCCATAGCTAGGAGAAGAAGAGATGATTCAAAGCTGGAATTTGAACTCTCACCAGTTCCACTTTTTGTGCCAATAGTGATTATAATACCTGCACATTTTTCCATTAATACAAGATGAATAAACTCTTTTTGCAGAAGATTATTGTAAAAAGAAAGAAAAGGGTTTTCGGTCAAATTCTCATCCAACTTTATATGATAAAAAAATAGTTTTAGGGTATGCTATATTTATGGGTAATATCAGGGATGGTCCATGTGCAAATATAAGGATGGACATTGAGGTCAGTATCGAGTGGTGATGGTCTGTTTCATGCTTCAATTCAACCTTTAGGCCCATATATATATATATATATATATATATATATATATATATATTTTATTTTTTAAAAGATACAATTTAAGTAAATGCACTTTTTTTTTTTTAAATAAACAGTATTAATTACATTTACTGGCCTGAATGTTCAAGAAATTTTGTACAAAATATGTGCTCTCTGACAGGAATCAAACCTGTGTCCTATATGGAACCATCAATTCATCTGACATGCTATACCACTCAGCTACAGAGAAGCATCTGGTTAGCAAAGTCCAAATTACTGTTTATAAACAACAAGTCTTCAATGATCTTTCCCAAACAATCATATCTGAACATGCTGGATAAACTTGGCCATCCTTACAAGGTCAGACTGTTTAGAATATTTTTCTCTCTCTCTTGGTTACAGATGACATGTCTCATCCAAATGCCTTCATCTCATTCTAAACCTTGAACATAAAAGAGTTGGTCAATTTCAAGAAGCCATTTTGTTTTATATTATTAGGTATCCTTAACTAAATTTTATTTTTAATATATCTAAAAACTTTAAATACAAACATAGAAAGTTTGACAAAACATAAAAAATGGTACCAAATTTATCTTGGTAGCTCAATTAGCAACTAAGTTATGACCATTCAAAGTTAGAAATATTGTGTTAGAAGCCAATTTTAAGAGTGTATAACTGAAGATGCAGGCTTCAAGCAAGAGAAAACTCATTATAAATATAACATCATATAGGTAGTCTTGAAATAAAAGAAAGATAATACTAATGGAATCAATGATTATTAGATTCAACCAGTTTAAACATTGGGAAAAATTGTGTTCTAAAAAATGAAATGGTTAAAAAATGGTACGGAAGGGTAATTATGACTCCTCCTACCAGTTTCATTTCAACAGTTGCAACTTCTTGATTCATAGCCCAACAATTTTTCAGTAGTATATTTTTTCAGTAGTAAATTTTTTTTTTTTTTAAACTTTTAAAAAAAAATTGGCAAAACAGCCAGAAGTGCAATTTGACAGTAGGGCAAAAACAGGTATACCATCTTGAATTTGCCATAAAAATGTATACTTATTTTGGGATGAAGAATTCAACAAAACAACTCTTTTCTCTGAAATATGAAGACCTTTTGTCAGAGATGTATATAATTTTTTAAACCTTTGTGAATTATGTGATTTTTAACTTGTCAGAAAATGGACAGTAATAACTACAAAATTTATAAATTTGTTTCATGAAAATGAATCATTGGTCAATCCTTCAAACAAATGCTTATCGTAAAGCTTTAAACTCATTTATCTTCTAACTAAAAAAAAACTAAAATTGATAAATTTACATTTATTGGAATTGATGAAAAAAAGACTTTCTGAACAGTTGGAATGCTTTTGCATTTCCTCTTTTGATGGTGAGTTTCAGCCTGGATTTGTTTATAAGCCTCTGCTATAGCCAACATTCCTGGAACATCACTTGAAAACAGTATTATATCAAAGTCTTATTTACAGATAAATGTTGATACCATTTGTGTAATATCATTCAACAAAGGCCATCAGAAATAATTATTTTTGCCTTTGGTTGGAATTAAAAATTTGATTACAGTACTGGACAGAGATGTAATATCAATATTTTGGTCCTTCATATTAAATGATGGAATTATATTGATGGAATAATAGTATGCTGCAACCCATTGGCTTTGGCACTCATAAATGAATGCCATTTATAATGGTTCTTTATCACAAATACTAAAGTTGTGGCTTTTCTTTGTTCCTTTAGAGGTGGAGATGAAATTTCATTAAAAGTTATATCACTGTAATGTCTGTTCTCTTCATCAAACAGTTTTTAACTTTTTTCAGTAACTTTATTATTATTGCAAGGAATATGCCTCAATAATCAGTTGTGTAACTTTTATTCTTGATTATTGACTTTAGTAGTTTCTGATAGTTCCTTACAAGATCACTGCACACACTGACAGATATTTTGCTCCATATTCCATGGCAATAGCTTCTGGTTTCAACAATCCTGAAGGATTTATGTCTCTTACTTTTTTTTTCTTCAAATAGTCTCATAAATTTTCAATGAGATTTAGGTCAGAACTTTATACTGTATATGCCAATATCTTAATTTTGCTGTCATCTAAGTATTTCCTGACAATTCATGTCATGTTTCGGTCATTGTCATGGGACATCCTGTGATGTTCAAAGACAGTTACTGTTTCTCATTTTTCAGGGCCCCATCAAGGAATAAGAAAGATGGGCACAATGATTAAAATAGTTGGGAATCCCAAAGATAAATATTGTTTTTGAGGTTCTTTTGGACTTGAATGCTGTTTGCCTTTGATGTGTATGTTTGTTTTCATATATATATATATATATATATATATATATATATATATATATATATAATTTTCATATTATGAAAATGGATATTATAATATTTCATATTATGAAATAATTGTTGGACTTAGTCCATTTCATAATATATTGTTATTTGTCTACATTAATATATACTTTGAGCAGATATGTGCATTTGAGAGAAATCATGGGAAGTTTGTAGTTCAAAAACAGTAAGTTAACCTTGCTGATCAGACACTTCCTCTGTAGCTATATGGTATAGCACATCAGGCTATATGACATTTTGTGTAAGATACAGGTTCAATTCTTGTCAGAGGACACATTTTCTTTGAGATTTCTCGTACAATCAAGCTGGTAAATGTTAATACTGTTTATTATAAGCAGAGTATTTACTTAAATATTTGTATGTATAAAAATGATGTATAAACAATATATATATATATATATATATATATATATATATATATATATATATATATATATATATAATCATCATCATTTCAAACTCAAGTCATCAGCCAAATTTTATGAATGATTTACAAGCATGTATCCCAACTGATTGATATTTTAATAGAGCTTTCCTTTCATTCAATCATTATTTTTTAATCAAACCAGGCTAAAACACAGATTTCTTCATTACCAATCTCTTTCAAGTTGGCTTATGGTCACATCATGTTGAAACACTAATACCCATGTGATCTCCAAATTTAAGCAATGTTGAGGAGCCTGGTCAGTACCTAAATGAGTGACCACTTGGGAACACCAGGTGTTGTAAGCTTGTTCCAATTTCAGTTGGGTTTGTTATATTCACTTATGCACAAATACCCTTCTCTCCCCAGTTATGGGTTAATTAGTAAGGCATATAACTAAAACATTATTATTTGTATTAGTAAAATCATTATTATCTCCAAAAAAATCTTACAATCTAAAAATATTTTCTGGTTTTAAATAACCTGCAAAGGGTTGATAAGCTGTAGAAAATGAATGAATGAATAAATCTTTCAGATCCTTTCATCTGGTTTTCATCAACCCACAAATAATTCACTATATGCTGATCTATGTTGGGCTTTCTCCTACTCAAGAACGTTCATAAAATTGGGGTCACAGTAATCCAGAGACAGACTGTTCATTTAAATAATAGCAATGTGTGGTAATGAAATATTTTATTATGTTTTAGAATGTAGCTTTGGGTTTAGCAAAGAATTAGATTGAACTTATAAACTTGAATAAGAGAGACACACACTGAAGCAGTAGCATGCAGAAGTTGGTGGGGGAGCAGAGTGTGCCACAATCCCAGGCATCCATATCCAGAAGGTGTTCAATCAAAGAGTTAAATAAAAATTTATTTTAAATTTAGTTTGAAAAAGTGGTTATTTCCTGTATCATCTGTTCTTACATACTTAAAATGTCTTTCTTTCTCACATTTCTCAGTAGTAGGCCCTATAGGCCCACCTACTTGAGTCTTAGGGATGTACAATCAAGGAGTTGGCCTTGGGCATCATCAAACCTCTGGACATCACTGCTTAAAAGTAAAGATAACAGGTGGTATAGACTTCCCTTGAATAGGGTGGAGAGATCAATGTTAGTATCTGTCTATATATCTGAGATGAAGTATTATGCACATTATTTACATTATTTGGAGTGTTGTCCTCATCTTTGTCGCCATATTTATTACAATGTTTCAGCTGTTGTATGCTCCAGCCTTTATCCACTGCTCCATGTATCCTTGAGGACACATGGCACAGTGGATAAAGGCATTGTTTAGATCCAGTGACAGGACCCAAAGAGTGTGAGTTCAATACCCGGTCTATTAAACATGGCACGTAGAACTAGAACAGTCTACCCCAGTGAGTGAAATAAAGGGTTCAGTTTGACATTCAAACAACCTGAATAAGGCTGGAGCGTACAAACGGCCAAAACGTAATAAATATGGCAACAAAGATGAGGACAGTAGTCCGAATAATGTAGTGTAGATCAATGTTAATAATAAATAAACTCAGCCACACTTTTAGAGTCCATTTTTTTTTAATAAAAGAAATAGTCACTACAAATCACTTCTCACACTCATGATATGGCAAGGTTAGCTTCCTGTTATCGATAAATCCAAATCCTTTATTGCATCATGGGATGCGTGTAACAAACTTCACAAGATTTGACACTCGAACCTTCCATCCTCCTTAAAAGTCTGAACCTTTCGAACATTGATTGAACCAGTCCTACTATATGGACCAGAAACTTAGACATTGTCTGTTTGTCTTGAAAGATGATTGGTTGGAACATATACAAATCTACTTAGAAAAATTTAGAACAACAGTTGGAGATCCCATGCAACATTAATACAATTTACGGAGAACTGAGACCAATCTCTCAAACAAAAATGTTTACAGTTTGTCGAGCAGACAGGGAAATTGTCTCATATCGCATCCTTCTGGAAGTGTCTTCTCACAAAAATTGATTTTTATAAATGCCATAGCTCGGGTCCCAGGGTTGGACATTGGGGATCTGGGGACAGCAATACAAGAATGAACAGTGTGGAAAGGGAGGTCAAAGGATAATGATGATGATTACACTATTTTGCATATTATTCTTGCACTTTTTGTTTCAGGATTTCTGATTGCTGACTGCTCCTGCTACTTTTATCACATGGAGGTTGTACAGAATGTTGGCTTTTACATTTAAAAATCAATGAACACTTAGCAAACATTGTTTTGGAAGGTTTCTTGAATACAAATAAAAACTATCATTGCAGAGAAAAACCCCCCCGTCTCTTTGCACCCATTCTCGTTAGTTCTTTGGAGTGGACCAGCTTGTCTTGCTTTCTATTGAAAGGCTGGGTATGGCAATAAACTCTACCCAACATCAAGTCCTCAGATTGGGAGATTGAAGGTTTTAAGGAGTGTGGAACCACCTCTTAATTGTTGTTCGCAGGTCCACCCTGACCCAGGACTTTAGCACCTGTTAGGGTCCCAGCTGTTATACCCCTGTTGCATTTAGATCTCATTCTGATTCATTCTGTATACTGATCAGATGCGAACACCACAAAGGCAGAAAATGAAATAACAAAAGTTGTTTTCTGTGTATTCGTCATGCACTATGTCCAGTCTACAAAGTGAATTCCGATGGTAGCCAATTGCGAACACTTCTGCCAGTAAAAGAGATGCCCCTTGGGACTACCAGACCTGCTTAAAAGCAGACTCTAAGAAAGGCCTGACACGGTCATGGCTGTCATGCATGGAACTGCTGCTGCTACTACCACCACCATAACCTTGTCACCTTGACAACAGAGTTATGGACCAGCTACCACGCAAAGCACTACTGCCACCTTCACCACCACCACTCAACATGACTGCACATTTCAATGACTGTTACCACTTCCTGGCTTGACCTACCACTTCGGCTATCCAGTTTCGATTTAAACAATTCTCCCTAGACTCGTTTACAAGCGTTCCCTTCGCAGTCGAACATCTGGTGTCAGAAGTATGTGGCGTGGGAAATAGTTATAACTCACATCAGCGGCAAAGGATTATTGAACTCACCACCACTTGCTGCCTATGAATCAGACTGAGATCTAAAGGAGCTGTTATACTCTGTTGCATTTAGATCTCATTCTGCACACTGGCTGGATGTGAACACCATGAAGGCAGAAAACGAAATAACAAAAGTCATTTTCTGAGCATTGGGCACCACGCACCACATCCAGACTATAAAATGAACTCTGGCAGTAGCCAATCACAAATGTTTCCACTGCCATGACCTTGCCACCATGACAACAGAGTTGTGGTCTGGCCACCGGCCATCATGCAGGATGCTGCTGCTGCTGCTGCCATGACCTTGTCACCAGACTGACCACCATGCAAAGCACTACTACCACCACCATTGCCACTTTCAGCACCACCACTCAACATGACTGCACATTTCAGCAACTGTTACCACTTCCTGTCTTGACCTACCACCTCGGCTATCCAGTTTTGACTCAACATCTCAACCTTGATTCCTCCCAGCTACAAGTCTTCATCGATACCAACCCACAACCGTCACAGCAGCTTAACTCAAATCATTTATAAGGCTTTCCCTTCACAGTCAAAGCAACAACCTTCATTTCACAAAACTGGCCTCCCAACACCCACAATCACCTAGGCCTACCTTGACTCGTTTACAAGGCATTCTTTTCGCAGTTGACACTGCAACCTCTGTGCCACAGATCAGCTCTACCTTGACTTGTTTACAAGGCATTCACTTCACAGTTGATGCAGCAACCTCCGTTCCACCAAACAGCTCTACCTCAATGCCTTCACAGTCGATGCAGCAACTTCCTTTCCACAGAACTGGCCTCCCAATACCCACAGTTACCTCAGCCTACCTCGACTCATTTATATAGCATTCTCTTCGCAGTTGACCCCAGTGACATCCGCTCCACAGAAGAGGGCTACCAAAACCATGCTAATTCAACGTCACCCTGTTTCAGCACAACAGGTCAACCAACCAATGAGACAACCTACAGCTCTGACCTCCATCTACCAAACATGCACCAACCATATCCTGTGACCTTGGCCACACCATCACAAGAAATGGTTCACTCCCGATACTACACTTATGCCAGATCACCATTCCTGTACTCTTCATGCTAATCCTCGTTATTCCTTTCTCTCGCTACCATACGCTTAATATAATACAGTTACAGGTAAATAGTGAACCCCAAACAAAAACAAATCACTATGTAAGTATAAAAATACATATTTATAGCAAAATGGCCAATACATTTTATCTGTAGTAAAAAGCATGCAAATGCATTGAAAATATTTAGATTTTGTCATTAAATAACCCATAAAGGTTGATATGCCGCTAAACAAAATCAACCATTCTGGTGAAAGGATAAACAAGTCTGACCTTGAAGTCCAATTTTTCCTAGGTTTATATTGAGGTTGATAAGTGGTTGATGAGCACATTTGGGATTGTCCTTCGCTTTGATACTGGATCTTTGATATTTTATTTTCACTTATACACATATCTTTTTAGAAGCAAAGTTAGGTGATTGATCTGTCCCTAATAGTGTTAATGAGATATTAAAGAGATAATAAGTAGATGATACTTTTCAGGAGATTTAAGAAATATTTTTTTTATTTTATTAAACCTTGCATGCTACAACAATCACATGTTGCTTTTAGTATATCTCATTTAACTGAGACAATTCTGCTCTAAGAATTCTAATTAGTTTACCTTAAATTACTATCCACTTTCAATCAATTGTTGCAATGAAGCTATAATGGCAAACATAACAATTCACTTACATGCTAATACCCTTGGGAAAGGTATTAGTCCTCTTCTTCTCCCTCCAGCTATGGGTAAATAGCAGGACAGACAGGGTTCTATAGCCTTAGATGGAAACTGGTCTAGGAGAAGGGCAACTTTGAACTCCAAACCTGCAGAGGGTCGTTTGGGGACCTTGTGGCATGTAGTGCACCAGGTCTCTGTATTCAGTCCTTCAAAAAGGGTAGTTGGTTCTGCAGAAAGCCTTCACCACTATAATCAAATCATATGTGCTGGTGTCTGGGCTGCTGTCGGTTCCTAGGAACTGAGCTGCTTGACCCTCATACGTTGAATATGATGGAAGAGTCCACCATATATATATATATATATATATATATATATATATATATATATATATAAATCCCATGCCCTGTTAACCCTTCTCCAACATTGTTGGCTTAGACATATATACCATATATTCTGAAGGTCCTTCTGTATGGGCAACTGGCCACCTGCAAAAGGGTACAAGGGCAACCTCATCTTTGATTCAAGGACATCAAAAGGTGGAAAGATGTTGCCAATGATCACTCATGCTAGAGATGTGATTTACATTGAGGGCTGGAATGAGGAGAGAAGAAATGAAGGCTTGCCACTGGGGAGAAATGTGCTCAAGGGAAAGAAAATAACAAGGTAACATTAGGGAAGAGTGTCACTCCCATGTGTGTTTGTACAACCATAAGAAATGCTGCACTGCCATCAGCAGCTGAGGCATAATTCTTTGGGCGCAGATCCAAGTTTTCTTGAGACCAACAGATACTATACACAATATATAACAAAGATAAAATTTGTGCAAGATTTAAAACAAATTATTAATCTGCAAAATTTTGGCTTTAAAACACATTCAAGTAACACACATTCAAACAGAGCCAATCATTTTATTTCTGTTAAATATCTGCACATATTGTGTTCACTACTATGTCTGTGCCCCAGGTATACATCAAAGGACAACATATTAAGTAGTCAGTCTGAGTAACAGTTTGGATAAAAGTCTGAGTAACATTTTGGGTAAAAAATCTGAGTAAATTTTTCACCCTCTCAACCTTTCACACATTCATATCACATGCTTCATTCATCATTTTAACAGTAACACTAGTGGCTTTCTAACCTTGTATTGTGTGAACTTCAGTATAAAAAATAAATAAAATTCATTGACAAAATAAAAGGTTCTAAAATTTTTTTATATGATATTAAGTGTATTCTAAAGACTATAAACTTTCACAATTACTTTCTTTGGTAATATAAAAATCAAATCATTTTTATATTAATACCAACTGATTTTTGACTGGTAAGCAAAAATAATTGAAGATGTGTCACAATATTAACAAAACATTTATTTAATAAACAACAAAATGCTATCTGTATTAATAGCTTAAGCAACCTACTTGTTTTGTGTATATAATTATGAACATGGAAGTAAATAGAATAAAATAGTTAACATTTATCAATGTCTATTGGACCACTTTTTTATATGAGTGTGTTTGCATGTGTTAACATATGTATAAGCATATAAAATGATATCAGGTGTATGTAAACTAACCTTGAATGAAATAGACTAGACAACAAACATAAACAGAGAAAAAAAGCTAAAGAATATCAGTAGCAAGAAGTCAAAAAACTAATCACTAAGCTGTTATCAAACTTATCCAGAAATACTGACCGACAATGTGGAATTGTGTATTCATTTTTGTAGAAGTTTAGAAACATTGAAAGATATGAAAATAAGTTGATTAAAGAACAAATTTGAAAGTAAAATTTTTTATTTGAATTAATAACTAACCAAGTGACTAACTATTAAAGGAATGAAGATGACTTTTCAGTCCAGCATGATTTGGAATTACATGTACTCAGTGTACATATTATTTTTAACTGCTGGTTAAATTCTGGCAATCTCACTTGTCCATATATATATATATATATTTTTTTTTTTCCCCTTCCTATCCGAATTGTCTGTGGTGTGTATATGTCACTACGAAATGTATCTTTATGTATTAGACATCCGTCAACTTTCTTTCTCTCCTCTTTTAAATCCACCCACCCACATCTCCAAAAATTCTCTCTGTCACTCATCCTCATATTTACACTTTCTCTAAATTCTGTTTTGATTTCGAGTTGTTTTTTTTCTGTTTTCATTTTGAATTTGTAGGTCTGATGATTTGGATCGTATTTACGATTCCAATGGAATAAATTATGACCATGGAATATTAGTGTTTAAGCCTTTTATTATATCCTTACTCTGTCCTAGACATTGAGTTCTACCTGGATCCTTCCTCTTGAAAAAATTTTTTCTGAAAATATACATGTATGGAATTTTTTAGATATATTTTTCATATGTATGTATATTTTCCACTAATATTATCTATATATATATATATATATATATATATATATATAATGAAGAAAAATATACTGAAAAAACAAACAAAAATCCTAATATGTGATTATGCTGTTTTAATGTTTAATGTCAATGTTGGACGTTTCAGTCTAATAGACCATCTTCAGGACATATTCATAAAACATAATTAACATAAACTATCATCTTTTCATGTTGAATTGTATATGGTCTATGTTAATTATGTTTTATGAATATGTTCTGAAGATGGTCTATTAGACCGAAACGTCCGACGTTGACATTAAACATTAAAACAGCATAATCGCATATTAGAATTTTTGTTTGTTTTTTCAGTATATTTTTCTTCATACTGTCGGATCTATATCCATATATTTGCTTACATATATGTGTGTGTGATGATTGCTGCATCTTTGCAAATGATTGCCTTCTTCTGTACAGTGTTGAATCAATTGTGAACTCATAAATGAGTATGGACTCTAAGGTGGATCTTTAGCATAGAAAAAGATTTGCATTGTTTGAAGCATATATACAAAAAAGGTCACCTTGACAGGATTTGGGGGATTAAATTATTGTCATCTTCATGGATCTTCATGTGTCTCTTCAGACCTGGACTAGATTTACAGATTCTATCACACATCACACGCATATTTTCAGCTGGTCTTGAAGGTAGGTTCAATTAAGATTATATGTAAGAGCATTATCTTGAAATTCAAGGTGGTTGATATCACCAGATTATGATTTCAGGACAATTTTCTATGACCATGCTTCAACTTCTCACTCTCAATGCAGCTAGACTCATAGAGTATACTGCCATCTTTAATGGATTTTTTCCTTTTATCTTTATCTAGGGACAGCTCCTCTCAGTCACTCACATCCATATCAAAAGCTATGTTTTCTTTGCTACAATCCCATATCTCTTTTAGAGTTTGTACTGTGGGCATTTATCAGCTTTGAACTTATCATAAAAAAGATACTTCAAAAACCATGAGTCCTGCATGCAAACAATATGCTCAGTCCACCTCATCTGATACAAAACATTCATGGATTCAATGCATCTTGAAGTACAGGCTCCTAGAATCTTGGTGTCTGTTGTCATTGATAATCGCTTGATATTGAGAATCCTTCTCAAACATTTTTTATGGAAATGCCTCCCCTCTCTCTCCATTTTATATATATATATATATATATATATATATATATATATTATAGACAAGTGTATGGTTGCAAGAAAGAAATACGACAACTGCAGAAATAGATTTACGTGATTTATTTCAATAGGAACGTGTGGGTTTAGGACAGCTACCTTGTGGTATAGTTCATAAGCCAGCTGCCGATCTGGGTTGATCTCTCATAGTAGTTCTCACTGGTTGGCATGGCGCTCTTCCTGCTGACTGCTGCTGACTGCCCAGACTGACAGTGACAGATCTCTTCCCTGGCCTCCTGTTGACTGCTCTTGTACTTCCCTGTGTGACCCCTTTTATGGTGTTTTTTATGGCTTAACAGGCTCGAAAAACGATGCGAGTATAATTAGAAGGGAAGCATTTTTATTGGTCGAGAAATAGGAACTCTTTAAAATATTATTATATTTTTCGACCGGAACTTGTGCATCGGGCCTATGCATAAATGACGATAATGGTCATTTTGTGATGTGGCCTTGTCCCGTTCACATCTGGCTCTCGCTCTTGAGTATGTTAGTTTATTTGCCTGCAAATCAGCCGAGATATGTCTTCTTTTATTTTATAACACACACACACACACACACACACACACACACACACACACACACATATATATATGTTAAATCCTATGAAAGCATTGCTGTAGTCGTAACCTGAGTTTCATGTGCATGTAATCTTCAGGCATCTGAAGATCATGTGAGCATGAAATTTGGATTACAATTAGGGCCATCCTTTCATAGCATTTAATGTTGTTAAGCATTTTTTGCTTTGTCTAGGCAATCTAGGCTTCAAGCACTTTACTGAGTAGGTAGGCTTTTTTCTTTTTTGGTTCCCTCAATGGTTTTATTTTTCTTTATATTGTCGGAGTTAACTCCTCCTCCTTCACTCCGTTAACCCTTTCACCAGGGGTCTCTCTTCCCTGGCTATAAATAGCTGCTGACTTTTTGCCTCTATCTCTTTTTTCCTTCAGGCTTGAGGTAAACTCTCTTATTCCTAGAGGATTTTCAGCTATCAACCTCGAAATGTAGTCGCTAACAAGGGATAGCGTGGAAACATGCTAAGCACAATATTTACACACGCACGCACGCACATACAGAATATTCACACACGCACGCACATACAGAATATTCGCACACACTTCGTCCTTTGTACTATTTCCATGTATTGTAACTTGTTATTAATATATATTTGTGTATACATATATTATCGGTCTTGTTTTGTTTGCTTTCTTTACCTTCTACTTGATTATTTCTCTTGTTGTTGTCTTTGTTACATTTGATATTGTAAAAATTATAGAGGGTCAGTTTTTATTTCTATTTATAACCAATACAAATTGGCTGACCCACTATAATATATATATATATATATATATATATACATAATGTAACAATTTAATTCCTGGAATGACTAGGGTAATGATCCAGGTGAACATTTGTACCTGTGCATGACAGGACATGTTCCAACTTCCACTTTCATGAGACTCAAGCCAAATCTGTCATTCCTTGCAGAGCAGTAGAGGAAGTTATATGTGCCCATGTTATACTGTTGGTGGACGGTAAATATATGAGACACACACACACACACACACACACACACACACACACACATAGAACCAAAGAAGAAGGACTTCGTAAATTTTTGATGTTTGATCAGATTTTGACTTGGTCCATTAATTTTCAGAATTCCGTAGGTGTGTATATTAATTTGTGGCAAAATGAATGCTCTGTAACAGAGAATGGTTGCAAGTAGTTTCCTTAATATTCCGGTGTTCATTCACATCATCATCATTATGAATAGAAGTAACAGCTGAATGTTTATACAACTATAATATGAATGAACAAAATTTAAAGTACAATTTAATTAGAAAGTAAATAATAAATTAACAGAAACAAATGGGAAAAATGAAAACATTGCTTGTTGACAAGGGAAGTAACTCTTTCTTTTTAAATTAGTAATAATCACTTAAGCTCCTCCTTCTTGACATTGGCCAGCAAACAATATGGCGGCCGCTCCTGCGTCATTGTCGTATTGCGTGAAACCTCTACTTGCTGCCTCCTATTCAGCCTTCAACAAAAATGAAATTCCAGATTTTTCCCGAGTGATTTCCAAAAGGTAACCCGTTACAATTTTTAGGGATTATTTATTTATTCTAAAAATATGTTTCCTCTAAGTATATACGTTCTTCTCTAGCTCTTTTTTCTACGCTAGTGCAGTTTCGCATCTTCTATAAATCGCCATAATTCTTAAAGTTATTTTTTTTTTCTAAAAAAAAGTAAAACGGATGATAGAAACGCGTAATGTAAAATGATTTACACTTGTGACTTGTCATATTCGATTGTCTTCACCTTGTGGGTGTGAGGTGCGAAACTGCACTGGTGCTCGAATTTGTTTCTGTATTTTTTTTTTTGATTTCCCATAAAAAATATCGATGTCTGTGTCTTATTCATTATTACGCGTTATATTTTTGTTTATTTCCTTTTCATGTCAATTTTGACACCGTAATAATTGTATTTACTTTAAGTTCTAAATTTCCATATAGCTTCCGGCTTCATCTGCAATAATATCACTCATTAAAAAAAAAGAAACGAACTGTTGAAAGTTGCATTATAATTATGAATCATTCTTAACATCGAATATGCGATAATAATAGCGACATAAATGTTAATTTTTGGCTTTTTCTTTTAAGTTCGAATATAAAATCTAGTGAATTAAATATTTAAGTTTTATTTCTGGCTTACGGTTAAACTTGTTTCTACGAGAATCTAGAATTGTCGTTTCCTTGAAAAGCGTAGATTTTCAGTTTGAAATGAAACATTTTATGAGTCATAATTTTGGACACAACAGAAAAATATATAAACCATTTTTTTGTTTTGTTTTCAGATGACATGTCGATATGATTTCTAACTTATTATTTATCTAAGTAATAATCATTCTAAAATTCATTCGTCTTCCTTGTTCGATTTTTTTGTAAACCACACACGAAGTTGTATTTTTTTCAAGTTATTTTTTTTTATTTCAATTTGTTGTATTTTTTTCAATTTAACTTCTCATTTGAATGAAGTTTTAATTTTACTTTTAGCTTAAAAGAGAAAATGAAAGCTTGTTCCAAACACCAGCAATAAAGCCAAATAAATAAAATTCTTTTTTATTTATTTACCAAATAAATGAAAATCACTCTCAATCTGAAATTAGAACTGATATTCTCGCTTTGTTTTGTTTGATATATCTTGTAAAAAAAAAAAATCGATAACCAATTAATATTGTTATGATGGTGGTGTTGTTATTACTGTTATTACGTATTATTATGGTTGGGTTGTTTTTTTTCTGGGGAAAAAAGATTTGCTTAAAAAACTTTTCCTGAAATTTTTATCCTGTCTGCTGTTTTTGTATTCATTAATTTTAGTTGTCGTTATTTGTTTATTGTGCAGATTAAAAAAAAAAATGTAAAATATTTGTTTCGGTGTTTTATTTTATTTTTATTTTATAAGTAAAATTTTTTTTTTTTTTTAAATCAGAGTTACTGCCCGTAGCTTTTTCCGACTGTCACACCTCCAATCAACTGGCTAAAAAAATAAATAAATAAATAAATCACACCTGTTCTCGTTGTATGGATTTTTTTAATAGAAATATCAAATATACCAAAAAGTGGACATAAAATTTGAAAACATCACACACATTAAATTTGAAAATAAGAAATGCTAAACAAAAGTTAGAGACTTAAGGAGCGAAATTAATCAAAAACCAAAAAGAATAATTTTATTTTCCCTAGTGACGGAGCCATTTCGATTTTAAGATTAATGTGCGAAATGTCCGAGACGTGTGGAAAATGTATTTCGAGAGTGATCAATATATTCAAATTCCTCAAGTCTGGGCATCAGTTACATATCTGTGTATTTGAGTAAAACTTTTCATTTGCTTGATTACATTGCATTGCAATATTGCATTGATCGATTTGCGTTTTAAATCATAAATTTTAAACAGGAGAAACAAAAAAGATATCTGACTTGCTATTCACGCAAAAAGAGAAAAATTGTTTATATTTCAATTGGCAATGAGTTATTTTTATTTTTTTTATTTTGGCTGATAGCAGTGTGAGTAAAAACATCAGCAATAACGTTTTTTTTTTTTTTTTTTTTTTTTAGCATTATTGAAATTTTACTTTAAAAGTGTGATAATAATGTCCTAAGGAGGTTAAAATAATTAGATTAGATAGTTTTACTTTTCAGTTTTTATTTTACGATTTGGAGCAGATTTGAGGAACCTTAATAATTTGAAAAAAAATTTTGATTTACAAAAATTTTACATTCTCCAAGGTGTCCTGCTTTTAAATTTAACTAATAAAAACGTTTCGTTGACGATTTTAAATTTTAGGAAATTTTATGAAATTAAGTAAGGCGGGGTGGGGGGATTAACAGATGTAAAAAAAATATATATATTTTTACCAAGATTTTCAAAAAAAATGATAATTTCAAAAATAAATTAATTCATTTGTGAATAGGTCCTGAAAGTTTCATTAAAATCCGACAATTATTTGATTTTTTGCAAGAATTTCAAAATTAATGTGTTATTTTTATTTATTTATATTTTTTTTTTTTTTTTACCGGAAACTGCGGCTTGAAAATGTCCATTACCAACTCTGTTAAACCGTCGACACAAACAACAACAAACCCCCCAAAAAACAAGAACGTGTTAGAAAGGAATAAAAAAATTAGAAAAATAATTAAATAAATACTTTGGTCTTTCCTTTTAATAATAACAAACATTTTGATGATAAAAGTTTGTTTTTATTCAATTTGGAACAGTTTTTTTTTTTTTTTTTTTTTTTTTTTCATAGTATGCTCCTTTTCAGCAATTTAGTGCCAGTACCTAGATTTTTTCTTACCATTTGTCAATTTTCTAGAAAATGTATCTCCCCTGATGAGAATTTTTTTAAAAAGGAGATATAAAATATTCAAGCAATATTTGAAAAATTTATGTTCTGATTGAATGCATAAAATAAAAAAATGTAATAGTGATAGTATCATATTGACAATTCAATAAATATTGAACCATATTTTTTGTTTCAGTTTGGTGGGGGGGTGAAGTAATAATTAACTTTGGCAATCATCAACTTATGCAAAAAAGAGAAAAAAATACTCTTGTTTTTCAGTTTTCTGTTTTTACAAACTTTAATTTTGCATTAAATGAACCAAGTAATTTTTGTTAAAATTAAAAAAGATAAAAAAAAAATAAATACTGCAAATTTCTATCAGAAAATAAATTTCTTTAATGGTTCAGAGTTAATTTTAAAATCTGGTAACACATTTTTAGTAACTTTGTACATTAGTGGTATATTTGGTTAAAGTAAAGAAACCTTGTAAAAGTTCAAATCTCAGTAATGTTGAATTTCTTTTGTATTTTCTTACATTATTATACTATTGTGATGTGTGAGCATAGACAAAAATACCCCAATGTTATAAAAATAAAACTCATCATACTGAATTTAAAATTATACCAGCTCTATCAAATATTTTTATCCTAAAAGAGAACTTTAGGAACCAATAATGACAATATTAATTTGTGAATTGTTCAAATTTTGATTTCTATGTTAATATATTCATAAGCTTCTACTTAAAAATTAGAACAATTCAGCCATCAATTGAATTGTACAAGAAAAGTTGAGATTAAAAAGATGTATTTTTTCTCATTAATTTTCACAGCATTTGCATGTCTTGTCAATTTTTATGTGTCCCGGTGACCTTAGATTAAGTAAAAATAGATCATTTTGTTGTGTAATGGTTAGCAAGCTTATCTCCTTACTAGTGAGTTCAGTCTGCACTGAGTGTCCCCTACTTGTGCCAAAATTAAATTTTTTTTTTTTTTTTTTTTTTTTTATATGTTACTTGGGAGAGGCTTTTTACAGTAGTTGTCCCCCCCCCCAAAAAAAAACAAGGAAAAATATTGAAGAGGTCAATTAGAAGTACAATTTTTTTTCTCAATCTGCATCCAGATTTTGAAAAAACTTTGTTTATATGCTGATCAATAGAATATATGTATATTAGAACTAGTAGGTGGCTTTTAGTATTACATGAAATTTAAAGGGTTTGTTAAAAAATACCTATTAAAAATACTTTAGTAATAGCTTTGTTACTCATTTGTTCCACATCTTTGTTTTATTTTATGCATTTTGGATACTTGTATTAATATTATTGTGTATACATAGATATGGTTATGAAATTGGTTAAATGTCCCATTACATCTCAAAAAATAAATTGCCACAAATTTTCTAAGAAAATTATTGTATTGTTGCAGGTATTATTTAACAAGGATTTTTAAAATTTATTCTAGGAAGCATAAGTGTTCGGTTATCACCAACTGACATGTACTGACTTTATTATTTAGATTTTTGTTTTTCTGCAAGTAGTCTTTGAAACTGCCAAATTACAATTTGTGAAAAAAGGTCTTATTTTAGAAAATGTAACCATTTCACCTGCATTTAACTTTGCTTCTTTTTTTTTTTTTTAATACAGTTGATTATAAATTAAAATTTAATTAAATTTTGATTTCATAATTCAGTTGTAAAATCACCTTTTGTAAAACGAGATATTTAAGCTATGAGTAAAATGTACAGTGTATTATTGAGAAATATAAATAACTTTAGGAAATATACTCAGCATCACTTTTGCCTATAATGTTGCATTTCTGTTATCCATTTCAAAAGTTTAATATGAAAAGTCACTTTAAATTTAAGTCTATTCAGTTTGAATGAATTTGAATGTTCTATAATATTCTTTATGCTATTATTTCTTGGCTTGTTTGCAATTTGTATTTTGATTCAAATAACTTTACTTTAAACCTTTCTTTTTCTGAAGTTATTCAAATTTATTTGGTCAGATGTCATCTTCAAGTTATAAAGTATGTCATAGAAAAATCACTTTAGCAAATATTGTGATGTTATTTCATTTAACTACCTTACACATGTTTTTAACCCATTATTATGTTTTAGGTTAGAGCTAAGGGTAGTGATATTAGGCATTCAATGAAAACAGTTTTTTTTCTGATTAACTCTAACAATTAGTTGAGTTGAGTTTAAATAAAAAAAATTTCTTTTTAAAATGTGCTCTGGGCCCCAATGTTTATTATTAGTATTAAATATTTAGGTGAGGCTCTTCTAAAATTAAAAATATTATTCATGAATGCTATATTATCCTTGACAGTGTTAGGATACTTAGTTAATGATGAATGTGAGACACATTTTTAGATGGCAAGGATGGTAGACATTTTGTTGTGGTTAAGCAATAGGTAAATTGAAAATATATTTTGAAGTCCTAATGAAAGGAAAAATTAATGAGCAGGTGTATCCAATGAAGATTTGGAAATTTACAAAGGTAGAATAAAATGATTGCTAACTATAAATGTTGTAACATTTCAAGGAAATCCTAATCAAAAATTGTAATGAATTGTCATAAAGGGGGGTGAAAATCTTACCTGATAGTACACTGATGGTTTTCATGAAGTATCTTTTTTGATAAAGAGAGGACTGAAAACTAAGTCTGATGAGGTGTCCAAGACAAATGAGGTGAGTGTTTCCTATTGGCTGGTGTGCTGATCAGTTACAAAAAATCAGTACCACAATTGTTTACAGTTATTGCTGGTTGAAATAAAGCAATGTAGAGTTTGCTGCTAGGATGCATGCTGTTGCATGATGACAGATGACAGATGTTGAAAGAACCCAATATTAACATCACTGATGACACAACCCAGAGCATTTTTGCAATGTATATTGAGATGGAGTTTCTTCTCCAGATTTACCCCAATTGTTTTTGTTCTAATACTTTTCTGTTTCCTGTTCATATGCAAAATTCATTTTTTATTTTCTGAAAAGCTTTTTTACTTAATCTTGTATACCAATCAAAATCTATTTATTTTGATATGTAAAGTTGAACAATTGATCATGTGCCAGACATGAAAACTAACCATCTTTTTTTGCACAGTAATATTTGAAAAAATTGTTTCTTAATTTTATTAATCTTCAAGCCTGTTATATCACTTGATCTTAAATATTTTAATTAAAGCTCTTAGTTTTTCTCTCTGAGTACAAAATAGAAAAGACACCCTATTTTCTATGCTTTTTGTTGTTTCTTTAAATTAAAACAATTGACTTCCATTTTTTTTTTTTTTTAAATAGTGAAGAGGAACTCTTCAACCATGATGAAGAATATGAGCCTTTCTACTCTGCATTTGTGGCCTTGTCAGCTCACTATTTGGGAGCAAGTGCTGGTTCAGGTGAGAATGATGAGAAATTAACTTTTAGAAAAAGGAAAATGCATTGTATTGATTTTTTTTTTTTTTTTTGTGAGTAATAGCTTTGCAGAACATGAAAGATTGTCTTGCATGACTATATTTTTTAGCATTTCAGCTTCTTGATGGCCATCAGTAAAAGGATGAGCCTGAAATGTGATCTGCAGGTCAGGGACACTAAAATCAAGCAGGTGCAGAAATTTAAATATCTGGGAAGTGTTTTGACAGAGGACCGCAAGTGTGAAACTGAGATCCGTAGACGTATTGGGCTGGCCAGAGTATTGCAAGACAGGAGGATTTCATTGGTAACAAGTATTGAGCTGTTACTTGACATCTGTCCTCCTTTATGGCATCAAATGTTGGATGGTCTCCTCAAAGATGAAGAAGAGACTCTAGGCAATAGAGATATATGGTTCTACAGAAGGATGCTGCAGATATCATGGGTTGAGCATGTGAACAATGATTAGGTTTTGGAGAGGATGCAAACAAGAAGGAGGCTTATACTTAACATCAGAAAGAGGCAGCTGAAGTTTCTGGGACATGTAATGAGGAAGGAGGGCCTGGAGAATCTGATACTCACATGTTGAATAGAAGGAAACAGACAAAGGAAAGCAACACATAACATACCTGATGGGCTTAAGCAAGTGTATGACAGAATGTGGTCTGGGGGAGGCGGCAGAGGGATGAAACTTATTGAGAACTACGAGGGATAGGGGAAATGGAGAGCCATGATCACCTACATCCTGAAAGGACACGGCACATAAAAAAATGTAACTTTTACTACTTGAAAAAATGTCTTGTCTAAGAAATTACAACTGATACTCTGTATTTATCTTGATACTGTCATCAACTGTGTGGACCTCTATAATTTTATTGCCTGCAATACTAACCCAAAACATTACATCACCTCTGTTTACATCATCACATAAATTATTGTAAATACTTCTAAATAAAAACAGATAAGTTGAAATTCACATGGTATATTTATCATTTAAATATAATAGTATCCACCCAATTTTACCAATATTAGTTATTACCAGTTTTAGTGTGAAACGTTGGCTTTCATAATTCGATGTAGACTTTTTCTATGTCTTCAGACATTTTTTTTCTTTTTTTCAGTTACCAAAGCTAATCTACCATGTGTTGTGTCTGCCACAAAAGTTTTGTTATCTTTCCTTCTTAATAGACTACAGAAGTATAACAGCAATTGTACAATACCACAGGTAGGAAGCTTATGAATTATTTTTCATTGTGTCTATATATAATCTGCTTTGGCTTTTTCTGTTTATATTTTTTGGGAACATGTATTGACTTTCTTAATTCTGCTACAAAAAAACAAAAAAAAAACAAACTGAGACATTGATTTTGCAGAGAATTTGTCTGTATCATTTCATAATTGTTGCTATTCAAATTCCATCATTTCAAGCAGTCATAAAACTGGAAAATGATGGGTAAAAATGTAAAAGTAAATGCCAAAACAGAAAAGAGAATTTGAAAAGTATCTTTTCCTATGAAATTCTTTTTACATTTTACTCAATTGCTTTTGGGCAAAATTGATATGTTGAATAAATAGCACTTTGTTTTGTTCCTTGAGAATCAAGATTTACTATTTTCTTTCATCTCAGAAATACATCATGATCTTGATAAAAGGTCTTTGTGAAGGAACTGCCAGCTTACCAAAACAAGAAGTTGTTACCTTTACTGCCATGCTCAAATCTGCCAAATCTCCAGCACACATCACTGAAACAACAACAGGTATGTATGTGTCATTGAAATGACAGTTTCTGTAGTGTTACTAGTTACTGACTCCTAGGAAATAGTATGCACTCAACTGTCTCATGGGTAAAAGCCATAGCTATTTATAGTCTTTGTGACTTTTTACATAAATGAGTCAATTCATTTCCCAGTACTGAGGGGTTTTATCCCATTATTTTTCCCTGGTACTTCTTCTGGAAGCTTTTGTCTCCTCACTATTTTCCTGCCTTTCCCTAGGAGCTTGCCTAGATATGAGAGCTCTTGACCTTCTTTTTTCCTAGGAGTGTTCCTCTAATGATTGTATTTGTTCATCTTCAGAGTCTATATTACTTTCAATTTCACTGTCATGTTTGTCTTGCTTTGACATGACACTTTCGCCTTCATTACTTTCAAGCTCACTAAACATTTCTTCATCACTATCATGTTGCAATCTAACTTGGTCTGTATGCACTAATATCCCATTTCAATTTTTTTCTATTGTCACAGTGTTCTATTCACTTTGCATTATGAATCTTGCCTCTTGTAGATGAAATTCACTATTCTTTTTGTACCATAGATTTTTGTTGGTAGCATAGGACATGGTTAATGGGCTCTAATTCATCTACCCACAAGGGTGGACAGATTTTTCAATCTTCCAGCATGTAGTATTGTCCTATAACTTGGTAACAATCTAGGAAGAAATGTTTTTATCTTTTCTTTTCATTGCACATATATTTTCAATCTGTTTTTAATAGTTTTCACCATCTTTTCTGCTAATCTGTTTGATTGCAGATGGTATGGAGGGGCTTGCATCCAATTTTGTTCAACCATTGGCATAGTTCCTCAGCATAGAACCCTGGGGCATTGTCAGATACTAGCATTTTAGGAATTCCATTTCTTGAAAATATTATCCTTAATGCTTGTTTCACAGTCCAACTTCTTTTCTTGGAGACCTGTATTACTTCTGGCAAGCCTGAATATGAATCTACCAGTATTAGTAATAATCTCACTCCATTAACATGGGCATGATCCATATGTACTCTCACCCAAGGCCATGTATATATTTTTGTCTGTCTAAATCATCTTCTGGCTTTGCACATTTTATACCTTTTTATGTATTCTTCTACATCTGTAGAATAGCCTGGCCACCATTTCTCTAACTTTAATCTCCTTTGCATAGAAGTTATTCCACAATGAACATTGTCATGTATACTCTTTATAACTTTGCTCCTTTGCTTTGCAGGTGGAAACACTATACCTCTATTAAAAATGACACCCTTTTCTACAGTTAACTTGTGTTTAACCTCTTTAAAATACCTTTCTGCCTGTGGGCAATTATTCCACTTTTTTTTTTTTTATCCTGAACAGTATACAAACAGTATACTGTTCAATATGGAATCTCGTTTCGTTTCTTTAGCTAATTTTTCTATTGATAAAATATCAGTTTCAACCCAATGCAAGAAAGTATCTTTGGATTTTTCCTCCTCCTTTCTCACTTTCAGAAGTAATAAACCTCAATCTCTATAAAGTGTCTACAAGCGGAATGGTATTGCCTTTCATGTGCTCAATATCAATATTAATTAATATTAAGGCCCATCTTAGAATTCTAGAAGACATTACCTTAGGAAGTTCCTTCCTAGGATTAAATATGAATTCTAAAGATCTCTGGACAGATCTTAGTAGGAATTTCTTTCCAATCAGAAATTGATGAGCTCTATTTGTTGTCCATGTTATGACCAACACTTCTTTCTCAATATTTGAGTAGTTCAATTTGACTTTTGACAATTTTCTTGAAAGATACATAATAGGATGACCATTCTGAGCTAATATTCTTGAAATTGAGTGTTCACTTGTGTCAGTTGTTACTACTAATTCCTTTCTAGGGTTGAATATTTTAACTACTAGCTTTTTTGCTGAACAGCTTTTAAATTTTTCAAATTTAACATATACACAAAATTAGTCATTAATTATTCATTTAGTGTTTGTTCTTAGAAATGTATTAACAAAAATAAACTATTTCTCTCATCTCATATTTAATCCTGCAAATTTTCATATTTTCAATTTTGTATTTATCATTGTGGATTATAAAAAAATTCCTAAATGTTATTTTTCCTTCTACTTTAAATCTTTATTTAAATGACATATTACATAAAAAAAAAAAAAAATCTAAATTTTGTTTTAGAAGAAGAGCCTGAACCAAAAGAAAGCAAACGTCCACGACTAGACTTTGGCCAGAATATTTTTGATCAGTTGACTTCAGTATTGGAAGAAGTAACTCCCTTCAACAGCCACAGTTCAAAGTCTGTAGATGCTCCCGTTGAAAGCTTGAATAATGATGGTGATACGACCATTGTTCATGTAGCTGACCCTATTGATGAAGTGCAACTTTTGTTTGCTAAAAAGAACTTGGCCAACCTCCTTCAGCTGAATGGCAGTGAGATACTAGTTGATGTTTGCTCTCGCCTTCCACTCTTAGCACGTTATGTACATAGATGTCGAGAGGCAATTAATGGCATCTCATTTGTCCTACCAGTCACACTATCTGAAGCACTTACTGCAAGAAACAGGTTGGTTCTTTTTTATTTATTTTTGTTTTTAAATAATATTCTTGTATTCATCTCAGCATTGATAAATTTTCAATTGTAATTGATTTGTTAATTTTAAAAAATTTTCAATTGAAATAATTTTTTTTTATGATAGCTGAATTCTCATCTTGATAAAATAAAGATTCCTAACCACGTGTCTGTTCATCATTACAACATTAAGCTTTCTGATACTACCACAATTCACATAAAATAACAGCAATTTTAGATCCACTTAATATTTCACACATAATTTCATTATAAATAATGTCTGCAGTTTGAAAATGTAACATTTAGTATCTTGTCATCTGAATGTAGAAATAAGACAGGTTTTTGTAGTATTTATGCAATTAAATCTTATCTTTGCTAAATCTTATTTCTATTAAATTTCATTAAAAACTTTTGTAAAACTCATTTTGATAAGACCAGAAATATTGTAAAAACACATTTAAAGACCTGAAATATTGTTTTTAAATTTGGTAAGAAAAAATTTCACTTTAAATGATATGAAATTTTTATTTATTTTTTTTTTTTTTTTTAATATGTATTTTTTGCAATTTAAATTTGAAATGGTTATTTTACTTTTATTAAAATTAACTTCTTGAAAATTTGCAGAAATTATGAAAAAACAAACAAAATTAAAATCCATTTTATTAATTTAAAAATTTTTTTTAGCTATCCCTCCTTATTGAATGATGTTTCAATTGTGTGGCGGGCATTCAGTTTACCAGTGCTGGAGCCTCTGACTTCACGTCAACTGGAAAAAATTACCATTGTCACTCTGGGATGCTTGTACTCTTCCATTGTTGTGGCTGTGTCCAACACAATTGTTAATCTGGCTAGTGCTGTACCCATGAAGAATGCTGCAAACAAGGACGAAGAGTTGGAAGATTGTGGAATGACAATTGTCCAAAAAACTGTAAGTATGTCTTTGTGTGTGATGAATGCTTCAGAATACCATGAACAGAACATGTAACAAATGAGGATATTTTTATGGGAAATAGAAACTCAAAAAAAACTTGTTAACAATCACAATGAGACAATAGAAATCTTTGAAACACATGAGGAAAGAAGACAATTTAACACTCAGAGGGTACATGAAAAGGAAAGGGAGGAAAGGAATCTATTTGAGTGAATTGATAGAGAGGAACAACTCTCCCCACAAAGACTATGAGAGATCAAAAGAGATCAAGTATTACTGAGAATAAAAAAAAACAGAGGACATTATGAAGAAACCTGACTCTGCTCCCATCCTGAAGGGACATATGAGAGAGAGAAAGAAAAAAAGAATATATTCACTCTTTTGTACTTGTCATAAAAATAGCATAAACCTGTTCAATTTTATAATTTTCCTTATGGATAATGGATTGAAGTTTCTGTCTGAATTCTCCCACAATACTGTCATGCATGGATGATTTCACTTCAAGAATAGAAAGTTGCCTAATGTCAGGATGATCTTGGAAATGTTTTAATGTAACACTTATACAAATCAGGAAAAATGGGAATAATTTTCATTCTACTTAACCTAAAATATTTCTTTAATCTGTATTAAGTTTGGTTCCTCTTTTAATATTATTGTGAACACGTTCTCAAACCAGCTTAAAAATCGTCCTTTTAAATATAAAAATAGGTAATTCTTTAACTATTGATGGATTATAACTTAAAGTTTGATTGACAGTACATTTTAAGAAATCAAATCAAATTCATCAAGTGAAAAGAATTATGACTTTTCTTTGTATTTGTTTATGTGGTTCCTGAACATTTTTTTTTGATTTTTCAATATATACAAATTTAATTAGTTAACAATCATGTTCAATATATATGTTAAGCTCTTCTTTCTTTGACTATTTTCAAACTTTTTTTTTTTTTTTTTTTTTGTAAAGTTTTTAAATAACTAACTATAACGGAAGATAATTAAAATTGCATCTATTTTATTATAAATTGTATTTTTTTTTTCTTATAAATTTATTTCTAGCCAGAATTTAAAAGATAATACTGATTTACAGGCTTTTCTCCTAGTACCATATAGTATTAAATTTTTACTTAAAAGCATATTTTGTGTCATACCTTACTGTTAAATGATATTGTTGATTGATTGGAAAAAAATTCTTAAATGAAGAAATTTTTCAGAAAATAATTTTATTTTTATATCTTTAAAAAAAATCTATAATTGCATTTCTAATAGTCTTTTGTTTATTTTTAGCTGGAAATTGTCAACACAGTATCATTTGTAATTAGAAATTCCACTAGAGCTGGAGGACATGTAAGTTTGTTTTTCATTAATCTTTAAAACTAGCAAAGATAAAATGAAACAAGTCAGTATAGATTTCAGTTTGATTTAAATGACTCCTGAAATAATTATAAACACTTCTTTCTGAATACCAATATCTGCTTTGTTTTAGAACAGTGGTCAAGGCTACTTCGTGTTTTAGTAGTTGTCAAATAAGGCTAGAACTATGATTGTGTGTGGTGGAGGGAAACCAATGTTAAAAACATTAAAGGATTTTAACTTGCTGCGTTTTAATTAGAAATTATATACCAAAACACATGCTTTTGGTGAGCTGTGCCTGGGTCATTTCAGAATAATTTTTTTCTTTATGAATGTTGAAGTTATTGTCTGATCACAAAGCATGTAGCCGTGTATAAGGCAGACTTTATTTGCTACTCCTCAGCTTCATCACCTGCATCCTGCCTCCTGCATCCTATTACTCTGTTACTTCTCTATACTTCTATAAAATATTCTTGAACTCGCCAAACATTTAGAAGTGTATAAATTGAGATGACAAACTACAGCTGACTACAAAAATGGTGCTAAATGTTTGGTGCGTTCAGGAATATTTTTAATGAATTTCTGAGATCTGGACAAACTGTTATTGTACAATGCTATATTGAATATTATTCCTTTTTATATGACACAATTGAAAGGAAAATATATTATTTCTTAACTGGTAATTTTTTGCTACCTGATAACGCTTATGTCATAAATGTAATGCAGTAAATAATCACATAACTCTGAGATGCCCGTCTATATACAGTGTATTCTCTCAAAACTAACACCATTGTGACTATCAACTTGCTTCTCTCGATGTAACACTCTTTGTCTCATTGGCATTTAGAATAAGTTCAAGATATCAAAAGATTTCATGATGAATTCATTGAATAAGAATCAGAGTTGAATACATAGTTTACCTGGAAAGCTAGTGTAAGGTCAGAGAACAGTAGGGGAAAAACAGTTTGATGATCAAATAATTATGTTGTAAAGAAAATATTTTGTCCCCAAATGTTGGAAAATTGGAATAACCTAATTAAATAATCTAAAAATTGGTAGATTTTACCAATAAGAATGAGTCATTGTTAAAAAAATTAAACTACATTTAAGAAATTGAAAGAAATGACCACTAATGATGTATTAATTTTTTTTTTCTTTATGTGGGCCTTTTTATTTTATTCTCTTAAAAAAATATATTTTTAAATCAGTTAATTTATATTTAACATGTTATTTCATAAAAAAATATTTGTAATTTCATTTTTTTATTTTCCAAAATTAAATACTAGCAGAAATTTTTAGTGGATAATTTTTCTGAGAGATTTGCTTTGCAATTAGATTCTTTCAATTATTAAATATAATTTTTTATTTTTTTATATGTTATTTACTCTTTCCTTACAGGTGGTTCAAAACTTGCACATGATGGCTGCCTGGTTATTATTAAAGGGACTTCAAAGTATTTTGTCTTTAACTCTCTCTCTCATCCTTGAGCGCAAAGATTCTACTCGTTCCAAGAGCCAAGACTCTTCTCAGAAATCTTCCAAAGATTCTTTAAGTGTCCGACCAGCTTCTGCAAAGAGGTGAGGTATTTTATTTACTTGTAACTGTTCAATTGATTGGCGTTTAAAAGCAAAATTTGTCATTTTCTTAACATTGTTTTTTTTTTTTTTCTTCTCCCCACCAAAATAGTTTCCAAGGATTTGGAGTTTTGTCTGTTGCATTAGCTTCAAATGCTATTCAACTTCTGTCAAAATTATTAGATGATTTGCAAGTTGAAGGCAATATTGTGCAGGTTAGTGTTTTTTTTTTTTTTTTTTTTCTTTCAAATTAAACTTTTCTCATTGCATATACTTTACCTTTTTTTGATTATAAGACAATATTGTTGCCAATGGAATTATTTTAGTTTCATTGTTGCATTTGTTAGTTTTTTTTTTTTGTTTTTTTTTTTTAAATAATAAGGATAAAATTCTTTCTACAAGGAAATGTTAAGTAATTTTTTTTCACAAATTGTTTGAATCATTTTTATTTTTTAATGCATCTCAGAATATTGTTTAAAGTTTCACCTTAGATAATCTAAATGTAAAATCTTTTTCATTGTTAGTCTAAAGTCTATTTTTCATTGATAAATTTAAAACTTTCTTTCTAGGAGAAAGATGATGAAGTAAAAACAAGTATTACTGCACCCTTTACTGCTTGGCAAAGGGTGCATAAGCTGACATGCTGTGTCAACTTAACAGACTTACTGTTTAACTTGGTGACTGTTTCTTTTAGAAGGGTAAGTTATAATTTATGATATATTGATATATATTTCCTTTTGCTATTGCAGCTCATTATCAAACCTAATAGCTAATTCATTTTGTTTATATCCACTACGCAAGGTTACATTTATGTTACCAGTTAAATATATTAAGAAATTACAAGTTATATTTTAGTGTATTCATTCATAGAGCAAAGTGATTCTGAAGGATATTTCTAGTTACATGACATAAGATTCAAATTTTAAAAAATTGAATACTTTAGATTTAATGAGGAAACAAAAAATCCATTTTCATAAATGATTTCTTTTTTTTTTTTTTTTTCCAGGCATCATCATTAAAAAGACAGAAGCAGGGTTCAGAGACTTCGGAAACTAGCAGCAGTAGCACATCTGATTCCAATACCTATTATGAAGATGATTTCAGCAGTTCAGATGATAGCAGTGAAGAGGAAGGTGAATTTGGAGTATCAATATATTAACATTTACAAAGATTTTCTATATAAACATAACCTTTTTTTTTATTGTGCTTTACATTATTGCTTTGAAGATATTGTGCAATTTTCTAAAAAAGAAAAAAAAAACAAAAAAAAACTGAAGGTTTGTGGCAACTCTGTATCAAGCAAGTTGATTAGTGCAATTTTACCAAACACAGTCTTCTCACTTATTGTCTGTGACACATTTTGGTAATTCTTGTAACCACATGCTGGTCTCAAAGAAAAATGGAAATGGATAAAGAAAATCACAAACAAGGTAAACACTTCTCAAACAATTTCCAACAAACCCAAAGAAATGATAAATGAACAAAATGTGTCTTAGAGAAAGAAAGAATTTCAAGACAATAGAGAATAAATAATTACAGTGTTGCCTTGTGTGACCAGCAGTAGGAAAATACAGAAATGTAAATAAATCACTGACAGGCCCTTAATATTTACTGCCTCTCTTTTCTTCCAGATGTCAAGCAATGGCAGTGAATAATGAAAAAGTTAATAGACATGCTAGTATACATAAAAAGTGAGTTAGATATCGCAAAAAATGTGAATAAATGAAATGTCTGATAATGTGTATACTAGCACTTCAGTGACAAGTACAATATTTCAAATTTAAAAGATTTGTATAGAAATGACATTTTGGAATTAATCGACTACAATGGTACAAACATAACTTTTATAAGCATTAGTGGTGTTGTGGCCTCGTTAGAGGCCAGAAAGAAAGACACGGGAGAAGGTCGGTTGAACAAGTCTATTGAAATAACATATATACAAAATAAGAGTGTTATTAGTCTTCAGATAGAAGTGTCCGTCTGAACTGTCAGGTTACACTGTGACCTTACTGCTTCTGCCTAGGAATTCTCACAGGTTAGTATTTATGAAGGAGGAAGAGTTCATTCTAATGTAGATAGGTCACCATAACAGGTGGAAAACCAAAACATTTGTAGGACTCACTATTGCAATGGTCTGGAACTGAACTTACAATATTGAGTTATGTCTGTAAATCATTATGAGTATATGACATTAAGCATTGCTAAGTTGACTAAGTTTTTACATAATTCAATTTGTAATCAAATCATTAATATCATTTAAGTATTGTCATGTAGTCTTCTGAAAAGACAAATATTCTTAGTCTTAATATTAGTGCAGCTCATTTTTAAAATAAATATTGTATTAGAATGTTGTTAAATTTTGAAATAAAACAAAACTTGTATCCATATTCTTCTACTGATTGGAACTCACTGAGCAATTGTATACAAAGAAGCAAAAAAAGGAATTTTTCAAACAATCTAGATTTTCATAACATAAACATGGTCCTCTGTTCTGGTGGTGAACAAAAAGGAAAGCAATTTCATTACACTGGAAAATTAACTTGGATCTTTTGAATCTAGTTTGCTACCTTTTTCTACAAACTCATGTTGTTCCCACTTCTTTTTCTCATTACTACTCAGGCATTGTATTCAATCGTTTTTTTGTCAAGTATTCACCAAACATTTAATGTTAGCTTCATTTTTACCTAGGCTCGCTTACATTAGACTACTGAAAAAATAGTGTAGACTTTTTATATCTAATATAAAGACTCTTACAAAATGGTTACATTTTTATGAGATTTATATATTGCATAATAAGCTGTTAAATGATTTGTTGAAGCCAATCACAAATACTCATTGAATTTTGAGTTTTTTTTTTTTTTTTTTTCAAAGTTCTCTTTCATTTGCTATCAATTGTATTTAAATAATACTCAACATTAATGCTTAAACCATAAAGAGACTCTGATCACTTAAATGTTTCTATTTATTATTTAGCATATAACCAATTTTAATTAAGAACAAAAAATATGTGGTAAAACTGCATAATTGAGCAATTTAAAATTTTCTCTTATGAACCAGATATTTTATTATATCTTTTTGTTTACATCATCATGAGATGTTGAAATTATTTGTGTCTCTCAACAGTAGAAGAAGATGATGAACCACTGCTGGGTTTATGGTTTGAAGAAACACTGTCTCCTACAGAAAATACTGACCGTGCACCATCTCCACCTCCTGCTCCAGTAAGTGAAGGAGCCAACAATGGCAAACGCTCTCGTCAGGTCAGTGACGATGATGGGGGGCCAAATTTTATTCCTGATCGAAAAGAACCAGATGGGGTAAGTTTACATGCCTTTTTAAAAAAAAAACCAAAAAAGAACTGTTTAGATAGGAAATTTATAATTAGTTCCAGTTTGTCTCAATTGTATTTTTGAACCAAAGTTTAACAAGAGTTGTTTTTATTCAGCAATTCTTAATGTATGACAACTAAATTCCTTCAGTCATTAGTAAAAGATTGTATAAGTAAAAAAAAAGAAAAAATGGATTTACAAAATAATTTTTATAAGTTTTTGTAGTAAATAAATTAGTTTAAGGAAATACTAATTTATTCTAATTGTTTGTTACTTAAAAAAGACAACAGTGGTAAATATCCTTTTAATTATTTATTTATTTATTTTTTTTCAGTTTGTCCACCTTGCTGCTGATATCTTAAATTTCATGAACCTTTATTTCGTCAACTCCACTAATCCAGCTCTGCAAAAACTTTTAAGGTTAGATATTTGTTTATGAAACCAATGGAATATTTATTTGGTTATAACTTAGTCTAAAATGTATACAAGATTTTCTAAAGTTGTATATTTAGAGATTTTGAATGAAGATAACGATTTCCATTTTTACTGTATAAACATGATTGCTTTTTGTCTAATTCCCGGAATTGCTTTTGCTGCAATATTCTTATTAGCATGACTTGAATAGTTATGAATTACGTGTAGTTGTTTTGTAACTATGACAGATATTTTTTATACCTAGTCATATTTTTTTTTTTTTTTTTTTTTTTATCTAAGTATATGAACAAACTTTAGAAATGGTGTGAAAATATATTGGGCAACTTGTAGTTTGATTCATAATCGCTGATCAAATGTTATAGTAAAGGAAATAAGATTTGGTTTCAAAGTCTTTGTTAATATCACATGACATGAGAATTTAAGTGTCAGAAAACTGTATTAATGATTCAAATATTCAAAATGTTCATTTCTTTAACTTGAAGGGATGCCTTGAATGAAGAGCACATGTCCAATTTAGCATTAGTGATCAAGGAACTGGACAAAGAATGCTGTCGCTCTGGTTCAGGTGACTATGAAATTTTAAACTTTTTCTAAGCTTTGAATAATGGGGACTGATTTTAAGTTTTAAAAAATGATAAAATGAATAAAGATCTTCATGTAAATTATTCTGCGCACTCTTATTGCGAAATTTGAAAATACTTGACAAGCTAATTTCCTAAAATTTTATTTTAATTTTATTTTAATTTCATTTTTTTTTTTTTTTTTTTTGTGATAAAAATGTAAACAAAAAAATTTAAATCTTAAATTGACTGCAGTTTGAGACACTGTTCCTTCTACTTTTAAACAATATCAAATTAACAGCTGTAAAAAGACACATTTCTAAAAGAAATAAATGCAAACTATAGTCCATCCCATATGTAGCATGTTGTTACTATTTTCTTATCAAATCATTAGTAAATTGAGGTAAATTATAATCTTAGTAAATTTTTTAATTTGCGAGTAGTTTTATGTTGAGTAGATGGATGTTAAAAAAATTATCTTTCTCTCAATAATCAAAGGACATTTATTAGTCTTTTTAAACTTGAAAACTAGGCAAGAATTCACAAATAAAAAAACTGAATTGAACAATTGGATAAATTATTGAATTCAAAAAATATTGTAATTTGTTTTGAAATTTGTAAATTGGAATGCATGTTTCTACTATTCACTTATAGTTCATTATTTACATTCAGACTAATGTTCTCAACTTTGTTGCTACTATCACAACATTTTCGTTGGTGTGCTCTCCAACCTTCTTCAGCTTACCTGGATCAACAAACACCTGAAGAAGGCCAGAAAGCACTATAGGTGGAATTTTGTGATAATGACAACAAAGATGAGGACATTAGTCTGAATGTAAATAATAACTTCTCATTTCAGAAATTCAAATAGGAACTTATAATTCAGTTATTCAGCTTGACATTTTGTATTTTTGATCACCCAATGAAGATGGAGACCTATTGATAAGGTCATCTAATGAAGATGGAGACCTATTACTAGTGTTATTTTTATTTTATTTTTTATGTTTTGACTAATGGGAAATTAAAAACAAAAAAATCAGTCTTTAAATTATTTTTATATATGTAATTGTTTCTTTAAGATGACTTTGAAAATGCTAAAAATTGAACTAATTTTGCAAGTATGCAGAAGTGAAAAAAGTATCCCTTATCATAGAGCTAGCCTACAAATTTGTATAACTGAAAAAAAATTGCTATCTTTTTGTTAGAATAAAGAACATTAATCCTTATTAGAATTTCTTGTCGAAACACTAATTTGAATACAAAATGTGTTAAATATTTTATAAACCTTATTTTTCAGACCGTACATATGAAGAACTCTCAGTTGCTTTAGCAAAATTCAATCACAGTTTGGTTGCCACTGGTTCACTTTCTGCTTCTTTACAAGTAAGTTTTTCTCATGGCATATTTATCTTCTCTCTTAGTTTCTATTACTTTTCACTTTCATTTAAATAAAATTCACTATTTCCATAAATAGAAACTTAACTAACTTTATTTAGACTTAGAGGAATATTATAAAAAAAACTTTATGCAAAATGTTTTTATATACTGCATTGATATTTTTGTTGTTTTATTTTAAGGATTGCCTTTTGCTCAATCTTGGGGTAAGTCCAGTAAGTTCTGAACCTTGGCCAATGACTGTATATTCCCGAACACTTGCTGTTCTAGCAGAAGTAATTCTTTTGCGTCAACAGAAAGAACGTGAACTCAACATCAAAGCAATTAAGAGTGTTACTGAAGCACAGGTAATTAATATCTGGAATCGGTTTACCCTTACTCTTAAACAGGCTATCTTAACCTTTGACAACAAAACTGACCAATTTGAAGGTAAGTTAAGTTCTTGTACTTTCATTTTAATTTCATATGATAAGAATATTTGCAAACTACTATTTATTACTTAAATTACTAAACTGTATCTTATTGGTGTAAATTGTTTTCCTCTCTGTTGAATAAAATGTAGCATTTTTTTAAATTCCATTTTTATATAGTCAAGAGTTAAAATTATTTTGAAGCTGGGAAAAATATTTGAAAAATCAAAAATTCAGATCAGTCATAATTTGTTTAAAAACTTAGGTCTATAAGTAGTAATCCTATATATGATTATGTAAATCCTGAAGTGATATAAAATGAAATGAGTATTTTAGGATTGTGTGTGGTTATATCTAATATTAATGAATATTCAGTTTAATTGTACATACACATGCATATATCTGGTATGTAAAAATGTTTTTTTTTTAAAAAGTGTATGCATTTTTTGTTTATGCATTAAAGATGAAGATTATTCCAACTTGCAAATATCTATATTGGATCAGAAATTAAAATGATATTATAAAATTTAAATTTGAAATCTGCTTGACTGAACTCCTGACTTCATTGAATCTAAATTTGATTATTTTTCAGATGTCAATGTAGAGCACCTTCAAGTTTTACTTTTCCTTTTTCATAGTTTGCCTTTAATGCAAAAAAAATCTCTCCTCCTTCAATTAGGAGAACATATCCTTGAAATTTCACAGATGGAAAAAAGGTTTGTTTAACTCATTTTATTATTTCAATCCTCAGTATAGGTTTTTTTTAATGTTTCATTTTCTAATAAAATCTGAGTTTATTTTATTAATGCTTTTTTAAGTGGATAAATAACTTGTTTCTGTCAAAATATCTGCCAGTTTACAGTGGCTAGAAAAGTTGTTTAAGTTTTCACTTTTTTCTTTTTCATCTCAATTTTTAAAATTTGCATAAATTATGAAATTATTGACTTTTTTTTTTTTTTTTTTTTTTTTTAAGAATTTCAAATCAAATAAGAATGTCAATATAAAGAAAACCTCAGTCTAGGCAAAATCAGCAGATGGAAATTCTCAATTTACAGAAATTAAAACTAAAACGGAAGTGTGTGTGTGTGATGTATATGTAGGAAGGTGAATAAAATGTATATATGTATGTGTAGGAAGGTTAATAAAACAAGGAGAAACTAAAGGGCACCAATATAATCAGTATGATAAAGATTTATATGACAGAAATGAAGCACAGAACGAAGAGTTTTATATTTGAAATTTTTGGACATGCCTATGTCCTTCATCAACAGTCTGAGGAACAAACAGAGAAATGGGAATTACTCATCAACAGTTGTTTTTGTAAACGGAGTATTTTCCGGTGAAAATCACATTATTAGCAAAAACCAGATCTCTGTCTGACTCCCCAATGGGCAAAACTTTTCATGAAAATAAATTTAAAATTTTGATCAGTGTAAAAGTGTTAGGCAGTTCTATTGTTACTATTGCATTTTGTGGGGGAGGGGAAGTGATATTGTAAACATTGATGAAGAGTTATAGGTTGGAGAGAGGGGGGAAAGATGTCTAGTGTGTAGCAAGTTGTAGCAAAAATTGACAGATCATGTGGTTGAGTGTTGAAAGATGGAACTGTGGTTAGAATATGATGTGATGAAAAGGGAGAAAGGGGGTAAAAAGAATATATATTAAATTCAAAAAAATTAAATGAAAAGAAAAAAGTGAAGGAACAAAATATAGATAAAAATTTGTAAATCTATTAACAAAAAAGGTTTAATAAAATAAAGGAAAAACTGAGTGGAAAAAGCTTGTACATATATAGATGCACATGTGTATGTAAGTGTGTAAATATACCCAAGCCACCACGCAAACATGAATTGCCATACACATGTAAATACATGTACAAAATTAATATGTATCTTCAATAACCTTCCTCTCTCCTTACATAAGCTAGCTATATATATATATATATATATATATATATATATATATATATATATATATATATAGTAATAATGAAAGAAATGTTAATAGTGAAGGAGAAGAACAAAATGAATTTTCACTAAAGTCTGTGATTCATAAATAAAACAAACAACATTACACAAATTAAGAGATGAATAGATACCAGTAGAAGTCAATAATATTATATAAGGAAATGAAAAAAGACCAGAAAACAGTAGCAAGATATGATAGTGTGACCATCTTTGACTGAAGCATGTTTACTTTTCCTTCAGAGTAACATTTTTTACTTAGGTCACTTTATTTCTGATCAGACGTTTGGGTGATTGCTAGTCAAATTGACATTTTCAGATGAATTTATCATTCTTGTGAACTTATGCATTTTTCTGAGCAAGTCTGGTGTAAGTAAAATAAGGTAATTGTGAAGCTGTTGAAAACTTGCATTCTTCATTGTGTGATAAAAATTGGTACCTTTTGGTTTCTTTCTGGATCAATTTATAAAAAGAAATAAGATAGTGGTAGTAAATGAGAGAGAGAGAGATGGTCATGAGAGAACAATAACAAAATTTTTGGCTCTCATTATTTGCACATGTTCTTTGGAAGACTTGAAATAGGGGACTGTAACAGCTGGACCACGACAAAATATGCCGGGTAATATGTAAAGGAAAATAAGTTTATGGGTTAATGAAAAAAAATTCATAATTTGTTAAAAAGAGAAGGAAACTTCTAACAAATGGCTATTGTGTGTTGTTGGGAACTTATTTAAAAAATATGATAAATTCATTTTTTAAAATTTATTTTTTTTAATTTTTGAGCATAATCCTTTGAACTTAAACTTATTTTTCTTTGCATCATACACATGCTGCACCAGGTATTGGATGCCATATTTGACTGGTCAAGAAATGGCACAGTAGTTTAACTACTCCTAATCTAATCATGTTATTTCCCTGTAATTGGCCAAACTTCTCAGGTGGGAAGTTGGGAGCAATATTCACTTACAAACATTAAGTGAAATTATCATTGTTGTATGTTTTTGATGTCTCTAAAGTTCATGCATGAACATCATTACAAATTATGGCAATAACACAATGCTCAAACAAAGATGGACACACAAGTGTGCTGTTGTCATCTCTACACCAAAACCAGAAGTTTACCAGAAAAAGGTTATACTTTGATGATAATGGAACATGTCTGCAAGGAATTTTTTATTTGGAACTGCTTGATCTGAACAAGACTTTTTACTGTGTTTTTTGCAATCAGTGAAATATATCCACAATTGCTGCAAATCAGTCTTTCACAACAATGTCAAGCCACATTTTAAACAGATAATCTATGAGTAATTTGCAGTTAGTGACAAGTTCTATTGTACATGGCTCTAATTGTGTTCTATCTTTTTTTTTACTCTCTGCAACACTAGGAATAAGTGGGCCTTCTGAGATTGCATCAAGGCTAGTGCTAAGTAATATTTTAGTTAGAAAATTTTTATTGATAGCACAAAATAGTTTCTTACCAACCTGATGTTGCAATTTTCAGTTCACAATAAATACAATTTATGATGATATTTGCATATGACTCCTCATAGTTACTTTGATTGTACAGATAAAATTTATAATTGTTTATTTTACTTTGTCACTTAAGACTAACATTTTTTTTTTTTTTTTTTTTTTTTTTTTTTTTTTTGAGGTATAATTAACCAGTTATTGCTGTAGTTGAATTTTAAAATATTTTATTCTGTCACCTTCTAATTTTAACTGATATAATTTTATTTTGTAGCAAACTTGTTGGTTCAATTCCCTTACCATTATCACGGTTGCTATTGGTATTTGACTACTTGATTCGCTTTTTCTATGATCCGCCCTCAATTTTGATTGATCAAGTAAGAACATTTTTTTATTTATATTCTTGTACTACAATTTTTTTTATCATAAGATATAATGCTTTGAAAGTAAAAATGATGTATATTTTTCTGCAAGCTATAATGTATAATGTGGTTGTTATAATAATTAATAATAGATTTCCTTATAAAATAACTTTGCTATGATATAACACTGTTGAATTGTGGTTAAATACAAAAAAACAACCTGCATTTTATTTCTATTTGTGAAAGGATTTTTAAAAAATATTTTCATTGAAAATATTTAACATTAAATATAAATTTTGTTATCAAATAAAATGTTTTTTTTAAATCTTTTGCCACCTCAAAATTACAGACTTTTTTAAGATACACTGAACTCTGCACTATTTAAAATTTCTGTTTTCAGTATTATGAATCCTTTTATTTACTTTTTGTTTTAACACACATAAAATGTGTAAATTTCTTTATAGGTGCAATGGAATCTCTTTACTGTACATACATTGGGTCAAGCTGGAGAACGGGAAACCAGTCTACCAAGAGCTAGCCAATTTTTCCCCTGTAGAGATGTAGAGGGAAATTTCCGAAAAAATCTCACCCCACAGGAGGCAACAGAAAGTAAGGATGACATTTCCAATCTCTTTCTTACATATTTGTCACTTTGTTTTTAATTTGTAAGATTATAAAGAATAATTTCTTGTAATGACTTCATCTTGAAAATAATAATTACATATTACTCATAATAGAATAAGATTTTGCAGAACATAATGATAAATTTTCCAATGCTTGAAATAATTTTATTGATTTTCAAATTTTTGAAAATTTGAAATAGTATAGTCTTGGTTCATTTTTTTTTCTTTTGCCAGCACTTTATCTTTAATCTTTCATCTAAACAATTCTTTTATTGCAAGATAGATGTTAATTTTTTATACTTTAATCAGCAAACATTCATTTAAAATGTTATTCATTTCCTTTTCATTATTATAGACTTGAACTATATAAATACAATTTGAAACCTTTTATTTTATTTTCACATTTGTGTGTAATTTATATAATGTTAAAATGTTTTTGTTTTTACTTTTCTTTTCAGTTGGCACATTCTATCCTCGATTTTACAATCTGGGTTCTACAGAATTGAATACACAAGATACTCCCAAAGTGGATGGCTTGGTAAGAAAATAATCTCTGGATATATTTAGTGTAAAATTAGATGGTGTACACATGAATGTTGGTGACTTGTGGATCGGTGAAGATTGACTGTAGTCAGGAGAATAGTTTCAATGTGAATTACACAATAATTTCCTTAGCTGCATAATATGCTACATGCACTTTTGAATTCAGTTGTCCTTCTCCTAGACTGGTTGCCACCCAAGGCTATAAGACTCAGTCTGTCCTGCTATTTCACCCATAGCTGGGCAGAGAAAAGGAAGATTTATACCTTCCCCAAAGGTATTAGCACGTAAGTGAATGTAATGAACTCGATTGGAATTCAAACTCAGCTTTCAGATCCCACCATCCAAGCCATTATCCATTAATCCACTGTGCCTCTTTTACTTGTTAATTTATATTTAAAAATAGAATTTTTGTTGAGGATTATTTGATAATGTTTAATGTTCATATTTATTACTTGTTTAGTTGGTAGAATTAAGAACAAAGGAAGAATGACATTTAAAAATTTGGAATACATATACTATTTGGATATAAAAGGTGTGTTAATGATATACATGCAAAAAAAAAGTTAACTACCTTTGATATGATAAAGAAAACCAGAGTTTATTAGATTTTATTTATTTTTAAGGAAATTATGGTTTCTGTTTTATGTATTTATAATACTGAATAAAATGTAAAAATCAATAAAATAATTGTTCTTTTTAGAGCCCTATTTTCTGAGGATACTTGAAAAATATGAATTTATATTTCGTATATGAAGATTGAAAAAGGCATTTGAAACTCTACATTACCCTGTTTTCTAAAACAATTTTAAAGATTCTTTCATTTTAAGAATTTATAATTGTTTGCTTTTACCAAATTGAAACAAGATATTTACATCATATTAATTTTCAGGCTTGCAGCTTTCTCCTATCTAGTACTGAAATCATCAATTACAACAAGCTCTATGATGCATGCATTGGGCTCTTGATGGCTGGCTCCAAGTGTGATACTCAGCTTGAAAAACTTACTTTACTTGTAAGTATACATGCCATAATTCATTTGTTATCAAATAAACATCTCTTGAAAATAATGAAGTGATTATTAAATTTAAATGTTTAATTATTTTAGATATGTTTGTATCAAGAATCTTGCTTGTAGGTGTAGTCATGTCCTTTTAACCATTTTTTATTTTATTTTTTTATTTTTTTTTTGCCAATATCATGTCATGTCCAACAATTCAGAATGACTCTCCAGTAATCTCATAATCTGACCCCTCCTTAAATGGCTGTAATTGAAAAAAGGAGCAAAAGTTTGTCTCCACAGAATGACACCTGACTTCACTGAACTCTTTATCTATACTCTTCCTTGTTGCAGCATATATGTCCACTTAAATCTCAAACACAATCAGTCACAAGATAACCAGAGACTTTGTAAATTTTTCTCAGGATATCTACTATCCCTGATCATGCACATATTGTACCCAAGTTAAAATTGCCCTTGTCCTTTCAAGGTGTAGCAATTTTATTTTTATCAGTGCTTTAATGCCTGTTGAAAGAATATTTTACATTTGAATATTGAAAATTGTAAAAATTTAGTGAAACAAAATTTTGTGATCTCTTTGACACTTTTAACAGGCTTAAGGGAACAGAAGTTTAAAAAAAAAAGGTTAAAAACTGACCTTCAAGAAGTAAAGAGATTATTATGTGGTAAGCTGGAAAATCAGGATTCAACCCAGATTTTACCATTATAATCTGGTAATATCCATTATGATGTGTTTCTCCTCCATTGCCCCAAGGATATGGCTAAGATAACTAATGAATGACATGGATCATGTATTTTGTTTACATGAAATTGTGCAGAGTTTTTCTCAAGGGAGAGAGAATTGTAAATCTGAAAAGTGCAAATATGGTCAACAAGAAAGTCAAATATTGTTTTACCTGAAGGTTTTCTGCTTTCCAATATGAACACTGGAAAAAGTAAAATACTGATAAAATGAATTACTAGAAATAAGCTCATTTGTTAAACCTTTATCTGATCTTAATATTTATTCTTGATGGAATACAGAAATTTGCTACAAGGCCAGAAAATGTTTGGGTGAACCATATGCAACTCGTGAATAAACAATATTCCTACCATCCATCAGTTGACTGCCTCTCTAATTCTTTACATGCTACTTTACAAGTTTATTATAAATCTAAACTTTCTAGTCAGTGGAGAAGAATAGAAAAATGGGGTGGAGGCACAATCACACAACTAGTTAAATTTTATTAGGTTGTTTGGCATTCATAGCAAAGAGATTTTCCTCAGTGTGTCAATGTTGGCCTTTACCAACATGAAGGGATCTTGTCCTGAATCCAGTGGCTGCAGCACATGGCCTCCACACTGGGTCCCTGATGAGCAGTTGATTTTGGAATGTCAACCTCAAAGTCAATTTAAATGCTTTACTTGTTAGTGAAACAAGCTGAAATTTGAGTTTTTCATAAATGTTGTGTCTTGCTAGAGGGATATCCATGTATTGCTGAAGCCATAACATGATCTTGCAAGCAGTGAAACTGATAAATAGATGATAATTTATTTTTTATTTACATCGAGTTTGTAATTCTTTAGCACAGTAAGGAAAGTGCTTATTCTTTGGTCAAGAAATTGTGATTTCTTTGACTTTTCTAGTGGTGATTTCTTTTCTTTTTCTAGCCCATGTCAGCAGAAAATCGACAGGTGTGTAAATGCACCATGGCCCAAGGAGAGCAATTTAGTAAGAGTAAGAAAGAAAACAAGAAACAACTCAGAAAAATATTTGTAAAACCTACAGTATTCAAATTCCTTAGTACACCATGTGGTAGAATCCATATCCTCCATTAATGGATCTGTCTTGAACACACATATTCAGGAGAACTCTGCTGATATACAGAGCTCATTAAAGCTCAGCTTGTCAGACTCTGCTTTCGGGTGGAGAGGATCTCAGACGAGGCTATTCCTTTTGACAGTCTCTCATTTGGGGAAGAGTAAACGGCAACTTGACCCGTGTATGCAGGGTCTAGGGGGAATTTTTGCATGAGCTTACATGTTCATAATGCTCCATGTTAAAAACCAGCCTTGTGCCACATCTCACCTTGTGGGGTGGTCTCAGGTAAATATCAAGTTTATTAAAGCTCAGCTTGTTGAACTCTGCTTTTGGGTAGAGAAGAGCTTGGGTAAAATTTTGAGAAGGTCTCAGGTAAATACTGACTTTATTAAAGCTTACTGATAAGCAGTATGTATTGTCTGAAACAATTCTACTACATGCCATTGTCTCTTATAACTCCTTATTTCATATGTTGTGGTTCAGAAATGGCAGCACCAACCAGTTTTATTGATGTTACACTTGAACAGTACATAAAAGGCCAGCAATTAAAAGCTTGGCAACAGAATTAAAGGTTTCAAGAACTAGAAAGTTTGTAGTCAGCATACAGCTGCAGAAATTGGAGAAAGGAAATTGAATGGGGTGCTGCAAACTTCATAATTTATTGAAACTTTTGTACAATTTATGAAATATGCTTTACTACTCATTTTCTTTTCTCAGTTATAATATTGATTTACATTTTTCTTTCTATGTTTTTTTTCTTTTCAGGATGCCTCTGTGATGAATTACCATTTTATCATCTGCTGGCGGCTTTTGGCTTGTTTGCCGCCTTCTGTTGAATATCTGCAGATGCTGGAATCTGGTCAGTTAGATATGGGACCTGGCTATATCTTGCACACTTTAAGGTGGGCACCAAGACTTGGACACAAAATATTTTCAGGTTGGATCAAGGTAAATTTATTGAACTTTGCACTACAGACTTGATATTATCATTTCACTTTATTCATATTTTGCAATATTAATTAGCTCGTAACAGATTTGTTTCAGCTTATAAGAAACAATCTTATATAATTCTTGTTCTTCTGTCTTAGGTAAATTCTGTAGGTGCAATCACTTTGAGGTTTATTTAAGGCCAGGGTTAAGACTACCATCGTCATCATCAATAATAATGTTTCAAATTTTCCTGTCTATGACTTTTATTGTCAGACACAATTATTGACATGATTAAATAGTAATTTAAAAAGAAATATTTATACAAATCAGAAACTAGAGTATTTGGGGATATTTTTTGATTATTGAGAATGTTAAAATAATACCTAAATTGAATCCAATAAAACTTTAGAAAATAAAGTAGGTTAATTATATAAAGATGATACTTTGTTATTAATCTAAAATATGCCAATATTTTTCATAGATAATTGAACTAAACAATATCCCAATGTACTTTCTGGGAACTTTTGGTGCGTTTGGGTGTTGTCATTGCACAGGTGACTTTCTTTAGTTAGATGAAAACTTTGATTGCAAGAATCTGCAAAATGAACAGTTAATTTTGTCATTTAAAAATACAAATACTATAAATTTTCCGCTCCTTTCGCAGGATGGCTTAGTAAAACAAGGGCAGACAACTCAGCAAGCTGAAGTGCTGTTTACCAATGCAAATAAAACAGCAAATTGTGTATACTATGATGTGCGATTAGCTATCAACTTTATCCAAGAACAGGTAAGAATCGCTTTTTTCTCTTCATCAGTCGTATTTAATTGCAGATTATCTGTTCTTTTTAAATAATAATTTCAATTTTACAACATAATTTTATTTACTCCCTTTTTTTTTTCACTTATTAAATAAAAATGTCCAAATATCTCTTTAATCATTCTTTGATGTGATCATTTTCTTAAATTGATAAACACTTGTCTTGAAATGATAAAAAGTCTGTCAGTAATCACTGAATATATTGATTTAATATTCTGTTTCTCAAAGGCTTGTTATTCTTACCATTTAATATGAACTATTTTCAATTTGTGTTTGGAAATTCTTACAAATTTTTATATTAAATTCTCATGACTTTATGAAATATTACTTTTGCATTTACAGATAGCAAACTTACCTGTGGTTGACCGTCGAACTGTTCTATCTACTGCTGAACTTCCTGGGCTGTCTTCAATTTTAATGTTAGATGCTGTTATTGCAAAAGTTCAGATCTCGTTAGATGAAATTTTCACAAAGGCCATGGTAAATATCTATTTAATTTTATTTTTTCATATTCCTTTCAAGAAAATGTTTGCATAATGTTAATTTTGGACCTAAGAAATTAAGTCTTCATACAATTTAAGATTCTCTGAAGAAATGGTGTTTGGAAATGATCAGATGTAAACATTTTTTTTTTTTTTTTTTTATTCAGTCACCTGATCTGTAATTTATTGTATAAAAGGAAATTATGAAAGGTTTTATTTTTTCATAGTTAATAATCTTTTGACATTTAAGTTTTCAATAAAATGTACGATTTAAATCTTTAATATGAATAATATATAATATTTCTTTGAAGCTTATGTAAAGTGAAATTTTTTTTTTTTTTAATATTTTGTTTTTTCTAACATTGGTTAAAAATATGTTGGTTTTGAGCTGTCAAATTTTTGTTTTTTTCTTGAACATAAATATAAGGAATTCATTTATATTTCCTTAGGCTGATCCTGATCCATACAAGTCTATGGTAATAGCTTGGGACCTGGTACCATCAGTATTCCGCCTGGTTGAAGTGTATACTGTGTTTGTAAGGTAATACACAGAAGCAATAATTTTTTAATATTTACAAATTGGTTTAAAAAAAAAATGTATTTAGAAAGTTAAATTTGAAGAATGCATTATACTCATTAAAGTGTTTCATAAAATCTTATAATGGGACACAAGAATTGTAAGAGATAAATATTAAAGCTGTTACAAATATGCTTTAATAGAGAAATTGTATAATTTAGCTGTTTTCATAAGTTTTGATAATTAGATGTAATATCCATTTTTTTTTTTTTTTTTTTTTTAAATTGGTCATGGGTTTTAGATTTTTGGTTGAAAGATCAGCTAATTGTGGATAAAGAAATCAATGTTTAATTTTTGTTGTGCAGAATTAGAAAGATTTGTCTATTTTTGTAGACTCATTTGTTTTGTACATCATTGAAAAATAACTCCTCCTACATAGGAAGGGATATAAGAAAGGAAAGTGAGAGAAATTAAATAAAGAGTAGGTATAATAGAAGTACAATTAATGATTACTGTAATTCCTTGCTTGAAGAATGTATCATAGTTTTGAAAACAAATAATAAATAATTTAATTAATTTTATTAATGAAGTTAACATTGGCCAGTTTGACACAGGCAAAATATTTTAGACTTATTAAAAATAAAAATAAATTGTCTTCAATGCCAGATATTGGTATCTTTTATTGTTTTAAAATATTTCAACTGTCTTATTCCCCTACAAATAATGGCTTTTTCTATAGTTTTAGAGAATTCTTTTTGAATATAAAGACATTTTTTTTATATTTGTATATAATTCTATGAATTTTTATGTTGAGGCATTTTTTCCTTAGATCTTGCATTCTTGGACAAGTATCCCAAGTTGGAGATGTGGAACCAACCCAGCACATGCTTGAAGCATATGGCACAGCTCTTAGTATTGGCTCCAGTCGTGCATCTACTGTGTCTGTTTTGGGTCTTGGCGTTGTCAGTTCATTACCTGCACCTGTGAAAACAGCTATTGAAAAATGGAACAATAATATTGGCAGTGAATTTCCCAGCATTGGAGCATGGGTAAGTCAAATTAGCTGTTGATTCGTTTTTTTTTTTTTTTTAATTTGATAAATCATTTTATTCAATTAATATACAGAAAATAAAAAAAAATGTCATGCAAGATTTTTAAGCTAAACCTGAATTCATAGCTATAATTTTAAGATTATATCTTTTTAATTTCCACTATACACTGATGAACCAAAGAATTATAACCACCTGCCTAATAAGATATTGGTCTGCCATATGCTTGCAAAACCATCAGCTATTAACTGATCAGCACAGACTTTACAAGATTTCTACTGGGATTTGCTGCTTGGATCTTAACAATAGGTTCTACTGCAAATTAAGTAGTAGATGTTGCTGGGCTAACACATATAAAAAATTTTCAGTGAGGAAGTTTGTTTTACTGGAAAATATCAGTACCATCATAGAAGACTGTTGCCATGAGAGGGTGTAGTTGGACTTTACTGATGCGGAAATAAATGATATCTGACAAAGTACCTTCTGCATGAAAGATAGGACTGTTTCTCAGTAGAATCTTAGCCAAACCACTCTGCTTTCACTGGTTTGTTTTCTCATGATGTATTCTGATGTCACTGTTTCCCCATGATAACAATGCCTTTGTATCTTGCATGACATCTTATTTAGGACAAAATGAGATTTATTGAGCAAGCCTAATTTTTCTGTTGATGCAGGGTCCAGTTTTAACACTTGCAGTGATGGACATTGGTTAGAATGGTTATTCTGACTGACCTGTAACTGTGCAGCCCTATATGCAATACCGATTGATGTGTTGTGATTCATTCCCTTCTTCACCTTGACTTAGTTACCTGCAATTTGGGCCACAGTAGTCCCTTTTGTTGGTGGGGAAAGACCCTGTTCATTTCTTGCATTGATAAATCTTGACTGCCCAATGATTTTTTTTTTTTTTTCCATTTTCTAAACCATTGTTGATAAATAATCATCACAACTGAACCTGAACACCCTACGGGCAATGTCATTTTGGAAATACTCTGCATCTTTTGTCCATAACAATTTGGCCATTATCAAAGTCACTTGTATTTTTGTTCTTGTCCTTTTACTGTGGCATTCAACATATTACAATGAAGTATAGCTTACCTGTTTATATGCAGACTGATTCTGATATGTGTTGTTATGAGACTGTAGCTGTCATTCTTGCCATATACTACAGGTTATAAAGTTTTGGCTCATTAGTCTATGTGATGCTTTTTTGAATGTTCTTGAAGAGTATACTACTACTTCTTTATATTTGTTAATTCTTAATACACTCATTCCCAGTCTTTTGAACATGAATAGAGGTTTATCCTTTGTTTCCTGTTCACGATTGGGTTTCCAGTTACTTCTTAAGTCTCCTTCAACTCTATAATTCTAACATTTGAAAAACTTTGAAATTTTATTTATTTAGTAGAAGATAGGTTCACCTATTGTTCAGGTCACATTCCTCTCCAGTCTTTTGAACAGGAGTATAAGGTTTATCCCTTGTTTCCTATTTAGGATTGGATTTCCAGTTCCTTCTAAAGTCTTTTCATTCTCTTTCACTCCCAGTAGACACTTGTTTCTTAGTGGCATTATTGCTTTACTTGGGGTGAATTGATTAAAAAAAGAAAAAACATGTTGATGCAATAATATACTTGGTTGTGTTCATTAATAATTTCATGACTGGCTTATGAATCTTTATTTGCAGGTAAAGAAGATTTTACTGAATATAAATTCAGCAAAATCTTCTTCACTGATACTCTTCTTTTTTTTTTTTTTTTTTTTTTTTTTCAAAAGATATCAAAATAATTAGCTAGTAATAATGTCATTATTTATTGAATAGTATTGAAATTTAATAAAAATCAGTACTTATGATTTATTTTCCTTAACTATTAATATTTTGCAAATGGAAAACCTGCAACTATTATATTCAAATATTTATTTTTCAGTTTCTGTGGTTATAAATTTATTTTAATATGAATATACTTTTGTTGTTATAGCGCAATGCTTTTGCCAATGACATAATTCCATCAGAGAGTTATATTGATGTAATTCACAGTGCCCACATTGGAACTCTATCCGGTGAGTAGGTTGTTGAATTTCTACTAATTATGAAGTATAATTTAGTAGTTATTTCTAATTTTTTCGTTTTTTTTTTCTTTTTTAATTCATTTATTTTGTTACTGGCAACTTTATGATGATCGAAAACTTATGTAGAATGTCATATTCTCTGTTTATTTTAATGATTTTGATGTGGAATTTCTATAGACATAATATGTAAGCTTTATATATCTTGTTAGACATATATGTATTAGAGAAGTTAATTGATTTGTGTGGTTAGAATGGCTTTTGATAGTTTTTATTAATCTTTTTCGGATTTTTGTAAGGAAGTTAAAAATGAAAAGATTGTGACTTTATAGATAACTTTTACCTATATAATGGTCGTAGGCAGAATCAATTTTAAATGAAATTTATATTCAATTAAAAATTACTTTTAAAAATTGTTACTCCACTAATTTAATGAGGTACCTATAAGGCATTTTTCAGTTCGGATTTTGAGATTTTAACTTGAGTTTTAAAAATCTAGCAGTTAATTTTTATTAGGATCATATTTTATGAAATACTGAGGAAATGTTTATTACTGTTAATATACTTGTACACTTCATTCACAAAAAATGAATTTAACTTAGGCAATACGTTTTTTGACATTAGGTCATTTTAATAATTTTTAACAAATTTTAATTTTTTTTTATTACAGGACAAGCTCAGTTTTCTGTGAATAATTCTCTTCGGCATGTACTGCAAGCTTTAGTCCGTTTTTGTGGAGATATTGTCAAGTAAGTAAATCTTTTATCTTTATAAATATTTATGAAACTATTTCACGTTATTGAAAGATATCAATTTTTTTTTTTTTTTTTTTAAAAAAAAAAAACAAATTTTGTTTTATTATTCTCTCTCAAATTTTTGGATGTTAAATGCACCAATGGTTTAATTTTGGCTCTTGTTTTAGTAACCTTATTACATAGGCCAATAGATTTGGCCTGTCCTCCTCTTTGAAACTGGAAAACGTACTTCAGTATAAACAATATAAAGGAGATCTTTGAAAGAGGAAGGATGGACGATATAATATCATTTCTCAAAAGAGTGGGTTTGCCAAAAAATATAAACCTAACAGTTAAGAAAACCGTCCAAAGTAGTTGATGCCATATGATTGTGCAAAAAAAAAAAGAAACAATAGCTGAAACCATAAGATGCATAAAAAATAAATAGTTGATACCATATTATTTAGAAAAAAAAAATTTAATTTTATGCAATTAAGACTCTCTTGGCTTTAAATGACCCATGTGGAGTTGATAAGCCGAAAAACAAAACAACCAACCAATCCTCCTCTTTGTTCTCAAAGTTAAGCAATATCGAGGGTCAGTACCTAGATGGGTGACTGCTTGGGAATACCAGGTGCTATAAGCAGATGCTATTATGTGCAGATGGTGCAATTCCAATGTCTCTGAATTGGAAATTGGAGAGCAGAGTTCCAATTCTATTTGAGTTTATTATATTCATTTACACATAACTAATAGTGGCCAGATGTAAGAGGTGATGTGGTTGCAGAAATTGTCTGACAGCCATGACTGGGTTCTCCCGTTTGTGTGTGTCATGGTGCAGAGTTCTGTTGCCAGTCAGAGGGTCTTCCAGCAGCCACCCTCTTGACCCAGGGCAGCACTACCTCCTCAAGCAACTTGATATTGTCCTCTGTATTGAGTCTGTGGCCCTGTGGGAAGATGAATGGATGCATAATCTTGCCATCATAAGTGATCAATCCTAACACCTTTGTAATCACCATTAGACTCACCAAACTATTTCTGAATCCTTTGCACTCTCTACAGATTGACACCCAAACACTCTGAAATGTTCATATTGGATTGTCCGGTGCAAATGCAAACTAGTACAGCATGCTGTTTCCAAATTTCTGGCGGAGTGGATTGTGCCATGATGCTCTTTTTCTTACAGATGCTGCTCAACTGCCTCTACTATACTGTGAAGTCAACAAAATCTAAAAGCAACAACCTACATGTGTGAAATTAAAAATATAAAATGATACCAATTTACCCATCACACTGTATGTGTGTGTGTGTATATATCTCTCTCTCTCTCTCTCTCTCTATATATATATATATATATATATATATATATATATATATATATATATATATATTGTAATAGATAACAAGCTAACCTGACAGGCCATTGCTATTTTCTCACTAGGTACACAGTTCTTGTGCATGACTAAGCTGAAATTAGTAAATAACTATTTGTCTGTAGAGCAATATATTGCTTCATTTTTATTATATTTTTGTTTTTAATTTTGAGAATTTCAGTTCAGGTATTTTTATCGGGTAGATAATGAAAAAAATAAAAGTAATTTCTTGGTTCTAATGTGTTTCTAATTTTCTTTAATGACCTTCCTGATGACATCAGCTCTCAACCTGGTATCTATGCTGATGACACAACCATTTACTCCTGCCTAGATAGTAAGGTTGATCAGTGCAACATGATCAAAATAGCAGCCAATGTTCAAAATTACCTCAAGTCTCTTGTTAACTGGGGCAAAAGATGTTTTCTTAACTTTAATTTAATGCCTCCAAAACTAAACTTATTTCCATTAATCATCTGAGAGATGAGATTTCTATCAGCATGGCTGATGTTAACCTCCAAGAAAGTGATTTGTTGCACCCTCTCAGGCTAACGTTCTCAGCTGGTATGCAGTGGAAAGACTATATTGAATCCATCGCTAAGTCAGCTTCTAAGAAAGTTTGTTCACTGTGTCAGGCAAGACAATTTTTCTCTCCAGACTCTATTTTACATATTTATAAGTACCATGCATCCATGCTTAAAATATTGCTGTCACATATGGTCTAGTGAAAAGTGTTTGTCATTGCAATCCTGTCTGTGGATGGCAAGTTGCCAAATTACATCAGTGTTTAAAAAATTATTTTAACTAGAAAAAAATATTTATATATATATATAAAAATATATATATATATATATATATATATATATATATATATATATATATATATATATATGAAATTTTACTTCATCTTAGTATTGACATGAAATCTGCAAAAGCAGTTTAATCTGATTTTAAAGATTTTAATCTATTAAAAAGTACTGCATTCCCTCTTAAAATTTGCATTATTTTAAAGAGGATAGATTATGAAATATGTAAAAAAAAAAGGGGGGGGTTAATTATGAGCATGTTTTACTTTTTTTTTTTTTTTTTCTATTTTCTAACCTTACTTATTAATAATTCCAGATTTGATTATTTTTTCTAAAGCTGAATCATAAGGTTCATGTAGAAAATATATCTTTAGTAGAATTTAAGATATTTGAAAATTTAAATGTAAATTAATTTTGTTTTACTATTCATTTACAAAAGGTACATTTTTATAATCCTGAAACTTATTATTTTATAAACTTATGGGATTTGATGCTTTATTCTGTTCTTGCTATTTAGGCCATAACATGAAAAGTGCCTGTTGAAAGATATTCTTAGAAACATAACATTGTTTTGAGTCACATTATTTCTTTTGTTTTATGTGATTGTGACCAAAGCAGATAGCCTAAACGCGCATACACGCATCTATTAAGGTTAATTTCCGCCTAGCAACAGAATAAAGGTCACGTAGGAGTCTTATGACATTTTGGGAAGGCAGGTCAAAAGGTTGACTGACCCAATTACCCATAGCGACAAATGTGTAGACAGAAGCTAGACAGGGGACTGATGTAAGCTGGAATTCATGCCAAAACTTAAGACATGTGATAGTCAGAGATTCACTCGAGAGTCAGTTGCTATCTTGACTTTGAAGAGGCAAGACCTGAAGTCGAAGCGCTGGTAGTTTATGAACGGAAAGATAAGACGCATTTGATAGTGATGGAACTTATCCACTTCAACCCAGGCAACTCCGGACAAGAAATATAACAAGAAGTATTCCTGTTCGAGAACCCCAAATTGAAGATGCAGAGAAATTTATATGCTGAGGATTCAGCCTGCGTTTAAAGAAAAAGGAAAACCAGAGAAGAAAGCATATACCTCTGTTACAAGTTGAATTGTGTAAAGAAGGAAAGGAAGAAAGTGTACATCCTTGTTGCAGTGAGTTGGGTTTGGAAACCGAACTGTCTACAGAAGAAAAAGGAAGGAAAGAAAAGGGCGAAACAAAGAGAGGAAGAAAGTGTATACCTCTGTTACAGCCGGACAGTGTGTGAAATTGTGTTTGTGTCGAGAAAAGAAAGGATAATGATAAAAAAAAAAAAAGAACTGAATATAAGATAAGTAATCATATTTTGGGCCTGTAGTAGAAAGATATACATACATCCATGAATATTATGTTCTTGCAAACACCTTTCCACATGTCAAAACAATAATTGTAACTCCTATCCCATTTCTTTTGTGTATGCGTTGGCTTCTGCATTCAATTCATAGTAATTCATACTTATATTTTTGTATGTTCGGGTTCAGCTGAATCCATTTGGAGTTAGGCGAATTTTGATATCCCAACGTAAGTTTTGAGATCTGGTCGTCGGATGTTTTAACTCGTACTTATCTGTTCTTTTATTTTGATATTTGTATATTTGTACATAATCAAATTCTTGTATCAAAAATCGCTAAGCCTTATAGTTCATCCTTGTATTGTGGATCAGTGTTCATGTTGAAAACGAAGCGGACTTGGGAAAGATTACTGTTCGATTATCCCAATTGAACAGTGGTCTTAAAAATATTTTTGTTTACCAATTGTCCATTGTCACGATCTGGGAGAGATAGCTTGTATCTCTCCACATGTGTGAGAATGTATATATCCCCTAGTCGGCGTGTGATCGCCTTATAACCCATTCGTCGACTGGGGTATATGACAGTGATAAAATACAATATGTTCTAGCAATTTACACAAGAAAATAAATGTTATTTTTAATATTTTTTTTAAGTAAATTAGCCTTTAATTAAAAAAATGATTTTGGAAAAATGGGAAAAATAAACAAGTTTCATGTTTTGTAAATTTTAAAAAATTTGAGAGTACTTAAAATCATTCAAAATAATATTTTTTCATTCATTGTATTTCTTTTTTTAATTGATTTTCTGATCCTGTTAAAAAATCCTTTATAGTAAAATTAAGTCTGGTCTATATGAAATTTATTATTTTGGGATAGTGACTATCAGACTGAAAAGCATGATTGACTGTCATTTAAGATACCTCTAGGACTTTCCACACATTGGTGTATTACATAGTATTAAAACCCTTTTTAATGTGAAAATCCCATAAAACAAGTTGCATAGATGTTGATGACAACAAATTTTTTAGTAACATTAATCATTAATAAAAATTAATAATTAAATTTTCATTTTGTCTTTTTCAAAATTTGGTAAAGTTTCACTTCTTTATCATTTTAATGTGTCTGAATAGATTTTTCTTGTCAAAATATTTTTGCTGATTTTACATTTTCATGGCTTGTTTTCTAGCCTGAATTGATGGTTCTCCTGAAAGGCATATAGAGATCATGTGGTAGTATTGGACATGTAGGCCAGAATACTTTTTGTTTTACACATCATTAAATTTTTCCTTTTTTTTTTTTTTTTCCAATTCTGACTCTTAGTTGTTGTCCTGAAACAACCAGCAATAATGAATATGTCAAGGCACTCTTCCCTCTTCTGTTTGATGCTTCTACAGAATACCTGGTGGATATGGTAAGTTAGCACATCTCCATATATGGTGTCCAATTCTTATCATTTTATTTTTTTACTGCCTTTTGTCATAAGGCTTAATGTTGAATTTGAAACTCTTAGTAACAATCACTAATATCATTGTTTGATTCTGCTTTGCATAATACACAGTACAAAGCAAATAATAGTTGAATGCTTATTTAGAAAATTTTCTTTGTGTGTGTTTTTTTTATATGTGGATTGTACTTTCCGCGATTTTTTAACAGTTCAAAATTTGGTTTAGATGTTATCAACTATTTTTTATTTTTGTTTACAAGATTTTGCAACAACTTTTTTTTTCTAATTTTTTTTTCTCATCTAACACTTAAGCACACAATCTGAACAAACATCCTCCCTGTAGAATCCTCTTAATTAGAATTTAAATACACTATTTTATTTTTATCACAGTTGCAAATGATTTGGGTATTTTTTGCTATTGTAGGTTCAATTTTTTTTTTTTTTTTTTTTTTAAAAATTTAAAATTCTTTTATATTACTTTTAGAATGGATATTTGATTTTTCATATAATTAAAAACAAACTCATTAAAATTGCTCATTGCTGGAGTTAGTGTTTTATATATATATATATATATATATATATATATATAGTTTATGCAAAACTAGGTAATCCGTATGGGTAGACCCAAGGAGGATGATATCCAGAGAGCTCAATGTAAATTCAGAGCAGATATGTTTGAATAAAAACAGACCACTTTAAGGTTCCATGTAATAAGTTATTTTACCACAACCCCTTTAAAAGGGCTCTGGATCATCAGACTTTACTTCCAAAGGTTGAAATGAAAAATGAAAAGAAATTCACACATTTTTGACGGACCGCATCAAGTATATGTAAAATTAAGGAAGTGAGGTGGGAGAGAAGACATGAGTGAGTTAGATGTACCATTTCAATTCTTTATCCTTAACCCCACTCTGTGTAGGCTAGACGTCACTTAAACTTAACGATGTTATCTCTAGATATAGATGGGTAAGGGGAGGGAAGACCGACATTAAAGGAAGAAGCTACAACAAACCATAATAAATTAATTCCATTTAGGGCAGGTTTCATTCAAAATCTTAGATGCTGTTAATTCGCATTACTTTAAAGGGCATATTTGGGAGGTTAAGGTTTGATAGAAATCTAAATGTCTAAACAATCTACAAAGAATTTAATTTGAAGTTTGTTGGAGTTTTGGGTATTTTCTATGAAACAGTCGATTGGAAAAACTCATAGAAAGTACATTGAAAAAGTAATCCATTTTATATTTAGTAATCTTTTTTATTTTCCTAAACTTTTTTCTTATTGATTGTTAAGTTGACATCTATTTGTTTGATTTTTTGTTCATTAATTAAATAAACTCATGATTGTTTTTAGGTACCTAATTATCAATGGTTATTCCAATTTAAATAATTTTATCATCAATAATGATTATTAAAGGGTAATATATTTCAATTTAAATTATCAATTTAAAGTTTGCCTCCGTATTATTTATTTAAACTCACTTTCAATTGGAGAATATTAGAGGAGAAAATTGGATTAACTATTACTAACAGAGAGTTAGGTCCTTCTTTTACAATGTTCTATATATCTGTACACATACCTTTTTCTAGTTGATTATTCAGTTGACATCTATTCGTTTGAGTTTTGTTCATAAATTAAACTCGTGACTTTTTTAAGATACCTACATAATTATCAAAGGTTCTTCCAATTTAAATAACTTTATCGTCAATAATGATTGTTAAAGTGTAATATATTTCAATTTAAATTAAATTACCAATTTAAACTTTACCTCCGTGTTATTTAAACTCACTTCCAATTGGAGAATATTAGAGGAGAGATTTGGATAAAATATTACTAGGAGAAAATTAGGTCCCTCTTTTACAATCTTTTATATGTCCATACATATACACACTTCTACACATATCCGAACACCTATCTATATCCATATACCTATATCTCACTATATACCTATGAGTTCTTATATACACATGCACACACATGTACATGAAAACAAATTGTATATTCCCATACCTACACATATACACCTGTAGAGAAATACATACTCACATATCTACATACATATCCACACATACACCTATACTTATATATATATATATATATATATATATATATACACACACATAAGGTCATATGTATATCTATATACATATACATCCATGCAATACACACACACATATGTATACACACACACATACATATATACATATATATAATATGCAATACATCCACATATATACATATGCATACATATACACGTACACATACATACATACACACATGCATATCTCTATACCCATGTCCACCCATACACTCACTTATGTCTGTATTTGAAGACTATATCAATATTTAATTACATTATGAATACCCAAATCGTATAATTATACATATCTCTACACATATATTACCCGCTCTTCCATATCTATGGCAAGACATATAAGTACCCATCTAATTATACACATCCACACTCACATATAAAAAAAAAAACCCAAAAAACCCCTTGTATGCCTCTCTTTCAATATAAAAGCATATACATGTACATATTAAAAAGTGTATCAGTGTTCAAGTACAATACCATAGTTATATACATACAGTCATGTGTTGGCGCTCATGCGTGCATAGTAATGTTTCCAAAAGCAAAAAGAACAAAAGTCATTCAATATTATTCTTCCTATATAATTATTTCTCAATGTATTTACTTAGGTTTAGGTTGTTCTTGTGTCGGCATTTAAAAACTAGTTCATTGTGTCTATTTAGTAATAAGTCTGGATCTTTGTTTGATTATGAAGATTTTCTCCTTTATGCAGAAGTCGCATCTGTCTCTGAAGTTCTTTGGAGTTCTGGCTCTTGATATTATTTTCCACTTTATTTGTGGGGTTAGGCCACCCTCCAACAAATCCCAATAATGTTTTGATAGTGCCGTTTGGTTCTTTTTACATTTATTTTTGAAGGACTGGCGATGGTTGTACAGTCGGTGTTTCCAATTTCCCGCCGATATTCCTATGTATATCTTTTTCTCCTCAACCTTATCTTTGGGGAAAATTGTTGCTTCATATATTGTATTTTCTGCCATGCATATTCCTTCAACTGGGCACTCTGATCCTGTCCTGCAGTTGCATGTTGATTTTTCCATTTGGGTTGTATTATGATTTTGTATTAGATTATCATGAAGGTCTTTCAAGATTTTACTATTGTGTGAGTTAATAATTCTTTCCATATTGTTCATGCAAGAATAGCTAATCTTTAGATTCATCTTGTTGAATATCTTTTTTAGAGATGCATTTTTACTAAAGTGTTTTTCTATCAGTTTTATGAAGTATTTACCTATATTAATATTGGAGAGGTTACAAAAGTTGGGTTGAACCATAATTTTCCTTTTTCCTATTTTTTTTTGGGTTTAGTGGATTTTTTATTTACTGACTTATCTATATAATTTAGTATCTGTTTAAAATTACTTTTTTGATAGGGCTTTATTGTATTCCTGTATTTATTCTGGTTAAAATGGTTTTTTTATGGAGGAGATTTTATTTATTCTTGCATTTACTGTATTTGGAATTTGTTTAATTATTGATTTGGGTGATTAGAGTGATACTTATATATATGGGTGATTGGTTTTCCTTTTGGAAGGGTTATAAGTGTTATTGTTCAGATTAAATGTAACGCCTAGGAAGTTTACTATTTTTAAGTTGGAAGAAATCTCGATTTTAAACCCTAGAAATTTGAAGGCCCTTAATTATTTTCTTTTTTAGTTGGGATGTTAAAGGACCATTGGTATCAGGTACAGCAACTAATCCATCATCTTTTTATAGTCCTATGTTTTGAGGGTCAAGGAATCTACTTAGGATATCTAAAATGTATATATTTATTAGGTCAGCTATTTGAGCTGAATCAAATGATCCCATTGGGACATCAAGTTGTTTTGTCTTTTTTAATCCAAGTAGTGTTGTTCGTTTTAGTATGGACTGTCTACAGTCCATTATGATTTTTATTTCTTTGTCAGTAATATCAGTGTGGATTTTGGCAAAACTTAAGCTATTTTCTAATAACTCTTTAGAGATTGATGGGTAGAAATCGATAATATCAAGTTGTATAAAAGTAGTTTTATTTTTATGTTTTATTTTTTTTGAACCAGTTAATGGTGTCAGATGAATCTTTCCAAAGGTTTAACGGGTATTTTGTTAATATAGATGTGTTTACTCTTTTTAGGATGTTTTTAGAAATTATTCCTAACTCTGATTTGGAGGGATTTATTAGTCTGGACTGTAGATTATTCTGAAAGTTAGGTTTATGGTCTTTAAACAGTAGGTAGGCATCTTTTAGATGAGTTGTACCCATTCTATCAGCAATATTATATTTAAATGCTAATTTCGCAGTTTCTTTGTGTATGGAGGATAAGTGTTTAGAATTGTCTTTTTTATATCATTTATACAATTTTCTCCTCTAATATTCTCCAATTGAAAGTGAGTTTAAATAAATAATATAGAGGCAAACTTTAAATTGATAATTTAATTTAATTTAAATTGAAATATATTACCCTTTAATAATCATTATTGATGATAAAATTATTTAAATTGGAATAACCTTTGATAATTAGGTATCTTAAAACAATCACGAGTTTATTTAATTAATGAACAAAAATCAAACGAATAGATGTCAACTTAACAATCAATAACAAAAAGTTTAGGAAAATAAAAAAGATTACTAAATATAAAATGGATTACTTTTTCAATGTACTTTCTATGAGTTTTTCCAATCGACTGTTTCATAGAAAATACCCAAAACTCCAACAAACTTCAAATTAAATTCTTTGTAGATTGTTTAGACATTTAGATTTCTATCAAATCTTAACCTCCCAAATATGCCCTTTAAAGTAATGCGAATTAACAGCATCTAAGATTTTGAATGAAACCTGCCCTCATGGAATTAATTTATTATGGTTTGTTGTAGCTTCTTCCTTTAATGTCGGTCCTCTCCCTCACCCCTTACCCATCTATATCTAGAGATAACACGCGTTAAGTTTAAGCGACATCTAGCCTACACAGAATGGGGTTAAGGATAAAGAATTGAAATGGTATATCTAACTCACTCATGTCTTCTCTCCCACCTCACTTCCTCACTTCGTCAATTTTACATATACTTGGTGCGGTCCGTCAAAAATGTGTGAATCTCTTTTCATTTTAACCTTTGGAAGTAAAGTCTGATGATCCAGAGCCTTTTAAAGGGGTTGTGGTAAAGTAACTTATGACATGGAACCTTAAAGTGGTCTGTTTTTATTAAAAATATATATATATATATATATATAGGTAACTTTAATGACATGCTTTTTCAGATCTCTGTTTGAAACGAATACAAAATAGTATCCGTAAAATTAACTAATTCTACTACTTTCAATAAAAATATACTTATTTTAAAGATGATTTTCACTATTTATCTTAATTGTTTGTGTATTTAAAAAAATGATTTACATTTCATCAATGCCTATTGATGTCTATATAAAAGTATTTTTAGAATATATTTTGAATTTGTGCAATGTTAACATTAGAAATATAATTTATATTTAATATATTTTGAGTTAAACTCAAAATATATAAAAGCAACAATTTTATCAATTGTTTTAATGTTTTTAGATATTTTTTTTTTTACTTTGTCTTGAAGGATACAATTCTTAAATTCCAGGTTTATATAATATACTTGACTATCTGGATTATTTTCTCTTCATAGATTTGTATGTTCTCTCTTGTTTTCTTGTAGTTTATTTTTCAGTAAAAATTAATATTTTATTTTTTTGTAATTTTGTTAACTCTCTTAAATTTATTCAGTCTTCTTATTTTGTGACGTGTATATTTATTGCTAAATGGTAAATTCTTCAATTTATCTGGAAAGTTTGTAGATTCTGTAATCAATGTATAATGAGTTATTTAAACCCTTGATAATAGTATTGTTTTTGTTGTTGAAATTTATAAAGCTGAATTAGCAAAAGTACAATTGAAAATGAATCTTTTTCAAATTGCTTATTGTATGGCATGAGTCTTGTGAGTCTGTGATGAATCTCTAGTATTAAAAATCCAATATAATTTTAACTTAAAGGTTGCCTACTGCAAAATGGTGACTAACAAGTTAGTCTATCTAAGCTAGTGTTAATTCAGTAAGTCCAGTTCTCGCAGAATACTTCATAATTTGTAATTTAGTGCCCTGCTCAATAATATATCTATTTTTTATTTTTATCAAGGAAATTTCTTGAATTAATGACTTCAGTTAGAAATTATTGACTTCACATAGCTACAATGGCTGTAGCTCTATTTTTAAGAAGTTTCCAAAGGTTTTCTTATTTGCAGCTAGGTTACTTTTTCTCTCTTATATAAAACCCCTTTTGAATTTTATTATTTTAATGAGTATCAATAATTATGGGGTACAGTTGCCATCTGAAATCAACTACTATTGAAATCTTAAAATTCAGTTATTCAACTAAATATTATTGGAGAAGAAAAGGCTTATATGTAGTTACTGAATATCAGATTGTTATATCAGATAATATCTCAAGATTAAATCTTTCTTCTCAATATTGTTATAGTCACAAAATACTGTTTGCACAGTAGCACTTGTTCTCTAAATATTTAATAAAAGATTAGTGATTGTGCATGGTTTCAAAAATTTCAGTAAAAAGAAAATATATTGCAGTAATGTGACACAAAGTAGTGCATGAAACCTGTCATTTAAAATAAAATTATTGCAAAGATAATCTCTTAATTTGTTCATGTCTCCCCCTCTCCAAACACTAAAAGTAGCTGCTGCTAACAACACAGTTTTATGCATGTATAGATTATTTCACCATAATATCTTGTAAGAAGATCAAATAGAGAATTTATGATTTGATTTGCTTTTGAACAACTAAAATAGTTAATTTATAGTAGAGACAAGTATTAGTGTAATATTGGCCACATCACTTTTAAGCAGACTAAATGAAAATGTTGTGGGTTATAAAATTATGAAATTTTGTCAAGTATAGTTCATGGGATTCTGACAAAGAAAATGAGTAGTCCTAGTTTTGCATTTAAGAAACAACCATCACTTGGTAATGATTTTGTTTTTTTAACAGAAGCTATAGAATTAGTTTAAAGATGTGTAATATTTGTTTTTAGAACATGAAATTAAAACAACTTGAAGTAAAATGCATGTGAAAATATTTTTGTTGCTTAGTATAGAATTTGCTTGTCAGAAGAAAAAGTAATATCCTACAACTAAGTTGCATATATCCTGTATAAAATTCAAATATAAAAAGATTTATTTACTCATAGGATGGAAACGAGATTAAATAATATTTACTGTAGTGAATAAAATTGAATTTTTAACTCTGACAAAGTTAGTCTAAAGCTCTCATCTTTTACTGTGACTTTTTTTTATTTATTTTCAAATAAGTTTTTACCAACTTCTCTGAATCAATCATTTATACTCTCCTGAGTTTTAATATCCAGCCTGGCTTACTAATAACTTTATTTGCTTCATAAATGTTTTGCATCACAATTGCTACTTACATTGCTTGTCAAGATTTTAACAATCACTGTTTCCTTAAATATGACTATAGGATTTTCTTCTGTGCAACTTTTTAACTTCTAGTTTGGTATTATGATCAGTGGAATAAAACTAGAGGTGAGTGCATTATTTTATGTCTGTTTTTTGTTTGCATGATATGCACACTGCTAAAGATTTAATCTCATTATCAGACTTTTTTTATTTTTTTTAATTAAAAATTAAAAAGTTAATTTTTGATACAGATAAATTGTTGTGGAGTAGGGTTCTCTATTAATAAATTGTATTTGTTTATTTTATATTAATGTTTTCTGAGACACTTAGTTGCCATTCTTATTGATAATTTACATTGTAAAGTATTTTTCTTCAATTCTTATGGCTGAAAATAGAATGTTAATTGATTAATAAATATCATTACTCAGATAATTCAAATATTTATATCGGTATTATTTTTAGAATTTGACACTTTTAATAAGAACTGTTTTTTTTTATTATTACATATCTAATATCTGTAGTTACTTTATACTTTCAGTTTTCAAAAATGTAATTTACCAATTAAATTATCAAACCTAAATTTGGTTTCCAAATTTTCTCTCTTTCTGTGATAATTTTTTCTCTTTACCATTTTAAAATATAGATTTTGGATATTTTATTTATTTTGGTTAAACTAGATAGAGGGTAATAATTTAATAATCTGCAGGATTATATATATATTGAGATTTATTTATATGAATGTATTACATGGAATCTCTTTTGTAGCTTTTCTATTTTGATTGGCTCCCCAACGGGCTTGTATAACTTATTTCCAAATTGTGAACAATGCAATTCTAATTAGAACTTGTAATTTTTTATCATAAAATCACTAGCATAAAAAATTGTGATGGAATGTTGAAATGTTTTTGGCCACCCTATAAGCCCTTCAAAAGAAGAAAAGAAATTCTGATGTTAGATCATTTGGTCAAATTATGGGAAGTGGGTTGGGCTGAGAACTTTTCACCACCTCCTTGTATATATTTATGTACATGTAGGTGATAATCTTTCACAAGTTCATCAGTGGCAGGTAAAAATTTGAGAATTGTTTAATGGTTGTCAGTGTTTGTACTCATGATTGTATGAATGTATACTCTTGCTACAATTAAACATTTATTTTGTCAAATGGAACTCCTTTTTATATGTAAATTGTTTTTCAAGTATTCTGAGATGTTTTACTGTGTTAAAATTATCCTATTTTCAAGAGGTTTTTAAGCTCCGAATTCCTTTAAGAATTTAAAAAAATGTAACTTACACTGCTATAATATGGGGGTTCTGTATATTATTGCACTTAAGTCTGGTTTTTCCAAGTCCTGCATGAATTGTTGTCTTGTATAGAATCATTGCAATAACATATGTTTTCAATATTAATATTAAGATTTTATTATTTGTGATTTGTGTGTATTCAACTGCTTTTTGTGATGGTCATTATTTTAATAATTTTGTTTGCAATGCTGTTGTCCCATCTGAAAGGAAAAATGTTATAAATGGTTTATTCAGATTAAATCCTTTTGGATTGTTTGCTGATTTTGTTGATAAAGTCTCAATGCAAAATAAAATAGAACTAAAAACATTTTTTTATCATCTTAATAATTGTCTTTTATTTTAAGTTTTTGTATATTAAAATTAATGTGACAAAGAATTGTTTAAAAGAACAAATAGATTAAGGTTTATGATGATTCAACTTTTGAAAGTTACAATGGATACCAAAAGTTTTCAGTTCAATCCATTTCCCCAAATTCATTATTCAATCACCAAACATTAGAATACTTTTTTTAAGTGGTTTGGGTTGTGAACTTTGCAGCACCCCGTCAGTTAATTGTATAAGTTATAAAATTATAAGTTTCTATCACTTTTCATTTTATATATTTTATTCTTTACCCCATTGATATTTTTTATCAGCTATATTTATTGTAAGATAGCTGAAATTTACAGTACTATTTTATCTACTTGTAAAGCATTTTTTAAACTTATTCTCAAATATCACAGTGTACCTGGTGAATATTGTAATGTATTTCTGTTAGTTTCTTTCAATTGAAGTAACTGTGACCATATATCTGCTAAGCATGTGACTTTTTTTTTTTTTTTTTTTTTTAAATCAACTTTTGCTTTAAAATCTTTATGCTGCTGATGTTTTAAATATTTCTAGATTCTTTGAATGTGGATGAACTATTTTTGTTAAGTATATTATCAATTAATTTTTTTTTTTTTTTTTTTTTTTTTTTAGCAATTTATTATAAATTTACTCTTTTGGGAGTTGAAAGAATGCATGCACATAATAATAATAATAAAACTGGAACAAGAAAAATTATAATAAAAAAATATAAAATTAAAATCAGTTAATTTGTTTTTAAATTCAAAGGAAATAAGTGTTTTAGAAATTAGACTGATTGATAGATTGCATTTTTTTTTTTTTTTTTTTTTGTTTGCTTTTTTCAAATTAGGAAAATTCAGCAATTAATTGAAGGAAGATTTTATAACATGAAGAAAATGATCTGAATAATAATTTGTAGAAAAGATGATAGTAATAACTAAGCATATTGAGTAAGTGGCATGTCTTAAAATGGTAACAAGAAGCAAAGTATTGCTATGGTTGCATGTTGAAAGCAGTAGGATCATATGAACAAGTGTTATATTGTAGCTATTTTTATGTTATATATTGTCAGAATTTATAAACTTGAATAAGTTGAAAAAAAAAAAAAATGAAACTGGCATGTGAGCTGTCACATGTTTTGAATTTTTTTAAATTCATGAAAACATTAAATAATGACACCAATTTTCACAAAGAAACAAATTTCTATAATAGTTGCGGTAAAACTTAGTAATCACTAAAATTGGCATGTAGATATAATTTTAAAAATGTTTCAAAAAAGTTTTTCTTTGTGTTTGTTGGAAGAGGTTTGTAGCAATTTTCAAATCTGTTTTATTAAAGAAAATATTATTCTAGAAATTTAGAATATATTTGTTTCTTTTTATATTGACATCTTGCCTGACTTTGAGATACACACAAATTAACAAACATTAGTATTAATTAATGAATAATTAGATAATCTACGGTGCTGAAAGCTGGACTATCAAGCCTATCAATCATTTCCTTTGTTTAAACAAAGGAAATGATTGATAGGCTTGACATTTGGTCTTTTAGAGTAAATCAGTTGACTGAGAATGGTACAAAGTGAATAGTAAAGGAAAATCTCTTATCCAGAAATATTTTTATTACTCTTCTGTCAATTGATGTGCAAGAAAGGTAACTCTCAAAAAGCATTCTAAATGGATTGCTTCTATTTTCTGACTCTTTTATTCTATTTGATTATTTTTATTTTCTGATTTTTATGTAGATTTACTGTTATAAATAAGCAAAGAAAATCACTTTCCTTTTGCAACGTTTTGAGAATGCTGTGAATAAACGATGAACTCTTCATAAAATAATTCACTTCTTTTATTTGTTAATCAAATATTAATTACCATGTTATTCAGTTACCTTTATCCTTTGAGATTGTTTGCTGGATAAGGTATTTGAACTGACAAGTTTGGTAAAGTATTGAATCTGGTATGTTTAAATATACGTGGAAAACATTCTAAAAGTGTTAAGTTTATTTCATTTCCTCAGACTTTTATCTTTAGATTAGGCAGGACATCAGTAGAAAGAAAAGGATGAACACAGTCTGCTTCCTTTGGATGAAATGTTTGATCCAGAGAGGGTTGGTTCAAGATCTTCAAATGCAGTGGATTCTTGGAGGATGACATGTACAACAATTAAAATGTTAGGAAAACAACTACAAACATAAGGATGTGCATATGAAAGAACCATGGAATAAAAAAAAATTTGCTTTTCTTTACAATGATGTATTGGACAACTCAAAAATGAAATGGTTAATGTTTTTGTAAATTTAGTTTAAGATTCAGAATTATGTTTTAGGTAACATATTTTTCTTTCTCATTTTAATGTGAAAAGGTTTCACTATTATCAAAAACAAATTTCCCATAATTAAAGAAATTTATTTGTAATGTATTTACAGGTTACAATGTCACTGGAACGATTTCTTGGAGACGGTGAAGGAGAAGAATTCATTATGAAAACTTACTTGCATGTTTTGGAAGTTTGCCAAGAACTTCTTATTGAATATACAAATGAATCCAGGTATGATTTTATATGATAGTATAGCTTAATGTCTTAATGAAATTAGTTTACTTGAAGCTTCTTGTAAACTAATCTATAAATGGCATTTTGTAGATATTAATAAACTTGGCTTAGAAAAATTGTACTGTATCAATTTTTGAAGCAAAGAAAGCATGTTTACTTAAAAAAAAATTAGTATTTGAGAACCTGTTTTTTAATTGAACCTAAACACTGACCATGTGTCACTGTCCAAATACTCAATTAACACACCCACAAATGGAACTTTGTTGAAAATAGTTCTAGTTTATTATATAATTTTGGAAATTAATGAATGTAATTTTTTTTTTAAATTATGCAAATTGATAATTTTTGAAGTTTGTATTCTGATTAATCTGTAGATAAAGTGTCTGTGTTTATGTTAAACTGAATCATGCCTTTTTAAATAGAATAAAAATAAAAATGTAATTAAGTCAACAGTTTTGTTTGCACCATTGCAATCAGGAGTTTATGTAGTTTCATAAGTCTTTCAGAATATTTCAGTATTCTTCTATGAAGTAGGTACCTCCCCGAGATCGCTAAAAAAAGAGCATAGCATGATGAAAAAGACGCCAAACTTGGCAAAAACAAAATTTTATTGTCTAAATGTTTGTTATTATGAAGAGGAAAGACTAAAGTTTATTTTAATTATTTTTAAAAATTTTTTCCTTCTTTTTAGAACATTCTAAATTTTGATTTAAAAACAAAAAAAACCTTGTTTCTCTTTGTATCACTGGAACTAGTAAAATAACATGTACAATTTTTATTTTTTTTCCACACATTTATTTGGAAAATCTTGCAAAAATAAAAATAATTGTCTGATGTTAATGAAACTTTCAGAAATTATTCACAGATGATCGAAATTATTATAAATATGTACTTTTTTTTTTTATTAAAGTCATGGCAGAAATATTTTTTTATATTTATTACCCCCACCAACTAATTTTGTGAATACTCTAGAAATTCGATCAAGTCCATTTCAGTGATTACAATAGTTAAAAGCACAAGGCTTTGAGGAATGCAAATCATGTTTTTTTTTTTAATTGGACACCCCAAAAATCAGCTCTGAATTGTAACATACAAAACTCAATAAAACAAAGATATTTAATTTCAAATGCTTTAATTTGCTTTTAGTTGCTTTTATGAATATGGGCAATGTTTTTTGAAAGCAAAAAAATTTTTTGATGAAAAATGAATTTTTAATACAATTATTTGTTATTTCTTTAATTATAATAGATTTTTACATTTAAATTGTTATATTGTTATAAAATTAGTTAAAAGCCGCATCCGCTTTCATAAATGTCCTTATGAGATAGATCTTTTTTTAGTGCATTGTAAACTGTATCATTTTGACTAATCAGAAGACCCGCAGTGATTAAGAAATGTAATTTTGTGTTTATAATCAGGCTGTAATTATAAAGTACGGAAGACCAACCAGAATACAATTGTTGCATTATTTGAGTTAAGCATTGTTCTCTGCTGTTAAAGCATTTACTTTTGCGAAACTCGTGTGGAGAAGTTAATTTGATTTTTTAATTTCAACTGAGAAGAGTACCTACAAGTATCAGTATCATCTTATGAAATTTATATGATTTTATTTGTACATTAATCTCAATTATGACATTTTTTCATAAATGAAATATCAAAATTAATAATAAAATGACTGGAAATACAAATAACACAGTAAAATGTAGTAAATGTACATAAAACTATAGTATTTTATATACACTTCTAATAAAATTTCATAAGAAAGGTACCTATAAATTAATTATATACCTTTCTTATGAAATTTAATCTCACTCTTAACAGTCTTATTTTAATTTCTTTATAATATATTTTCCATAAAGCATCGTAAATGTAAAGGTGAAAGCTAAGTACAAAAAAAAAATTAGAGCGCTGAAAGTTTTCCTGAAAAATAACAAGGTAAATAATTTCTTCACTTAAATGTAAATAACTTCACTTCTCTCCTTCTGTAGAAGGAATTATCCTCACGTAATCCGTCAATATGTCATTCATCACCTGTCAAGTGATGCGAAAGTTTATGACTTGCTTTGTTTTATTTTCAAATTACATCTTTTCAGTGCAGAAGCTAAGTTAAGATTGGTTCAAAATATTTTAAATAAACATTATAATTTCTGATTTTCTTAAAATAAGTTTTGAAAAAATAATTGATTTTTAAAAGAATTTCTAACTGAGATTTTCATTTTTTTTATAAAATGGAAAAAAATGGCTGCCATGATCGATTATCTGTCATTTTGCTGACTCAAAAAAAAAAAAAAAAAAAGCAAGATTTTTAACGAAAATTTCGGACGTGCTAGGAACGATTAAAAAATGTAAAGAAATACCCCCAAAATACTTTGATCTTTCCTCTTAATAATAACATAAACATTTAGATGATAAAATTTTGTTTTCATCAAGTTTGGCATCTTTTTCATCATGCTATGCTCTTTTTTTAGCGATCTCGTGGAGGTACCTACTATAAAGTAAAAACAATTATCTTAACAAAATCTTTAACTTTTTATTGTTAAGGGGGGAGGGTTTGCATTTTGACTCTCACTCTCCAATAAGATACCAAAATAAGAAAGTTTCGTTTTCTATTCATTTTTGAGCTCAATCATATTTTTATGAATATTATTTTTTCTAGTGAAGTTGTTTTTGATGTATGACATAACTATTTGATGTATTGACTTTGCATTGCTAGTTTCATCTTTTTCTTCATATAACTGAAGAATATATAAATGAAAACTCAATTTTTCTAGTTCTCAATTTTTTTTTTTTTTTTTTTTATAGTGGACTTGATGAAAAGATATTCATGGATTGTTTGAAATTCATGGATAACCATCTTGAGAAGACAGCTGGAAAGAAAGCCTTTGATAAATTTTATTCAGAAACTGGAGGTAAATCATTGATTTCTTTTCAATGTATTTTAAAGAACTTGTAATCTTGCATAGGGTAATTCTTTTCACTATTTTCTTTACAAATTGAACTTATTTTTGTATTTGGAAATGTTTATGTGCATCTATATTTTGAAGAATATGAAATTTCCATGCATTTTATTGATTTTCTTTTAAATAGGAACAATATTTTTCCCATATATTGTTGGTTATAAAAATAGTAGTTTCCGGTATAATTTTGGTAACATTAATTTCCCATATGTTGAGAAACAGTGAGTTGTGTAAATAAATGTACTATCTTTAAACTGTTCTTCAAACTTGGTTTCTGTAAAAGACTTAATGTTTCTTGTGTATCTCATGACACTGATATGTTTTCATTATCTATAATTGCAGCCGAAAAAGTTATGTAAATATTGAATTTTTTTTTTTCAAAATCTTTTAGACTTATGCTGTCTGCTCTTAGCTGCTGCCAACTTATCGCCACAATTTGCAACAAAAGTACTCAAATTCTTCAACAAACTTTTTATGCTTGGTGTGTACCTTTTTTTTTTTTTATTTTTATAAACATGAAAAATATTTTTTATTATTGAGAAGCAATAATTTTTCTTCTAGAAAAACACATGACATTAATATTTATGTTCATCATATTGTTTATTAAAAATCATCTATGTATACTATTATGGAATTATTGACATTGTTAGTCTTTAGTTGTTACTTTGACATTTGATCTAATTATATTAAATATAAATATTGTAGTAAAAAATTGAAATAAAGCATACTTTATTGTTAAAAAACATAGTGAACTTCAGCTATGTGAGTTGACCTTTTTGTTTGTTTGTTTGTTGCCATGATGCCAATTGAATTAGAATACAAGATTTATAAAACAAATTTTGGATGTAGAGATGAAGTTATCATACTTTAGACACTTATTCTGTTTCTCAGACTATATATTTTTTTTCTTTTATCTTTTTGAAGCTGATAAAAATCCAAATGATAAAGAGTATGAATCGCTGTGTTCCAATCTGTCAAAATTGGTCAATGTGAATTCTTCAGAATTACAATCATGGTTGTGGAAAATTACCATGTCTACAAATCAGGTAATGTTTTTGGAATTTTTATTAATAAATTTTCTTCATTTATTATTGGAACATACTTTTTTTTTTCTTTTTTTTTTTCTTTTTTTTTTTTAATTTTTTTTCCCAGAATGAATTTTTTGTATCTTTTGAAATAATCAAATAGCATTATTACTTAAGCTTTTGTTTTTTGTTTTTTTTCATCTTAATTGGTAAGGCAACCATAACATTAAAAGCATTAAGGCTTTTTAAGGAAAAAGGATGTAAGTTTCTCACCAGAGGCTCATTTCCAGTTTTTGCTTACTATTGGTTGTAAAATAATGAACTGAAATTAAAATGAAAGGAATACCAGTTGAAAAATTAGCAAGTGGCAGTGTTTTATCTAGGAAATTCATAAAGTAATATTCATTCTTTCTTGAAATTTTTAGAGGAAGTGTTTTACTCTTTAGTTTGGTTAATTGCCTTAATTTTTTCTTCCACATTTTGGCAATATACACTGCGGAAAAAATATGGGTGGGAAATGAGTCCAAATCAACTACATACAATCAGTAGTTGTTTTCTATTATTGTTCTTGATCTGAAGTGAATAAGACAGTCATTCATGTTAGCCATAATGAAAAAGAAGTATTTATCTGTATTAATTTTAGAAAAGTCAACCGAAGTTGAGTGAAATATCCTTGAAATCTGGATTGAATGTTGCTTAAAAAAATTCCCGATTTTAACCTGCTTTCCAGAACCTGACTAAATGACAAAACATTTTTTTTAAAGATTTTCTTAGTCAGGTTGAAAACTTTTTTGGGACACCCTTATATATGACAACTTAGAAAATATTCAAGTAACTATATATCATTATCTTTGTAGGATACAGTTGATGAAACTATTTTGCAAGAAAACCGCATGTTACTCCACAGCTTGACTGGCTATTTTGTCAAAGAAAAAAGGTATTTTTTTATATTCATTTACACTGTATACTTTTTCTTTTGATATTTTTGAAGTTAACATTAAATGCAGGTTCTTTAGCCTGATGATGAATAAAACAGGAATATTTGTTTTAAATTTGAAATATTAATTTCCTAAATGTTTAATATTTACTGAATAATGAAAAGAAATTGTATAAATTACAAGCATAAAAATATTATAGATTCTATGACACATCAAGAGAATAAAGATAAATTTAAAATATTGCTTCCTATAAAAACTATAGATTTTTGTTGTTGTTTTTGTAATATTGGATTTTAGTTATGTTTTTAAATGTTTTAAGTTGGATTTGTAAACTTTAATCAATTGAATTAAGAGGATATAACTTTTATACCAAGAAATAATTTATTTTGCTTAGTAAACTTAATTTTGAGTATTATGTTCTATTTTTAATTTTGTCCTTTCTTAATTTTAGTCCTGTTAATGAAAAAGTGGCACAGACATTATTAATGACATTAATTCCAATGGGTACAAAGATCTTAACTTCTCATAATGAAAATCAAGGCTTTTCTGATTTGGTTATTGTAATGAGAGTACTGGCTGGAGCAGGCCAAGGAAGTGGACACAAAGCACTCTTCCAAGCAGCTACTGGATGGCTAGAAACATGGTAAGCTTATCTTAATAAGAGTTTGCATGTTAGATTGATGCAAAAGATTCCCAATCCTGCCTTTGGCACAATGTTACAGATTTGGGATTGGCATATGAGATTCAGTCTAAAATACATACTTTTATTCCAGCAGCAAAATGTTTGGTACTCAGTTTTACTAGTTAATTTGTTTTTATAAAAAAAAAAAAGAAGAAAAAAGTCATTTTTAAGATGGTACAAATTAGTAGATAAAACCAATGAGATGCAAATACTGAATATAGAAACAAAATTTAAAACACAGAATTAGTTTGAAGTAAAAAATTCCAGTGCTATATTTGGCACAATGTTAGAGAAATCTTAGAAATGTCTTTGAAGTTACTCAGTTCTTTTATTTCTGGTGCACTTAACAAACTGTTGTATGTTCTTTAGAAGCCTTATGGAAAATTCAAAAGCAAAGGGTTCCATATGAACTTAGAGAAACAAACATTGTTCAGCATTTAAACACCTCTTTCTTATCTTGCTTGGCATTATTCAAAAATTGCTTTTTTTCTTATGTAGTGACTGATGACAAAAAACAAAAAAAAATTATGACTAGATTCAGGATGACCTTTTAACATCTCAATCTAAACAGAATTTTGTGGGAGAAATAAAAATTCTGTGTTTAATGTGATTTAAAATAAATTACAAATTGATTGAACCTGGTCAAATTACTCCTGCACAAATCTACACTGAACAACTGGCTCATTTGAATGTTGCTTTAAATTGAAGTATGTGTCTATGCTGGTTAAGAGTTCAGCTTGGGTTATAACAAAAATAAAATTATTCTTTCATATTGATAGTGTAGTGGTCTGCTTAATGAAACAAATGAAATGTATTACTAAGTAGTGTTGAATTTACAATCTTTGCCATTGAACAGTTTGTCATTATTCATGTTTCATTGTCACAATGGGCAATTAGTGAAACAATACATTTCATTTGTTCTTGGTAAGTTTCCAGTGAAGAAATATGAAAAGTAAAAAATATATTTTAGAGAATATATTATTATTCTGTGATATTGCTTTTTCAAATCAAATATTTTTTTGGTTTAGATATTATTAATAACAAAGAAATTATAGTCTTGCACCAACCTGTTACAAATAGTTACTGTTAAAGGTGAATCCATCTAACAGAAAAGAATAAGAATTCATCTATGAAGAATAGAATATTTTTATGTCAAAACCTGTTGTGGGTCCAATAAATATTCATACTAAATTTGAGAATTGTACATGGAAAGACATGGCTTTGTACAACAAAAAAACTCTTCCCAGTTATATATACACTGTTGCATTATTAGCCACTTTGTTTTATCATATACACTTATATATAATAATTACTTATTAGAATCTAAAGATTTATTTGCTGGTTGATGGCAACATCTATGCATTTAGGATGAAATCACTTTGTTCTGAACAGATGTAAAGAAACAGATGCTATTTGTATGAAATGTGCTGAATTTTGAGGTTTCAAATTAATAGCCATGTTGCAAGTTTGAAGCTTTAATATTGATTGTAAGGCTGATTTAATGGATGAAGAGTGTAAATCACCCTCACTGAGTCTTCAACTGTGTCCCACGCTGGCTATGATAGCTGCCTTTGTGAGGTTACACGAACTGATACCTTCTATCCATGAAGCAGTCCTGTCATATTCCTTCAGCTGACTTAGGTGTTAAGTCACACATATGTCCTATCTGTTTGACTCTCTTCAATCCCATTTTAGGATCAATGCTAAATGAAAGGGTAGGAAAGAAAGAGAAACTATTAAATGGTATTAATTGCCATTTATTCTCTTTTTCTACAAAAATGATTTGCTTTTTTTTTGTCAAGGTGGTGACTGAAATAGGCTGTGGGAAGGTAGTAAAAGCTGGTCACAATTTCTTTGTCACATGATATAGTTGAAATGTCAAAAACAAATGTCAAAGTTCTTGGCATGCATTTAACAACTGCTTAAAACCTTAAGTCAGGCTCATTATATTAGGTTTGCAGACATGCATAACTTTCTTGAATTCTTCTGGTTATATTATTTTAGAATTTCCAGAATTGACTTGATTTCTGGTCCTCGGTGAAATCATCTCATTTAAAGACAGCTCAGACAAGCTCACCTATTGATAAATAGAATCATTTTTACTGTCTATAAATATGGTCCATTTTGGCTGTACAGCCAATTCCATATATGGGAATAAATAATAAGGCAAAGTCATTCACAAACCTTCTCATGAATTCCACATTTTTATTTATTATTCTATTTGCTTAACTAAATCCCTGCTAAGAGAAGTAAGATTTTGAGTGTGAATTTTAACTTGTCCAAAAATACCACATAATTACTACTTGCTTGTAAAGAATTTTATCTTGGTACAAGAGAAATGTTTAATAACCTCAACACTGTGAGTGTGTGGGTGTTGTTTTAGGGTGGAATTAAAGGTGGCAAAATAGTAGGCTTTATGGCAAGTTCTAGGTAGTGTTAAAATTATAACATATTGTGTACTTTGGAATGGTGCCGTGTTATGAAGAAATCCAACAAGTTCAACATAATGGAAAACTCTTTAAAGAGTTCATTAAATCTAAATCAGAATTTTTCTTTGATACTTTTTAACTAAATAGAGACAGGAAAAATACTTTAGTAACTGAATAATGATGCTATGAAATTATTTGAATAAAATTTTAAAAAAATGTTAAAACCTTTTGTATCCATTTAATGTATAAAGTAGTTTGTTCAAATATGTTTTTTATGATATGTAATATTTTGGTTGAAATTTTATGGAGATATAAGGAATACCTGTCTTTATCTTGAGATCTATATGCAAAAATAAAAAGATAACTTTGGAATAAAAATTACTTCATTTGTTCTAATATTTTTATCATTTTTTTGCTAATCGAGAAAAAACATTGTGATTGATAGCACGTGTTTCTAACACTTTTTTTTTTTTTTGTTGATTGTCAGAAAACCATATTTTGTCAATTGCACAATCACTTTTGTCACTTATTTTTATTTACATTCTGATATGCACATTTATTTTTAATCATTTGAAAATTTCCATATAATTTATTAGATTCATATTATCTTAAAAGAATGTTTATTTTTATGTGCTTTAGCTATGCCCACCTTTCTCAGAAAGATGTGATGGAGAAAATCAAAGAAAATGTTAAAGCAGGAAAGGTAAGTTGTAAAATAACTCGTGGAAAATAGATGTTTCATGTAAAGCATTGTCAAGTCACAATATATTCAAAATACTGTTGACAAATTCATTGGACTATTTGAAAATGTGTTGGTAATAAAGTTATAAAGTCTTCATATTAAATAAAAGTACAGAAATATAATTTTTGGGAGGAATGTTAATATATTAGTGTTAAATTCAAAATTCTATTGGGTAATTAGCAATGCCCACTGTTTGTAAAACGTCACTAAAACAGCATTGGCAGGGGGTGGGTGTCCATCAGAAAGACACTCATAATTGCTATAAACCCATAAAATCCCGTCAAATCATACATCAAATGAAAGGAAATTGGTTTATCCATAAGTTTATCAATGTTATTTATATGTGTATTGTGTTTTTATAACTTTTTATTGGTGGGATTATAAAAAAAGTGATGAATATCATAAACCATTTCTTTTTGATTTTGGTTGAGCATGATAAAGGATACTGGTATGTTTAGCTTGATTCCAAAGCCCACAGTGGTGAGAATTTGGTCAAATTTGGTTTTAAAAATCGAGGAAAGGTTGCCATTTAAGGTAATGTATGTTTGTGTTTGCTTGGTCAAATAGTTTGGCTGTACTCAATTATCAAATTTTGACTGCTGTGGTTCAGTAAGTTTTCATTAAAAAAAAAACATTTAAATTGGTGAAACATGTTTTTGAGTTTTTTTTTTTTTTTTTTTTCCATGTAATTGTCATAAATATCTGTCCAAAAAGTTCTTTGGGAATCTATAACAAATGTACACCATTAACAAAGATTTACTAAAAATTATCTGTTCATTCTCACCACTTAAAGCTGCCGTCTTGACATAACATTTTTCACTGGGCAAGGGAGATATCGTGACTAGAAATTTAAGTTCAAACATTTTAATTTGTGGATGAAAAAGCACTTTTATAATTGACTGGCCTAAAAATATTTAAGGGAACAACTAGAGTAACATATGCACTATTGTATTAGAAAAAACTCTGCTATAAACAAAATGTTGATTTTTAATTTTTTTTAAACATTAGTGTGTTTACAATTTTAACATCATGAATAATAGTTGTTTCTTTTGTTTTTTTTTTTTGTTTTTTTTTTTTAAGTAGGAAAAATAATTTATTTGAAAATCTTTAAATCTTAAATCTTATTGAAACTTGAATTAAATAAAATCACGTGCACAATAATAATAATAATCGTCACTTACTTTTAACTTAATAATTGTGAACATTTCCAGAGTTGTTTTTGGTTAAACTTTTTGAGTGATAAATTTTATTAAACAAATCTAATGTCAGATCAATACATAGATTGCTCATAAAACCTTTCCCTTAGAGATTATTAGTAATGATAATAATTCTCAATTCAGCCTTTGGTTGACATTAAAATCATCCAATAAGTTGCTTATTTGTTAATTTTTAGCTATGCTCAGATTTGTAAACAAAAATACACCGCTAGCCATAAAACATTGAAAACTTCTATTAATGTTATTATAATTTTTTTTTTGTCATTGGTTAGAAGGAAGACTGAAGGAGTATCTTATATTTTTTTTTTTTTTATTATTTTTATTTTGACATTCAATCAAATCTGTGAAATTAGTGTTTGAAAAGTTGTTTGCATCATGTAACAGGCTGTTCCATGGAAAGGTTTTTTTGATGAAAACAGTGAAACACATTTGATTTTAAAAATCAAATAACTGATTTACAAGGCCTTATATTTCTAAAGGCATATTGCGTTACATATACTTATGCATATATAAACATTTTTGTGAAGAAATATGTGGGTTTATGTTCAACAGTTTCAATCTGACCCCTCGGCATGTCCTAGATGTAGGACAAGTGAATGACTCATCAGATAATGGTGATAGTACTGTGAGGCAAGATGATAGTGATACAGATGATCCAGCACGTAAGTCAGGGAGAGAGGCGCAACCACCTTATTGGGCACGTGACTGTGGTATGAGGACGGTCTTGTTGAGATCAAGAGGGTGTGTGGTAAAAAGATAAAAGAAGTGAAAACTTACTGGTGCCAGAAGCAAAAAGCTAGAAAAGTGGAAGTAAACTTGTATAGGGAAGTGCTAATGCATTATGGGTGAGTGTTGGTTGCATAAAAACTGGAAAGAATGATGTACGTTTTTTTTTTTTTTTTGCAAACAGGTGTTGGTGAGTGAATGAATAGGAAATGAAGAAGAGGAAAGAAAGATCACAATGCCAAGTTTCATTGCTTTATCTTGAATAGTTTTTTTAAACGGAATTTTATCAATGAAAACACAAATCTTGACCCAATATTTTTGGGAAATGGTGTTTTTTTTTCTTTTTCAGCTTCAAATGCTTATATTTCAAAAAGTTATGAATGAACTTTGATAATTTAAAAACCAAAAGTCTTCGATCAATTTATATTTTATAAATATCCTATTTTTTATAGTAAAGTTTGAATTTTTTTCTGAGCATTGCTAGGATAATGTTTTATGTATATATTTCTCTCTATTTAAATATCTTCCTGTCTTTTTTTTTTCTTTTTAAAGCATATGTCAATCCTGGAATCAATGTGCTCTTTATTATCCTATGTTGGTGACATTCTCAGTGCTCTGAAACGAAACTCTGAAAGGTAATTTGATTGTTGTTACATTAAGTCAATGTGTGTGCAAATTTTTTCAATAATTAAAATTGCTTTTGCACCTCTATTGAATAAGAAACTTTTAAAATATGTTTTTTGTATCTATTTCATAAATTAAATGGAAAATTCTATTTTAAACAAAACCTGATTTAACAATTTGGTTTTTCTTTTTAGGGGTGGTGCAACATCCCCACCACTTGATCATGAACCTACTACATCTCAGGTAAGAAAAAAAAAAAATCTTGATATTTTTTTTCTGTTTTATAGTTCTGTGTGTGTATATGTACAAAGTATTTTTTCTCAGTTTCTCTCAGTAATGTGAAAGTAATTATTAGTGTGTGCTATATACAAACAACACATTTGACTGCAATTATGTAGTAGAATAATTGCTTTAGAAAATCGGCAGCAACAAATCCTTAAATGATAATTTCCAAATTGGCCAATTGAGGCCAAAATAAATTGAATATTTGAAAAGATTTTCATTTGATAAACTCACCAACAAATTCTAAAGTAAATAATTAACCTACTCTTATTGTTGCTGCTTTATTTTTTAAAGCTCAACATATTTTATTGCGGAAATAGATACAAAATAACAAAGCTTAAAAACTCAAGATTCTATTAAAAGTTTGTTGTATCAGTCTTTTCTATATTTTTTTATGTGAGAAATGACCAATTATTTTAAGTTTAGTTATTTTTTTTATTTTTGAAACCTAAATTGCTTTTTATTAACACATTTTCCAACAAATATAATTTAAATAATAATAACAAAGACTAAATGTTCTCTTTTTGTAATTAGAATGGAAGTTTTTATTCTTGCTTACATTTTTAAAAAAAATTTATGCACCTTTTCTTCTTCTATAAGAAATAATTTTATGTCCTTTTTATCTCTTAATTCTAGGATTTGGACAGTGACTGGGCAGATGAGTTAGCAGCAGATGATGATGATTCTGCTGCTGAAGATTCAGTTAGTATTTAAAATTTTCTCTTTTATTGCTAGATTTTACAAACTTATTAATTCTAATTGAAACTGTCAGAATAATAATTGCTTTTACATTTAATATACTTACTTGCTTAATTGTATTTTATAAATCTTACTCTTCATTAGAGTTGGTTAGTTTGGCAGTTTATGTTTTGGTATTGGTTTTCATTTTTTTTTTCCCCCCTTTGATACCGTGGTTTTCAATTTGGTTTTTTGGTTTTCAATTTAGTATTTTTGCTTTCTAAGGAAGCCATTCATTTTCTTGTGTAATGATAGCATTTCCAGTTGATATCTGATTTTGTTTGAGATTGGTAAATTTGCAACTTAGTCTGTTCAACTTGCAATTTCTCATGTATTTCTGGTCCAATCTTAAAAATATTCATATGGCTGGAAAGAAGATAAAATAACCTTTTTAAATATGTAATTTGTATGTGCTTTTATTCATTGAATTATTATAAATGCCCCATATACTTTTTGACTTTTGAGTGTTGTTTTTTTGAAATGTCTCATTGTGGAAGTCTGTTAATTGGTGTGTAAGGGGTCAATATTTGGTTTTAAGCAAGGGTAATAAAAATTTATAGACATGCGTAAAGTCCACTGAAATTGAAAACCTTTAAACTGTGAATCAGGGTGGGTAATAAAGTAGGAATTGCTCCCCTAAAGTCAGATTTTAGGCTTTAAAGGTAATTGAGTCATAGAATGCATAACTTAGATTAAATTTTATTTATTAAACTTTCAAATAAATTGTCAACTATAAATAACTACCATATTTATTAACAAATTGGTAAAATATGAAAGAAATTGTTGCATAATTATCTATATTTGTGTCTTTGGACAACACATTTGTGAGAGAAAATGGTATAGATCTACAGAAATTAGTTTATGATGTGGCTTTTAAAAAGCCAAAAAATGAGACACCTGATGTTTAAAGTAATTAAAAATATGGCAATTCTTTTCTGGTATGCCAGTCAACTGTTATTGGGGTTTTGCAAATAAATTTCTTCTAAACAAGGAAAATCAATGAGTTATTTTTATTTCCCCTAAATAAATTTGTTTTTATCTAGCAAATACACCTAAAATTAAATATTAAAAATAATTAAAAGCTTTTAATTTCATTTTTAGAATGAGTTTATTTCCAAATCTGCAAGAATCACCTGTTATTTTTTAGATTTACATTTTAAAACTGAAATTAAAAACTATTTTAATCATTTTAATATATAATATTAAGTGTATTCGCAAGATAAAACCATAAAGATATTTGTAAAAATAAAATGAATTAATTTTCCTTAGAAGAATTTTATAGGCAGAACACCCACTAAACTCTAGTGGCTGAAAAAGAACAATTTTTACTTGGGATTTAAAAAAATGAGTTGCAGTTTTGAAAATATACACATTTTAAAACAGATTAAAACTTTACTTTTTTAATATCTAATTTTAGGTGTATTTGCTAGATAGAAACATGATTTTATTTGTAGGAAACAAACAATTTTGCACTAAAGACTCACATATCTGGAAATATACACATTTTAAAAGTGAAATTAAGAACTATTTTAATTATTCTTAATATCTAATTTAGGTGCATTCCCTAAATAAAAAACAAATTTATTTATAAAAAACAAAATCTCCATTAATTTTCTCCTTCATTTTTGTAAACAAATAGATTACACATTTATTTCTTAAAACTAGTCAATTACATGTTTTTAACATAGTTTTGTTCAATCTTTTTCACTTACAATTGTATAAATGTTGATAAAATTAAATTTTCTTAACATCTGAAAGTCTTTTTCAATAGTGTTTCTTTGGGTATTGATAGTATTGATAGCACTTAAAAAAAAAAAAATGAACGATTTTGGTTTCATTAAAAAAATTTGATGTGGTTTCATGGTGTGAAGATGAAACTGAAAAAAGAAGAGATGGTTCAGTGTTCTAACTTTGAAGCTTTCTGAGTGAAGATACATTGTCATGTCATACTTTTGCTTTGAAGCTTTCTGAGTGAAGATACATTGTCATGTCATACTTTTGCTTTGAAGCTTTCTGAGGAAGAAGTCATATACTTTTGCTTTGAAGCTTGTGAAGATACATGTCATACTTTTGCTTTGAAGCTTTCTGAGTGAAGATACATTGTCATATCATACTTTTGCTTTTGAAGCTTTCTGAAAGATACATTGTCATGTCATACTTTTGCTTTGAAGCTTTCTGAGTGAAGATACATTGTCATGTCATACTTTTGCTTTGAAGCTTTCTGAGTGAAGATACATTGTCATGTCATACTTTTGCTTTGAAGCTTTCTGAGTGAAGATACATTGTCATGTCATGCTTTTGCTTTGAAGCTTTCTGAGTGAAGATACATTGTCATGTCATGCTTTTGCTTTGAAGCTTTCTGAGTGAAGATACATTGTCATGTCATGCTTTTGCTTTGAAGCTTTCTGAGTGAAGATACATTGTCATGTCATACTTTTGCTTTGACTGATCAAACTTAAAGATAGATCATTATTTTTATTTATATTCCAAATATTGCAATTTGAACCAAAATCGTTATTGTGATAGTATCTTCTCTTTATTTCATGAAGCATTAAAACTCACTATTTTTGATTTTAAGACCTTTTACTTCATGACAATCTTAATAGTTGTAATGAAAAAAAAAATGAAATTTTGATCAAGGAAATACAAGTCCAAAAAATTAATAATGGTTGATAATGCATTATCTATTCAAAATTCAAGATAATATTACCATTGATACTATGAGTAAACAAACAGTAGTATCAAATATGGTGAGGTTGAGGGATTGGCAGGGAATAGAAAATAATTTTATATAGTTAGATTTGATCTTCTGTAATTGTAAAGATCAATCAGTCAGATAAACTACCCAGGTAAAATAAGCTACCCAACCAAAAAGGATGTGACTTTGAGTGTTGATGAGTACTTATTCTATTTTTAATCTCTGTTGTTTGCTAATCACTATAAAATGATGGTCTGAGTAGTTGTAATGTAAAGCTACTAAAATTAAGATGAAAGAAAATCTAATCAAAATGTGAATAATAACACAATCTCATAGGTTTTTCACAACCCAAAATTCTTATGAAATATGTCAGAGCTTACTGAAATATAAACAAATGAACAGGTGAAAATATCAATCTCTCAAAACTTTTTGGCAAAGATAAAAACAAAAAAATGTCTTTGATTTCATGAACTAAATATTCTTTGAATGATCAATAATGTCTGATTATTTACCATTTGTACAATTTGTGCATTTTTGAGAAATAGGTTACCTACTGGTTGTAACAGGATCTGAAATAACAATATGACATTCATTAAGACCTGAACTGATGTTACTACTTTTTTTTTCTGTGAAATTTGTCTTTAAGAATTTGCCAGAGTTAACTAATTTCTTGGGCACAATTAAATGTGAAACATTACTTATGACTTTTGTACTTTATGATTATTGAAGAGTTTTGAAATTCTTTATGTCCATTTATTGCTAAAATTTGTTTAATCTTTTTTTCTATCAGTATTCTCTTATGCTTCTTTTATATTTCAATTAGTTAATTTTAATATAACACCTTATATTTATTTTAGGATGAAGAATCTTTAAATAATAAGTTATGTACTTTCACCATCACCCAGAAAGAATTTATGAATCAGCATTGGTAAGTAAAGTTATTTTGATATTAGAGTAGTTTTGAGTTATGATTTTAAAAGACTTTGATTATATTTATAAAATGCATACAAAAGATTATATTATAAAATCACCATGTTATGTTTTATTCATTTTAATTTCTGAGTTATTATCAGTTAGTGTATGAGTGGCAAAGTAAACATTAAATTTTTTATTTTAGTCATAATTTTTGTTTAATTCATTTTGGTTGTCAATATATATTATAATATGTTGTTAAATTTTTCTAACTGCATAGTTTCCATGGTTATTAACTTGAACATAGGTTTTGTGATGATTGAATTTGTATATCAATGATTTTCCAATGATTAGATAAAGCTAACTACAAGAATTTAAAATTTGCTTCAGGAAATAATGTATTGTAAAAATGACTAAAAAGGAAAAAAAAGGTTTTACTTCAAAAATGAAAAATTGATGTTTAATTTTTTTTATACAGATAATTTTTGAGTTTATTTCATTTTTGTAGTTGTTGATGGACACAGCTCTTGTTGATAAAATATTTTCTTATTCCTCTTCTCCTTTCATAAGATGGTTCATTCCTATGACATTAACCAATTAGAATACAAAAATACTCCAATCATTGCACTTGTCCTAATGATTGCAGTAGACCTTTCCAAATTGAGAAGACTGACATTATTTTGATACTCTGTGGATGTATACAAGAAAAACTTATTTTTATAAAAACTTTTACAGAGTTACTATAATGCATTGTTCGCATTTAAATGACTCATTATAAATGCACTTTTGAATCCTTGATATGATAGGATGTATCTGTTATACTTTATTTTTAGTGATACATGATTGAACATAAAGCTAATTTTTTCAGTATTCTTTAACATGAAATATCTTTTACTCAAAATCTATATTGAGTTATAAAACATGGAATAACATGCACAATACATAACTGAAATGGGTGCATATCATTGTATCTGTGAAATATGACTTTGTGCAAATCTGTGAAATATGATAATTTTGGAGAACCAAACAGTTAAGTAATCTAAACTAATTATTCTTTACACTTTATAAAGATATTAGATTGATTCATTTCTACCTTAAAATGTTTCTTGAATATATCTTTTCTTATTGTCTCTTTTGATATTGAATATACTAAAGTCATTTAGTGTCCGTATTAATAAATATGTATTGATATATGTTGAATTTATTTTCCTTTTCTCTCAGGTATCATTGCCATACATGCAAAATGGTTGATGGAGTTGGTGTATGTACCATTTGTGCCAAAGTCTGCCACAAAGACCATGATTTATCATATGCCAAGTTTGGGTCGTTCTTCTGTGATTGTGGTGCAAAAGAAGATAGTAGTTGTCAGGTAAATGTTTTTCTCATCTTTTGTAAAACCAAAAATATGAAAATACATAAACAGTAATATTGACAGGAAAATAGCATTGCACAGTGAATTAAAAATTTAACCAATTTATTTTCTGGATGGTGCTAAATTTAACAATATGTCTACATGAAAAACTAAAACAAATTCTTAGTAAAAAAAGAAAAAAAAAAGTTACCAATATCTAGAAGGAGGCTTCCACAGGAGTGTTCCCTTTATATTTTGAATTTAATGTAACTAACGTTACATAGCGTAATTTAATGTAACTAACGTTACATAGCGTAATTTAATGTAACTAACGTTACATAGCGTGATTTAACAACTAACGTTATAGCGTGATTTAATGCAACTAACACGTTACATAGCGTGATTTAATGCAACTAACGTTACATAGCGTGATTTAATGCAGCTAACGTTACATAGCGTGATTTAATGCAGCTAACGTTACATAGCGTGATTTAATGCAGCTAACGTTACATAGCGTGATTTAATGCAGCTAACGTTACATAGCGTGATTTAATGCAACTAACGTTACATAGCGTGATTTAATGCAACTAACGTTACATAGCGTGATTTAATGCAACTAACGTTACATAGCGTGATTTAATGTAACTAAAAATTATTATGTTTTTAAACTTGCCTCGATAAAGTCAGCTTGATGAAACACACACATATATATATATATATATATATATATATAAAATACACTGTTACATTAGAACATGTAAATATTCACTACAAAATTGTACATTTTATTTCAATGTTAAAATCAAACATTTCTTCAGGTGGCTAACAATGATGGTATTAAATGATTTTATTCAAAATTGTGATTGAAACACTATTTCACTTTCTGTTTTTGGAAAATTTTCCATAAAAGGTAAAAAGGATTTATGAAAAGGAAAGAAGATAAGAAATCAATAAAAAGAGAAAAGAAAGTCAAGAGAAAGCATAGGAAAGTAAACCTAATACCAAAAGAAAAGACAAAGAAAGGAAAGAGAAATAGAGAAGCATATTCAAAATTACCCAGATTCATAAGAAGAGGAAAGTTAAGAAGATAGGAAATAGAAAGATATTGATATGAATTAAACTAATGAAATTCAATTAAATCAGAGAATTCAAATCTGAACAGAAACACGGAGTGAATGGATACACTATACCTACATGTCGAATTTATAATTCGGTGAAATATTATATGAAATCGTATATTCAAACAAAATTATCCACAGAATATAAAAAAGGACACTTTATGAAGCAATACAATACTTAACAAAACTTATTTTACAATATAAATTAGAATACAAAATAAATTATAAACTTTTATATTATTAAATTAATTATAAAGCATAATTAAAAAAGCCAGAGAAAAGTAATTAAACTAAAATATGCAATTTCTATCTGTTTGTTTGAATCAAGTTACCACCTAAACCCATGAATCAATATTGACAAAACTATGCATACATGTTAAACTAACATCCAGTTTGTTACTAGGCTAAGTGTTTTTTTTTTATAAAAATCTATAATGGGGACACTAGGGCTCCTAGATTGCAGCTTTCTACCAGGTCTTGTGCAAAACACTGTTTAAGCAAGGGAGATAATTGTTCGTGCAAACTTTTTATAAATTAAGATATATGTTTTACGAAATAACTCTTATAAAGCTTGAAATTCCAGACAGATATGGATCTTTGTTTGATTATAAAAATTTAGGGGACAACATCTAAACGAATCGCAGGTTATTTTCTAAATAAAATCTTTATTTAACACATTAATTCAGCATAATCTTTCTTTGAATATGATCTCCTTGGTGTGTTTTCATTGTAAAAAAAATTATTACATTTACATTGCAAAAATAATTTGTTTTGCCATGTGCATCATTAAATTCACCAGGTTCGAATTTATTAAATACAAAGAAATTGGTTTGAATTTAAATGTAAAATAACATTTAATTTGAGCTTATTTGTGAATAAAAACTTTACCTAAGCTCATATTTCAAACTTCCCTTAAAAAGGCATATTGTGGTGGTTGTTGTCTGTGAAATAACAACCTGTTTGAAGGACACTTTCGTGCTATATACTGTCTGTAAAAAAAAATCTAGCTGTGAAAATAGACATCTTTCTTAAATAATTCAGACATCCTTAATTGGCATGAGCCACATGCCCTTCCCCATTAAGTTTTACTTTAAATTACAGTGGTTTAATTAGACTATATCTAATTGCGATGAAAAGCAAAACTGAAATCAAGAATTTAATAAAGGATTCTTTCCTAAACCTTTCACTCCATTCAATATTGAAATCTCTTTTTTTTCTCTCTCTCTCTCTCTCTCTCTCTCTATATATATATATATATATATATATATATATATATATATATATATATATATATAATAAAAATATACATATATGCAAAATATATAAATACCTATACATGTATATTTTCAGAAAAAATTTCAAGAGGAAGAATCCAGGTAGAACTCAATGTCTAGGACAGAGTAAGGATATAATAAAAAAGGCTTAAACACTAATATTCCATGGCCATAATTTATTCCATTGAATCAGAAATCTGATCCAATTCATCAGACCTACAAATTCTGTCAGTAGGGCAGATATATTTCCTCTAACAAGGCAATGTGATCCATCCTGGGTTTTGAAATGCAAAAGCTGCACCCAACAATGGTGAATCTAGCTGTTCATCTTGAAAATGGCCAACATATATATATATATATATATATATATATCACAGAAGATACTCCTCAAAATGTAGTTGAGAATACTCCAAAAAATCACTTTGACTGCCTTTTTTTAATTATGCCAAATTGACCAGTTTGCCTGAACACTGAGGTATGTTGAGGCTTCTGTCTACTACACCTGGGCACACAATAGATGGAGTAGGTGCAAGCAAGGAACACAAGTTGAAGTCTTGGAAGAAAATGCTGTTTTCAGAAGTGGGACCATCAGGCAGTTGCACACTGTGCACCCCGTGCATGTCTTTATGCTTTTAGTCAAAAAATCAAATTTAAAAAAATAGTCAGTAAAAATATCCCGTGGAGAAAAACCAATATTTAATAACGCAAATGTTCACAATACATTTATTGAATCATCTATTAATATTTTGTAGCATAAACATTATTGCTAATTACAGCATGTAGTCCCCTATGAATTTCTTGCATGTTTCTTGGCTAATATTTTTCAGAGTCTGTCTATATTTCTGAGATGAGGTATTATGTACAGTATTTACATTAGTCGGACTATTGTCCTCATCTTTGTCGCCATATTTGTCACAACGTTTCGGCCGTTGTATGCTCCGCCTTCTTCAGGTGGTTGGAATTTCGAACTGAACCCTTTATTTCGATCACTGGGGTAGACTGTTCTAGTTCCACGTGCCATGTTTGATGGATGTCAGTTATCAGTTATCTGAAATACCTTGTTAAGGCAGTGGAGAACTTTCAGAGGGAAAATTAGCAGGAGATAACTGATAACTGATATCCATCAAACATGGCACGTAGAACTAGAACAGTCTACCCCAGTGATCGAAATAAAGGGTTCAGTTCGAAATTCCAACCACCTGAAGAAGGCCTGAGCGTACAACGGCCGAAACGTTGTGACAAAGATGAGGACAATAGTCCGACTAATGTAAATACTGTAATATTTTTCAATTCTTCATTACAAAATTCCTTTAGTTCATGCAGGTTTTGCTGGTTCCTTTTTTGAATTCTCAGTTACAGCTCTCATAAATTTTCAATCGGATTGAGACCTGGAGAATGACTTGGCTATTTTAGAACGTCTATATTCCTATTTATTTATTTTAAAATGACAAATTTTTCAGGTTTATTATATATTTTATTCTTCACATTTCTCAGATATATTTTTTCTTTTTCTTTCCCCATCAGGCATTAGTGAAACGAACTCCTCAGAGTGGACTAGACGTCAGTGGTACAAATTCTAGTCCATCACCATTCTCTGTGGAAACTACACTTCCAAGCTCACTTCGTAGAAAGATGTCATCTCCTGGACCTTCAGACAAAACTGAAAGTGGCAAAATATCTGAACAGACATCAAAGTCATGTGAGCTTTTGTGCAAACAAATAGAAGTGAGTTTAACATCTTTTCTAAAAATGTTAAGAAAATTCATTCTTTTTATATTTATATTATTAGATACCTGTTTGTCATTAACACAATAGAGATTTTCTCAAAAATAAAATAAAAAGCAGTGCAAAGAATTATCAAGACCTGATTTGGGTTAAAAAAAAAAAAAATTAGATTGCATATTTTGTCTATAAACCATCCTTTGTTATAGTTATTCAAGTAAAATATTACTGTTATCTATTGAATATGTCAAGATTGATATATAAAAAAAACCCCAAAAACAGCAATATATTTGACTCTGGACAAAAACCCTCTTTACAAAAATATGTCAATGAAACCCAATCTAGAAACTGATTTCTTACAAAGAATACATATTCTATTCATACAAGCCTATCCTAAAAATCTTGTCAGCATTAAATAACTGATTGAGGTTGATATGCCATAAAACAAAATAAGCCAAATCGAGATTGATAAACTATTTTTATGTTAGTAGTTTATAATGGTCTTCTCAAAATGAATTTAAACAACCACTTCTTATTTATTTTATAATCTCTTTTTTCCTTTTTGTTTTTAGACTTATCGAGAATTAATGCTGAAGTGTTTGGTATGTATTCAAATTTTCACATTTTTTTATTTATTTGTTTTGATTTTTCTGTTAATTATTTATCTTTTTAATACATCATTGTTTAATATGAAGTACACTGCAAAAATACAAATCTACTCCTTACATTTAAAGGAATCTACCTGTTGTTTACCATCATTTGGGCAAAAATTTCATTTGATAGGGAGGGTGGAATAGTTTTCATAGTCATTAACATCATTCTCCAAGTCATTGTGAAAATAAGAATAGGATTTGTGGACTCCCTGCTATAGAGCAATAGTTAACAATTTAATGTTGTACATTCCTGTTAGTGGGGTCATGGATGACCCACAACTATAACTGAAATGTGCACTTATCATTAATGATAGCATTGATGTTTTAAAGCATGTAAAATTTTGGAAAACTGGTGCTATACAATCTTTTTGCCCTTCCTTTATTTCAGTTAACCTTTTATGCTATATTAAGCAAAGTTTAGTAAATAATAAAAGTTGGTATTTAGATATATTATCTTTAAATATTTGCCTCCCCACAAATGTTTTCAACTTTATTCTTCAAATTATTTAATGCTTCCTTTGGTAATAAAAATTGTCCAGTTGTTGTTTTATCAATAGATATATTTTGCTGGGTTGTATTATTTTAACCAAATATACAACTTGCTTATTGATTGATCTGAAAAAAAAAAAAAAAAAAAAAACAAAAAAAAACAAATGATAAAATGTTACTTGTTTTAAGCACCTAACATTTTTTAAATTTGCACTTTGTCTTCAGCACAATGCTGTGACTAATACCTGATTCCAGAAATTATATTTAATCTTTGGAGAATCCCCATTATTTTATTAGCAAGAAAAAGTTGATACTAAATTTGCTTATTACAGGAATTTTTGGAAAATTAAAAAGATGTTTATTTTTTTTATTTTTTCTTAATTTTTTTTTTTTTTTTTTTTTTTAGAAGTAATGATTTACTTTAAAATTCACCATTTTACTAAAAATTATCAAGAACTTAATAAGATATTTGTAGCTGACATATACTTGGTTTACAATGCATATTTTTCTGTTTACAATAATTTGTTCATGGTTTTGTAACTGAATCTCTTTAGAAATATTTTATCTTAAAATTGTTATTATTATGGAATTCCTTTTTATTTATTTATTTTCAGGAATCTTCAAACACAGTGAAAACTGTATTGGACCTTTTGGAAACTGTATTACCATCTGTGATGGAGAATTATCAGGGCAGCTTTCCTATGGGCAGTGTAGCAAATGCCCAGAAAGCTCTAAGTGATTTACACACTCTTCCAAAAGCAATTGAAACAACTGACCAACTAATGGTAAAGAGCTACATAAATTAACTATAGTTTAAGTCTAGATATTTTATTTTAAAGCTGACATTTGCATCTTCAAACATTTTTAATTTTACTTCGGTATATAAACATTCAGCATTGAATAGAAAAATGTAATATTGCAAAATTAGATTACAAATTCAGAAATAATTTAATAAAAATGGAGAATAATAATTTCAAAAATCTTTTTTCAAATATTAAAGCTTTTAAAATATTTGCAGCTGACTTGTCATAAATTGAAAGGTAATTTTTAGCTATGGTCCCTAAAGTTTTCCATTTTCTAAATGCATTTTACTTGTATGATTATGAACTTGATTTTATTTTACTTATTTTTAATATATTAATCTATGGCCTTGTTTTGAAAGATGCGTCATAAAAAAATAATATGGACAATCCTTTTACTTAATGGTTAAAATACTGAGAAAAAAGAAATCTGTCAAAAGTTTTAACCTATTAGTAGCAGTATGCTTTTCTTTTTATGCATAAATGAAGAATGTAAACTTCCATTTTTAATGGCAAAAATAGTGAAATTTTCATCATCTCATTGTCACCATTTTGCCATTTACTGGTGTAAAGATTAATAGAAATTTAAACATGCACCAAACAAATTACATGGCATTTATTTTGTCTTAAAGATATCTTTACTTATGAAAAGATAAGCTGTATGTTTCTAATTTCTTTGGAATTTTTTTTTTTTTTTTGCTAATTTATTTGACTGTGCTTATATATATATATATATATATATATATATATATAATATATATATATAATAAAAAGACAAGCAGGAAAATTATTCTTATCTGATGAGTTTTGTTCTCTGAGGTATTTTATCAAATGTCTTTTGCCTTGATAAAAGTCCCTCAGACGACAAAACATGTCAGCTAAGAATAGTTTTTCCTCTTGTCTTTCTATTAATTTTGTTCCTTTACAGATACACTCTATCTGAACATAATTTATATACATATGAAACATACTTAATGTTAGCTGTAAGCATTATTAAAAATCCATTTTGATGTGAAGGTGGAATGGATGCATGTTGTCAATATCTATTCATTAATTTAGATAAATTGAGAATTATGATTGTTGATGAAAAAATGTTTATCACTTTTTTTTTTTTTTACCAGACAGTTACCCTGGGCTCTCAAGAGGGAGCATTTGAAAATGTCCGTATGAACTACAGTGGTGATCAAGGCCAGGCTATCCGCCAGTTAATCACAGCACATATGGTGAGACGTGTAGCCATGTGTGTACTTGCATCTCCACATGGAAAGAGGCAGCACCTGGCTGTAAGCCACGAGAAAGGAAAAATAACCATCCTACAACTTTCAGCTCTTCTTAAGCAAGCAGACTCCAGTAAAAAAAAGCTCACTTTGACTGTAAGTACAACTTATGTATATTGTTTATTTAGACATTTTTATTTGCACACGCATATCCCCATGTGCATTGAATTCAAGGCAAAAGCTCATGCAATTTTTACGTATCTCCATTTTCTTAAATGCAAAATATTTTCATATTGACATAAGACTTACAATTTAGATACTTTTGAGTGATATTTATTTCAAGTTGTAAATCATCTGAACAAAAATGAAGATATTTTTTTAAGAAAGAATTTTCTTATGTATGACATCCTTTGATACAAACAGAATTCATCTGTGTATCATTATCAATTCTTTGCACTTGTTTTGAATGTTTTACTAATTAAATGTATTGGGTTTCTTATTGATATTTTTATAAATGTATGTTAACTTATCAAACATAAATTTATGTAATTCTGCACTACTTCTTATTTTAGCTATTTCCTTATTTTTTGTTTTTCCTTTTTTTAAATACTTCTATTTCTATACACTTATTTGAGAGCTTAATTTGATGGGCTGCTTAAATTTCCCCAACATAAAATTTCATTGTATCTTGTTTATTTTCTGTAGGTCACCAAACAAATGGTAAGTTTTTCCCCAATCTGGCCATTTTCTGATTTCTCAAACAAATTTGCTCTTTAGATTGGAGCAAATCTTTAAATTGGCCAGAAGTATTAACTAAAGTTAGTGTAAATAGAGATCAGATAAAATAAGAAGAAAAAGAAGAAAATTGCAATTTTATGACTTGTCACTTAGAACATTGCTGTTGATAGAAATGGATTAGCAAATTTTTATCTTAGCTTCAGTTGCTCCTTTTTGCTATAAACAAAAGTATGTACTTAAAAAATGAAGATAATGTTTCAAAATCAAAAATGCTTGTAATGTTCTTTTATAGTGAAGTGAGATAGCAAAATCCCACTCTAATGATTATATATGGTTGACAGCTGCTTATTACTGGCATGTGTGGGTGGTCTCATTTCTTTCCACTTACTACAGGTTTAATTATTGAATGATATCTATAAAAGCATGGTATATTTTCTTAACCATACTATATTACCAACCTATAAAAGATCTACAGGCATGTTTTTATGCATTTTATTTTATTATTTAGCTGATATCCTAAATGAATATTAATGTAAACACAATAAGTGTGACTAGTCTTATTCCTGATAATACTCGGTTATATTGATAGTATTTTAAGATCTATTATATTTTGCACTTTTACATTTGAGCACAAAAAATTTAAGTCAGTCTAGAACTTCATTTAGTCTTTGTTGTGATAGAAATGTCTTATTGCTTTAATGGTGAAAGATGAGTAATTGTTTTATTACTATTCACCATTGAATATGAAATCAGTTGCTATATAATTTAAACAATTTTTCTTGTTAAAAATCGATTTACTTTTTTTTAGTATATTCCCATTGTAGCTGCATTAAATCCACATGGTTTTCATAGTAACCTCCTCACTTGACAAAGAAACTTGTTTTGATAAATGTAGTGATTTGCTTGATTTTGTTGTCCTATATCTGTATTTAATACTTTTGTACATTAAGGTATTTTGCCATAAGTATAATTCTTTAGCAAGTTTTAATAACTGTAAGTTATTTTTATGTTCTTAATGAGATTTTCCAAATTGTTTATTGCTGGCAATTGCTTTGCTGCTTTGTCAATACACAGTATAAGTCTGGTACTGTCTGTTTACATTTTGCACACAAGTAGCTAAAGTTTAAAATAATTTGTATTGAATTTTTTTTTCATTTGTTGTTTACTTTTATCATATTAGAAATTGGAAAAAGACAGTTGACAAGGTAAATAGAATGTCAGAATATGAAATAGCATGTGTTAAAAATACATTCATATTGAAATACACTTAAATAATAAATGAACTTTATTGTCAGGTTCATTACAACCACACTTCAAAAACTTTCATTCATATAAATTCTCATTTTCATATTTCTAGTAGAGGAGTAAAACAGATGAAAGTTTGTCAATCTTGCAAAATATTTTTCCTATTAACTTGTCTCTCTTTTCATACATTCATCTTCACCTGCCAGTAATGTTGTCAACTAAATTCTTTCATACATATACATCTTTTTATCTACACTTTATCAATCTTTTTCCATTTGAACACACTTGGTATTTTAGCAGAAATTTTCTCTTTTTTGCTATTAAAAAATAATAAAAACTATAGTAAGAAAAAAAAAAAAAAGAATTTTTAAACTTAAAAGGTAACTGCCTTGCTAAAATAAAATTGATTTCTTGGGTGTTTATTTTTACATTCTAGTTTAACTTATTAGATATTTTTTGTTAATGCTTTTAATAGAAAATATAGTTTGAATTAAAGGTTGTGTGCCAATAAAGATAATGTTGAGATTTGGTCCTATCATTTAGTATTTTAAACATTAAATGGTATTGTTACTGAGGTGTCAAGAAGATTAATGCATTTCTTTACTGAAAGTAAAAACATTCCTTCTTGTATGTTCATTTCTTAGCTTTTAATAACTATAATCTTTCTTTTGAAGGAATTATAAAAAATTTTTTATAGTTTGTAGATTGTTATGAGGAAAAATGTGATAGAAAATAATTTAATTGCAATTTCAAGATTAACTGAATAATTGATTAATTGAATGAAATTAATAAAATTGGCAAAAGATTTAGTAATTGAAATTTATGAAATCATACTATAAGTTATCACTGGTCAAAATTTGCATCTTTTAATTTCTGAAACAATTTTATTATTACAGTTAAGGTTTCTCATAAGATAATATAACTTATTTAAAATAGTTTGGTTCCTCAAAACATTATTTATTTTATTAAAGTACAAAAAGTAAAGATTATTATTTTCCCAATAAAATTTCTGATCAGTTTTGATCAAAGAACTTTATTATAAATTGCAGACATAAGAGTCAAATACAGTACTTTTTTATTTGTTACATTTCTGCTATAAAGACAGATGAAGAAATCATATTTTAAGATATGAATAATGATGAACGTGGTCTGAAGGGGAGACAGGTTGTTAAATGTTGAAGATGTTAAAGCAGTTCTTGTTTAGTTAATATAAAGTGTTTGATTGTTAGAACCTTTTTGATGTTACATTTATTCTATGCATGTCATAATCAGTACAATGTGTGAAGATTAATTTTAAAGCAATTTAGAGTAACTTTAGCTCAATGTTAATCTGTGTGCAAAATGGAAGCATATGGTTCTTAGTTAATACTGATGGAATGTAGCATAAAGTTGGGCATTTGCTGGCCATGTTTGTGTGCAGATTGTTTTCAAACCAGTATGTACACACCTGATGCCCTGAAAGCAGATGTCTACTTACTGGTACTTTGTCAGTTGTAGTATTAATGCTTTGTGCATAGAGTTACTAATGCACCAAATTTCTGCAATATTCTTTTTAAGCAATTGAGTGCATGTTGTGAAGAAGTTCTGTTGATCATTTAATCTTTTGTCATATAAGATCAGTCACATTTCTATTTAAAATACTATACTACTTTCTTATTATTTGGCATTTGTCTAGTTTTGTTACTAAAGTCAAAATCATTTACAAAATTTTTCTTTAATAGTGTTAAAGAGATGTAGGTTTAAAAATATTTGAAAAAAAAAATTATTTTAATAGAAAATATATTGTGAATATTTGTACATTTTTTTTTTTTTTTGCTGCTGTTTATTTAAAAGAAAATCCATATTCTAAATCTGTATCAAAGAGCTTACATTAAGTAAGCACATTCAAATATCTTGATATGAGCTTTCCAAATTTTTAAATAAGAAACTAGAGGGATGATTACTTTAGTACATTTGAGATAAATATACTTGATTATCATATTCTTGATGATCATATTAAAATTTTTATAATTCCTTTTCTAATTCATTATTCTAGCTGCATGTGTTTCTCATTATCTTTTATGTTTGAAAAGATGATTGCTTGAAAATCCTAGTATTTCTTAAAATCTCTACAATAATTAATTTGTTGATCAGCACTAAGAAGTGTTGAACAATATATTTTGGTCTATATTGTCCATTTTGAATCTGTTCATTTTGTAGAGATTAGCATCTGCCCCAATTCCTTTCACTGTCCTGTCAATCACTGGCAATCCATGTAATGAGGATTTTCTTGCTGTATGTGGGATGAAGGTAAGCAATTATTAACTTTATTAGTTATTTGTTTGCTTATTTAAAAATACAATATTAAAAAAAAATATTACAGAAGTGTTAGGTTTCTGCAAGCATTTTTAAAGGTCTAAATATCTCTCTCCATTTATTTTATTCATTTTTTTTTTTTTTTTTTTTTTTTTTTTTTTTTTTAGATTTCTGTACACTTTTCTCCAAAGTTTTCATTTTTGTGGCATTTTATAAGTGGTGTTTCTTGTGGTTTTTTTTAATTAAGGTTTTGACAGAATTCAATGCTTTATATATATATATATATATATATATATATATTATAAATATTATATAAATTTTAAATATTCTCTGTATTAGCAGAAAAAAATATAATAGTTTACATATTAAAATAAAACATCTATCCTCACAGAAAAAGTTTGGTATAAAAGATGTGTTATCACTTTGAGGAAGAAGCTAATTTTGTATGCTTGCTAAATGTTTCCATGTCTGATTTATTATTAAAAAAAGTGAACTTTTAATTTATTTTACTTAAAATAAAGTTTTTATTTTTTTTTCATCACTGGATTTTTAAACATGAAGTTAATGAAATTTAAAAATACTTGTTGAAAATCTTTTTTCCAGCAGTGTATTGTGACAACCATACATATACACTCAAAAGCAAAACTAATGTTTATATATTTTAAAAAGTTAACATGCTATTTGTTAATTTTCTATGATATAACTAAAGAACAACAATTTTTTTTCATTTTTAGGATTGCCATGTTCTAACATTTACCAGCAATGGATCAGTGGCTGATCACCTGGTCCTGCATCCATCCCTCGCCTCGGGCAACTTCATTATCAAGGTACATTTCTTTACATTTATGCAACTTTTTCTCTATAAAGGTATCTTAATATAACATCTTTTGCTGCCACCTACACTCGGTGGTATAATCACATTTTAGTGGTATTATCCTCAGGGTCTTAGGACAATGGTTTAACCACAGGGCTAACACTGCACTGGTCAATGCTGATGCTGGTCTAAGATGGTTGTTGGTCACTGGTCACTTCGATCTGCTTCAACTCTACCTATGTTGTGTTCTTGATCTCAGAGCAGTGGAAGATCAGATGTTGTTGTAATTGGAGCGCTGGCTCAAGCCATAGCAGGTGCTATATTAAGGAAGGAAAATATCTTCACAATGAAAAAAATAAAAGATTCATGGGGTTACTCTTCAATTAGTTTATATAGCTTTTGGTGCAACAAAAATTAATCCTTCCTGCATCAATTTCTATAGGTTCAAAGTTCTTGGAATCAGGAAATCTGATGACAGCTGACGTGGATTTCAGAGGCACTCAATGCCAGTTCTCAGCCCAAAGTCTCTGAGCTCCCCAAAAGTCATCTGCTTATATACACTTCGGCCCAAAACTGGCGCGGGTTCTGGGGATTCAGTGATTCCCCAATTTTCATTAATTCCAATAAAGGTTTTCTTTGTTCCCTACTTTTTTCTTTCCAAATTTGGAGAATTGTCCATTTTTCCTTGGGAGTAGTCACAGGGATTGCTCTTCCCTTAACTCCAACCTGTTTCATTTTACATCTCACAATGCTACTCCACACAGGTGGGACTAAATTCTGCCCCTTCCTTCTCAGTATTCTAACTTTGCCTACTTCTCATGGCTGAAATAACTGTCTTTGTGGCAAATCTAATTTTTAAAGTGTGTAGGAGAAAGGGTGTGGATTATTCTCCTCATTAATTTCAGTTCTCTGACTCTTTTCCTGGACCCACCTGTCCACTGAAAACACAACCCAAGATCACCTTCTAATCTTCCGCATGATAGATAAAAGTTATTTCTCAAAATGAAAATATATTTGTTTACCTAAATCCTTAACAAAGAGACATGCTGTTTTTCATCCTTGGGCCGGTCATCATCTTAATGAAAACATAAACCAGATCACCTGCCTGTTGTGACAGGTTGATTTTCATAATCCTAACCCTTGCAGCGGGTTCATTCTCTGTTTTCATTTCTCAATTCGTTTTTGCTAATGAAAATATAATTCCTGTCTGCTTCTCTTTTTGTCAATGATATGTAGTTTTCTAATATCTCAACAAAGAAATAAAGCCATTTCCAATTTGCTTTACCCACCTGCCAGATTTTAAATAGATAAAAAAAAAAAGTAAACTCTTGGTGCATTGTTCAGATTTGTTAGGGTGAGGCAACTCAGATGTTCCTTTCTTCACTTCTGCATTACCAGAGAAAATGTCTTCCATTCTCTCTTTTTCCAGTTTATATTTCATTTTGGTCTTAACTCCTTTTTCTGCTTAGAATTAATGTTTAACCACCTCACACACAGCCTCAGTATCACATAAATTAATTCCTATCTATTGACTCACCAATGTTTATATGACTTAGACATTTCTCTGGAAATGTCTTAAAACACATTCTTTCACATTTCTCTTATAATAATGTACTATTTAGTTAAATGCAAGCATCATAAGTAATTTTTAAAGAAGCTTATTTAATTTGTTAAATTAACTGGTAAATTTTAAGTTGATTTTGTACTTGGCTCTTTATTTGCATATCTTTTATTACATTGACTTTTTTGGACATCTCAGGAATGTAAAGGCTACAGTAGACAATGTTGTATAATTAGTCTAAAAGAATCAATGTATAATAGTAATATCAGTTTGTCTTGGAAATTCCGACATTTTTTTGAATGTCTTGAAATCATATTAGTTTAATTCTTTTTTAAAAAAAGAAAAAGAAAGTTTGATGCAAAATTATTTATATGCTTATTTGATATTAACTTTTATTTTTCATTAAATAAACGATAAATGTATAACTATTTTTTAAGCTGTTTTTTAATATTTACATTTATTTTTTTTCCTCTTAGAAAAATTAATTTTTTTATTAATTTTTAGTTTATGCTTTACTGTCTATGAATATATTTGCATGTTGTTTATAAGCAAATTGTTATGATAATGAATTTTATAATAAATTTATTTTTTTCTTTCTTTGTAGGCAGTTTGGCTACCTGGTTCCCAAACTGATTTAGCTATTGTAACAGCTGATTTTGTAAAGGTAACTATTTTTCTGTATTGAAAAATGAATTCATTAACAAAAGATAAGACTGTATTGTTTAGAAAAATATTACTTTATATCTCCATGAAAGCATTTCATACTTTTACATTGCATGTCACTTGTATGATAATGAGAAAGAGAGAATTTGTACATATTGAATTATTATTGTTATTGATAAAATGAAAGATATTGCTTAATTTTTTTTCTCATTTTAAATTTAGATCTATGACCTTTCATCAGATGCTATCAGCCCCCAGTATTATTTCCTGCTGCCAAGTGGCAAGATTAGAGATGCCACTTTTGTTTTCAGTGAAGATGGCTGTACAATGGTTCTCATGTCCTCTTCTGGTCACATTTATACCCAAATCATGGAGGATGCTAGCAATGCTCGTCATGGTCCATTCTACATTACAAATATTCTGGAAGTGAAACACAATGATATAAAGGTAAGGATCAATACTTTTAGCACCATCTACAATACATTAAAAAGCTAAAACTGTTCATAAAAGCCAAGATTAAATTGCATATTGTGAAAATACCTCTTGTGAAATAATAATAAAATTTTTTTAATTTGCATTTCAAATTTAATTCATGTAATGTATAAATTTTTTTTTTTAAAGTAACACTCCTTTCAGTTTGTACATTGTTTTGGCTATTTTGTGATTCAATAGATTTGATTGACATTTATAGATTTCTTTATATTTTTATACAGAACCTTCCATATTGTTTTTTCATTTGTGTATTTTTGATATTGCAAAGTCATAATTCTGCCCATTTTTCATTTTGGTGTCATTCTTTACTGTTTCTTAAAAATAAAAGCTTAGATTTGTTAATTGTACATTTCAGATTGACAAATATTTAGTGTAGAAACTCTTGTATATGTAATATATGTTAACATGTCAAATGCAATACAACGTCTGGTGACTGTTAAAAAGTAACTAAAATATGCAAAGTTTACTTAGAAAAACTTACAGCTGCTTATGAGATCAGAGTGCTGATATTTAATAAAGTTTTAATATTTATTCTATTTTGTTTGTAATTATAATTAGATTTTGATAAAACTCCTGCTCTTTTAAGATTAAGTTTAATTTTTAAAAACAAAAGACTTTGATAAATAATATATATTTGTAATAAAGATTTTTGAATAGCTTCAGCCCTATTGTGAATAAATTAATTAAGGTGTATTTATATTTGTATTTTTTTAGGATACCAATGGTCAGATTGCTGGTGGTGGAGTGTCAGTCTACTATTCACATGCCCTGCAGCTCCTGTTTTTCAGTTATGCACATGGTGTGTATTTTAATATTTACTTACATGAATGAAGTTTTCATTTTACTTCAGATTTAACATAACTAAAAATATGCATTTTAAAAATTTAAATATATAAAAAAATTAACAGTTGAATTCATGTCAATTTTCTTCAATCATTTGATGCCTTACTAAAAGCCATAACAGATTAGAAAAAGGCCATTTTCCTATTTTTATGCTTTAAATCTTTTGACTCTGATCAGAATATGTTAACCAAACCAATTTATAAAATATAATTTTTTTAATACACTGTAAAGTCTTGCCATAAATAAAATGTAAATATTTTATTTTATAAATTAATATTTCATTTGAATTTTATATTGTGAATAGTAAATGCATAAAAATTAATTTTAGTCAGAGACACTGACAAGATATTTTTCTTAACATTTTAGGCAAGAGTTTCATTGCATCTGTGGCTAAGGATTTGTCACAAGTTATAAATGTGTTTCCAGTTGTATTAAAGACGTAAGTATTTAAACAAATGAGAATAAGATTTTGTCTTTCTGTATGGAATTTATCAAATGTATCTCTTGAATCTTTGTTGAATTACTGAAAACATCTTTCTTGTGTTCATATGTTGCAGATTAGATGTGCACCTTAATGATAAATTAAAGAAAAACTTCTTTGAACCTATTCAGTAGATGACATTCACACTGTTTAAAAAGACAAGGTGTCTACTCAAACACCTGTATATACTAAAATATAACATTTAAAGTAATAAGAAACATTATCTACTTGAAAATAAAATCCATTAATTCTTTAGAAATTAATTTATGTTTTGGATATGAAAATAGTTATCAGGTGTGAACTTTTGAGAAAATCTGAATGAAATGTGCATTCCTCAAAGTGAATCATTAATTATATACATGTTTGCATTCAATATTTTTTTTTAAAAAAAAAGGTGTCTTAAAATTACTGTTGAAAGTAATTTGGGTTCAAGATGAGGAACTATGCCATACAAGAATAAAATTAGTGAATTGAAATAATTTACAAAATTTTTAAAAATCTCTATTTTTAAGAATTAAAAGAATGTATTTTTATTTTTACTATTTTCATTATTTCTCATAATAAAGTTTATAGAAAATGCTTTGTTTAAAAATATAAAATGAACAGGAGTATATAAGTATTTAACATTTATAAACTCTTATAAATAGGCAATGAAAATTACATTCACAAAGTTCTGATATTAATAATCTTGTTAATCAAATATTGATTCTCTAAAATTGTGTTTTAATATCATTCTTTGAAAATTGTCTGAATGAGTGTTCTTAAGGTGTATAGTTATACAAAAAACCCAAACCAGAATATAATTTTTATGCAATTATAGAGGTAACTTGAAATATTTTCTGAGTGGATAAAACTGAAATTAATTGTATTATCATCAGCTGTTTAGATAGCATTTTATCAGTATATATGACTTATTCAGTTTCTTCTTTGTAAATGTTTTAATTTTCTTGTATATTTTCATGGTATTTTTCATTAAATTTTTGTTATGTTTTTCAGCAACAGTAGCTCTAATGGAAGCAGTAAAGGAAGTAGTAACAACAATCAACCATTGGTTCAGTGGTCTGAAGTGCCTGGACATCCTGGCCTTGTTTATTGCATGACCCAAAGTGCTAATAATCCTGTTATTCTTATGATCAAACCAAGTTGCATTCTCCTTCAAGAGATCAAAGTACAACCTGCCAAGGCTAAGGTCTCTGCTTCTTTTTTACCTTTTTATGTCATGAAGTATGATGAAATGGTAAAAATATATAAGAAAATTTGGAATTTTCTGATGACTATCAAAATAGAAGTTTTCTAAATTTTCTTTTATATTTATCATTTGGCAGTATACATTTTGTGTTTAAAACAATATAAACCAATTCCCAAAGAACTTATATAATCTGTCAAAAGTAGTTTTGTTTAATTAGTTAATAATTTGATAGCCTACATTTATTTTATTCTGTAGGCTTTAAGCTCTTTAAAATACTATAACATCACTACACATTTTTTTCTTTTCTTTTTTGCACACACCATCTATTTCACCAGCTGGTAAATTTGTCATAAGACTAGCCTGTTATTGGTTTATGCAAATTTTTTGCTTAACATGTAAATACATAGAGATGATATATAATTGAAGAGTCCAATAGAGATCTGAAGAAATTGGAACATGCATTCATTAAATAAAGAGTTCCAGGAAACAGAATCTCAAGACAGATTTTGTGATAACCCAAAACTAGGTTTAGTCTTTATTCTTATTCTACATGTATAAAAATCTGTCCTCAGATATGAGATATTCATGTTACAAAATATATCCTGGAAATCTAATGAAGATTTAATTCATTTTTTCTTAAAAATATACAGTATAATAAATAAATAAATAATAAAAAATAAGTAAAATAATCTAAATTAATCCAAATAAATAAACTAACAAACTGATCCCAATAAATTAATCGTTAGAAAAAACAAGTAAAGATAATCAATCTAAATAAATAAATGAAGTAATAAACAAATTAAAAACTGCTCCCGCCAAAATAATAGTTAGAATAAACTACAGCAATCAACCCCAAAATTGAATAAATAGCTTTATCTTCCCAAACCAAAACTATTAAAAAAGTGATACAAATTTTTACTATGTTAATAAAACTCCAATTAAATAAATAAATATATATGATAAAAAAAAAAAATAAAAACAAGCTAAATAATCTAACCCAAATAAATAAATAAACTACTTCCGGCAAAATAACTGCCAAAATAGACTACCCACAATGCACCACTGACCTGTATATATAAATAGCCGATAGAAAAAACACTTGTGGCCTGACAATTGTCTCGCATGAAACAGCCTGTCATCTCTAAGTTTTGACTTCAATGTTCACTTTTATATATATATATATATATATGTGTGTGTGTGTTTGTTGTTTAGGGTGTATCTAAAATCCTTTTACAAATTTTTGGGGCCCATTCCTCAAACCAAAACAAGGACAAAAGTCCATCATTGTACCTCAACACAGCAAGTCATGACAAATGTTCAAAATGTCCTCCGCTTGCTTCTACACACACATGCACTCATGGGTTCATTGACTGACGGACCCTTTCAAATACTCCTACATGGTGTCAAATGGTTTTGCAGGCCCCCTTGACACGTTGTTGAAGTGTCTCTGCATTATTAATGTCTGCTGCATAAACCCATAGTTTTAGATGATCCCACAGATAAAAAAAAGAAAAAGTCGAAAAGATTGAGGTTGGGAGAACATGCAGTCCATTGAACCAGTCCTTCCCTACTTTTCCATCTTTCATGGTAGATGTTAGCCAGTGCATTGCGAACAGTGTGACTAAAATGTGCTGGAGCCCCATCATGCATGAACCACATGCATCTTCATATTAGCAGGGGTACATCCTCTAGCAGGTTTGCAAATGTGTTTGAAATGAAGTTACAGTTGACAGTTCCTGTAAGACATTCTAGGACATATGGACTTACCAGACAGTCACCTACAATTCCAGCCCACACGTTAATTGTAAACTGATGCTGGTGTCTAGCCTGTATTGTACCATGGGATATTCCGATCTGCCCACAAATATTGGTTCTGTTAATTTGTTTTTCTATCTCTTAAAATGTTGCTTCATCCATAAACAAGATTGAAGAGACAAACAACAGATCGGCAGTTTGTGTAATAAACCATTGGTAAAGGTTCTCCTGTGGTCAGTGATCGGATGTGTGCTGATACTTGGATTGTCTCCGATAGCCTGTAGAATGTGTTCTTCATGGTCAGGTGTACAAGCAGATCTCCATCTTCCTTGATACATAGTTTGTAGTGCCACAGATCCTGTCTCAGCAATGTGACTATAAACAGCAGCAATGGTTTGATGACTCAGCTGCCTTTGGTCTGGAAATATAGCCATGCAGCCTAGTGTCCATTACCATTTGCGCAGTTGTATGTAAAAATCATATCTGCCTGCTCATGATATGAATATCCTGCCATTGTTAAATGGAACACTTCTCAGTTAACTTACGACTACATATGTTAAACATTGAAAACAGGCTAGCCACAATTGTACACGAATGACAAATGTATCCTAGTCTACATGGCAACACAGTGCCATCTACAATAAACTTTATTTAAACTTAATGATTCAAAAACGAAGGATTTGCAGATACATCTTTATATGGACTTTGTTTTTGTTTTGTTGTGAGGAACCAAGCCCCAGAGTATGTAAAAGTATTTTTGATACACCCTCTGTGTAATAGTATTTTTTTAAAATCATTTAAGTTTGACTGTAATGTATTTTTTATTACTGATGAAAAAATGTAAATTTCATTTCACATTTATTTTGTATTTTGTTACTGAGAGAATGCTGAAAAGTACCTGTTTTTGCTTGACCCACTTACAAAATCAGTATTCTGCTGTTTCTTCACTAAAATACTAATTTTTATTAATTCGTTCAAGCTGAGAACTTTTCAGCACCCACTCATATTATGTTACAGTCTACAGCTTTTAATAATGTTTTTAAAGAATTTAGTAATTTAGAATTATTAAAAATTATTATATTAGTTTTATTTTAGATTTTTTGTAACTTATATTGATTTTTTTTTTTTTTTTTTTTTTAATGTATAGATCCAAGATGTGGTGGCCATAAGACATCCTGCTTCTAATTCTGATTTGGTAAGTATATTTTTTTTTTTTTTTATTGATATATTTGATATTAAGCTTATTGTTAATTTAGCATTGAAATTACTACATTGATATAAATTTCTGTTGTGTCAGAGCTAAATCCTCATAAATGAAAACTGAGTGGATCAGTTTTCAGATGATGTGCTATAATTATAAAGGGTTTTATGTAACTTTTCGTAACTGTTCTAAAACCCATATTTTTATATTTATAGATAGGAATATGAACATATTTCAAAAGACAAAACTTAGAGATGTACTTACCATTTTTCTTATTTATGGCTATCCTCAAAGTAAATTTTATTTGTAGCTTAGTCATAAGATATCTGTTAAAAAAGTAGGAATATATTTTTTTTAAATGTTTTTGTGATTAAACCTTTCTTTTGCTCTTGAATAAAAATTTGTTGTGGCTTCATGTTAAATCATTTTTTCTTTCTTCATTCTAGCAACGTACCACAATGATTCTTTTGTGTGAAGATGGCAGTTTACGTATCTATATGGCAAATATAGAGAACACCAAATATTGGTTGTCTCCATATTTACAGCCTCAAAGTCCAATTGCAGCACTCAGACCTATAAAGAAAAAAGTATCCAAGTCTGGTAAGACATTACACTTTTTAACTTCCCAATGTTTCTTGCTTCTTGCTTTTCTTCTGATTATGTAAATACTTGTTTGGTTAGGAAATAATTTGCTCATAATATTGTTTTGAAATTTATGTGTTGCATTTTATGCTTTATGCATTTCAGATCCTCTTATTTTTAATTTTATCAAGTCTATCAATTTATTTAAGGAAATGTACAACTAATGAATTTATGCACATTTAAAATGTTTAAGTTTTGAGGCTAAAATTAAAAAAAATAGATCATTCAGTTTAATTCCATTGTTTAATTTTATTATTGTTTTTAATGTAGGAAAACCATCAGGATCTGTGAATTTCCCCATTGACTTCTTTGAACACTGTCAATCAACAAATGATATTGAGGTAAATGAAAAGATTTTAGTTTGGTTTATAAAAAACATTTTTGGATAATTTTTTTTTCTTTCTTTATATATAAAAGGATGTCTTATATTTTTGTTTTTTATATTCCCTTCACATTTGAAAGTTATTTCAATTGTTACTTTAATTAAAATATGAATACTAGAACATTCTCAACCTATACTATATACTTAATATTTAATTTTGAAAGAAAAACTTATATTGTGAATGCACACATCACTTGAAGGCCCATAATGTAAATGAATGAAAATATGACTAAAAATCATTCAAAAAGTTTGGAAACTTTAGAATCACCTTTAGTGACTTTGCATACTATTTGATTAGAAATCAAGATATTCCTTGGTAAATGATTTTCCAGAATTTCAGCTAATTACAAAGTCAGAGTCCATTGTACTTAATAATTTATTATGGATCTTTGTCTTCACATATTCCACAGTTCAATAACTCTTATTAACATGATAAATCTTAAAGACTTAATTAACAAAATGTATTGATTATTACAGATATCTATACGTGTGCGTATTAATAAAACAATAAATGAGTTATGATTTTAAATTCAGTAAAATTTTGAAAATTTCCTCAAATAACTTGGATCTAAATATTTTTATAGTTTGGTGGCAATGACATCCTGCAGGTGTACAATGTTGCACAAGTAAAACACCGCTTGCTTACTGCTGGAATGTACATAGTAAGCACGAAGGTAAGCTATTCTTATGTAGAAAAAATCTTTTGTCCATAATTTGCAAGATAAGCAAGTGATAAATAAGCTACATAAATCTAAAAAAATTAAGAATATTTTCTAATGTTTAACTTTCATAGATATTTTTTATTTAAAATATTCTAGAGTTATTTAGTATCAGAGTTTTAAAAAAAAGTGGTAAAAAAGCATTCCTTGTTCTTAATTTTTAAAATTTTATTTTTTCAATTTTTAAAGCCTGGTGGTTTCTCAATTGAGATCAATAATACCAACAATTGCAATGTAATGGTGGGAGTTCGTGTATCTGTTGGCAACATGAGCATTGAAAGAGCACCTTCCTTTTTAGAAGTATTTGGCAGAACTGTACAGGTAAATCTTTATCAGATCAATCATTTTTCACTTGTTCTGTAGAAAGTCTAGATTATAACCTTCATCTTTTTTTTTTTTTTATATTAAAGTATTGATTAAAGAGTATTAATATTTTTGTAGAAATGAAACAATTCCTAGACATTTGAGTTTTAAAGTAGAAAAATATTAAATGTAAGTCATGTCTGAAGATATTAATATTTTTATTTTGGAACCTGTATTCTAAATAGCTACTACTCACTTTCAATAAGTTTTTCTACTTCAAACCTGTTAACAAAGATCACTCTTTTGTTTTGATCATTTTCTGTTAACTTTAAAAGTAAAATTAAATCATTCTGTATAAATTGAATCGCTGCATAAAATTTAAATGTAATCACTTTAATTATGATGTATGAATAAAGAATTTATAGTTTTAGATTTATAGAGCCTTTAAATATTGAGTGGTTGATAGAATATTATTAAATTGATCAAGTTGATAGGTAATGGAGAGCTCTTTTGAGAGATGAAAGAATATTTAGTTTATTAGGGTTCTATTTGTATTCATAGATATATACATAAAATCAATGACATTTGCTTTAGTGTATTGTTATATATATATATATATATATATATATATATAATAAAGCTGAATCTGGTGAAAGTATGTAATGACTTTCAGCACACCTTGAGAATGTTAACTAACATGAAAACAAAACCACAAAAAAACAGGTGTATTGACATGCTTGATATTAATTTTCATATCGCCTGCTATAAATTTATAAGGTTGAATATAAATTTACTGATGCCATTTAAATTTGCTTATTTGTAAATTAGCTTTGTTGAAATATCTTAACTACCACCATTCATATAATTAATGTTATGCAGCTTTTGGAAATTGAAATATCTCATATAAACAAAATACAAACATTGATAAGATTCAAAACATTTCTTACTTTTGTATGGCAACCATCTAAATAGCAGTAATATTGAAAATTGCCTAAGACTAACAATTTTTAAAGAACTTGTTAAAAATATCATTTGCTTACTCTAGTGCTCTAGGCACTGCTCAACTTCTATTTAGATAAGAGAGTGAATAATTCTTTATCTTTTATGAGTTTACAATTATTTGATTTTACTCTCACTTTTCTCCTCTCTCAAGTTTGTTTTTCTATTCAATTTTTTGATCTTTAAGTAGTTTTTAGCGGTTTTAATTAGCCTGTTTTGCAGCTTCTAATATATTTTTTTAAATTTTAAAAGTAATTTACTTTTCTGTCTCATTTATTTATGATTTTATGTTTATTTTGATTTACTTTTTATCAATTATTAGTTGAATTGCCTATTATTTCTTCAATAGGTGAGTGTCTCAAGAGTCCGTTGGCATGATCTACCATTCACAAGAGAAGAATCTCTCATGGCTGACAAAAAGTTTACATTGTTTGGTAAGTATATCTGCATTAAGTTTCTAATAACATTTTAGGAAATGGATTTGGAAAACTGTATATGCTAAATATAAATTAGAGGTCACTTTAAACCTTATTTTTAGTGGATGATCATTTATTTATTAAATGTTATATTTATTTATTTTTGTCTACTGGCCTGAATATTTGAGAAATCTTATTAAATAAAAATATGCACTCTTCAACAGGATTCGAACCTGTGACCCTCTGTGGAGAGGGAAACTGCTGTCAGGTCTGATGTGCCTTAACTGACTTGGCTACTGAGCAACCTTGCTGATGAAGCAAAGTCTGAAATGTGCCTTTAAGTAAAATCCTTTTCGTATTAAATTCCTTTGGTTAAAGCATGTCAGATTTGATGATGGTTTCCCTCTGTCCAGAGGGACACAGGTTCAAATCCTACTGGATAGTGCATATTTTTCTTTATTAAAATTTCTTGAATATTTAAGCTTGTAGACGGAAATAAATATGCAGTTTAATAAATAAATGGAATATCTACTCAGATATGAATATCCACTAAAAATAACATTTAAAGTGATAAAAATCTGTTGGATTGCTAAATAAAAATCTATTACCTTAGAAAATAAATTAGAAAGTTTACAAATGCTTCATAATGAAGTTTTACTTTTCAAGTTTCTGCGTTTTATTTGTATTTAAAGAAAAGAAAGTGCTTAAAATATTAGATTTTATGAAGGAATCCACATTTCATATAATTGTTTTCTTTTACATTAACTCAAGTTGGAGCAAGTGTAGATCCTGCAGGAGTGACTGTGGTGGATTCTATCAAAGTTTATGTAAAATCAAAAGAAGCTTTTGGTTGGCCCGAGGAACCAGATGAATATCCTGAAACTACCACTACTACTAAAGCTCCTCCTTCAGGTTCCAACTCTGTGAACAATTGTAATGAATCTGACACACTTCCTGTCTCTGCCCTTCCTTTGACCTCCACTGACAGGTGAGTTACTGTCATTTTAATTATCAGATATATTAATATTTTTACAACTTTTTCTGAAATATTTTCTTTTCTTTTAAAGGTTACTTGCAGGGTCTTTGGAAGTTTTAGATGGTGCATTTGCAATCTCTGCTTCATCTGATGACAAACACTCTTCTAATTCATTTCCTGAAAAAGTAAGTTTAACAAAATTTTTTTTTTTAATATGAAGCATAATTATCATTTTGATCTTTTAAAAAAACATTTTTGGGTGGTTTCAGGAATTTACAATTATTAGTCTCTTGCTACATTACTGAATTCCATGGAATCTGTTCCATGCATTATATACAGTGTTAACTTTTATTTAAAAAGAAAAAAAAAAGTCCCTTAAGCTAATTGATTGTTCATCAAATATGTTTTGGATGTTATCTCTTGTTGTCTTGAAGACTTTTTAAATTAATTTTACATTCTGTTGGATCTTATCACAGAATTTTAATTGAAAAAAAATTAAATCAAAATGTTATTAGAAACTAATGATAATGGGAGTATTTATTATTATTTATCAAGTTTTTCTATTGACATTAATGCAGCTTTCAATAAAACAAACTGATGTAGCAATGTTACATGCTTGCATTATTTGGACTATTGTCCTCATCTTTGTCGCCATATTTATTACAATGTTTCGGCTGTTGTACGCTCCGGCCTTCTTCAGGTTGTTAGAATTTTGAACTGAACCCTTTATTTCACTCACTGGGGTAGACCGTTCTAGTTCTGCGTGCCATGTTTAATGGATGTCAGTTATCTCCTGTTAATTTCCCTTTGAAAGTTCTGCACTGCCTTAACCGGGTATTGAACTCATACTCTTTGGGTCCTGTCACTGGATCTAGCAAATGCCTTTATCCACTGTGCCATGTACATAATACCTCATATCAGAAATATAGACAGTTACATGCTTGATTCCTTAAAATATATAGGAATAAACTTATATACCACCAAAATATGTGTTGATAAATGTACTTGCCTATCTTTCTTTGGGAAAAATAGATTCCTTTGACTCAATATGTAATTAGATTTGACAGCAAAAATTTGCAATTCAAATTTATATTTTCTTTTGTTTAAGTAGTAATACAATTGAAATGTTTCTATAAACTATGTTATTTTCTTGTATATAAAAATTCAAAGCCATTTTGACGTTGTGTTCCAAACCACTGAAAGGAAGCAAGTATAAAAGTATCCATATTGTTATTGTATTTAGAACAGAAAACCAATCAAAGTCTAAAAAAAAAAATAGTTTCTATTTTTTGCTGTTGATGTTCTATTGGTCTGTTGCTAATAAAAAAAAAAAAACAGACTTGTATCTGTGTAGATGAATAATCTGAGTAAAATGAAATCTTCAAACAAAACAATAGTTAGAACAACAAAAAAACTAAAGCAGTGAATTACATAATAATGGCAATTTCAAAGAATCTGACAAAAATGAAACGGTAACATTTTTCAAATTCCTTAATACAAATTCAACTTCAGTAAAAAATGTTATAATCCTAGCGATATTAACAGGGTTAATATACAATATATAAAATGATCTTTAACCTTTTAATATTTAGGTCATATTCTCTAGGACCTTTCAAATTTGTTAACTATATTTTTTATAAGATGTCTGTGAATATAAGTAATTTTTTTTTTATTTTTTTTTTTTAATTTTTTTTTCAGATTTAAAAAGAAATTTCTATTTCATATTAAATACATAAAAAAGAGATTTTTGTAATTGATCAAGTCAATAAAATCTTTAATTTACTTTGCTTATATTTGTAAATGTGAATTAAATTCTATAATGGCAATTTCAAAGAATATGACCAAAATTTATATTTGGAAATGTGAATTAAATTCAATAAACCTTTTTGAAATTTTGCAGGCACCTTACCACCAAGCTGCTCTTGAAATGGCCACTACACTTTTGACTTTGCCCACACCAAACAGTGTCTTGCAGCAAACCAAGAGCTTGCTGGCCTCTCTATTTCCAACAAAAGCAGCCTATCATAATCACAGGGTATGTTTCTATATATTTATATCTTGCCACCAGAATTTTTTTGTACACATTTTTTATTATTAAATAAGTTTGTAAACAGATGTTTATTGTTTGACTATAAGACCAAAGTGTTATGAAATATTTTTAACAAATTATTTAAAAAAAATTTTGATGAGACAAAATTATTGCATTTTATATTTTGTATTCAGGACCATGCTCAGCTGAGTCACGTGATGCATAGCCTTGTCCAGCAAGGAACTCAGGATCTGGATGTTGAGGCATTTCAACGCCTAGTTGTCACTGCACGATCAGTAGCTGTAACTCGACCATGTAACTTGGTGCGCTTTGCTGAAAAAGGTTCTCCATCCATTACTGAAGATCTCACTGGTAAGCTCAGGCATTACTTCAGATGTGAATATTTGGTTTTGTAAAACTCAGAAATGGAAAATGTAAAATACTTTTCAGTTTAGTACTTTTAGAATAGTCTGTATTTTTTGTATCCTTCAAAGTAAAACAATATTTTAAATATTTTAAAATTAATTTTGAGAAACTTTAGTTTTATTTTTATGAATTTTTGAATGAAAAAAAGATTCCCCAAAACATTTCTTTTTAAAATGTCTTGATTGCATTAATTTTGTAAACTGTTATTAAAAAGAATTTTTATTTTATTTTATAAATCCTATAGATGATTCATCCAGTAGTAGCGAATGCAGCCCTAGAGCTGAGTTGGCTAAATGTTCTCAAGAAGAAGGCTGTACATTTATAACTCAGCTGATGAATACTTTCTGGAAACAGTATGCAGCCAAACCTCCAAACCCAATGTTAGCTCCTGTTTGCATTCCAGGTAATGATTATCAAATAAATTCTTGTTTTGTTCAGGGACAATGGACAGTATTTTAGAAAAATAAAACACTGTCTGTATACTGAAATCTTAACTAATGATCTTTGATGGTTTAAATTATAATAGAATTTTATACAAAATTGAAACAGGCCACATATGCATTGTATCAAATCAGACATAAATAGTATATGCTAACTACTAGTCAAGAGGAAATAAACAATGAAGTTCGTGATTTTTGAAAACAAAACCCAAAATATAAGAACATTATCATGGTTTGGTTCACCTACTTCACAGGTTAAACACATTTATCAAGAGGACAATACCAAGAGCAAACAAGCACAGGCAATAGATGTAATGTGTATGAGAGGGAAAGCTCCTGAGAGCAAAATTCGACACTCCAAAATAAAACGGACACCCTAAGGAGACCTGTGTGTGCAGTGGTCAAAATGTAATAAAAAGCAACTAGGAAATTAATCTTAAACTAAGATACAATAGGAACTATGTGACTGAGAAATAGTTTCATATTCACCTTTAATCAGTCAATTAATCTATCATATCTAATATATTAGATCGGTGGTTCTTGAACTTTTTGAAGTCATGGCACACTTGAAATCCTACCAATACTTGTGGGTGCACTATATACAAATTTCGGAAAAATGTTACAATGAAGTCATATATTGTAGAAAAGAAATAATGCAATAAAAGATATAAAATGAAACATACATTAAGTTTATTCATTCTTGTGTTTATGAGAAACATGTGCTTGATGAGTCTTAGAGATTTCTTCAATGTTTAGGCATATATTTTCTAATTCTCCTTTCTTATATTCTGAGTTCTGACCTTCAAAGTTTCCTTGTGTTTCTATTTCCCTCTTTACAAAATCAGTCATACCTGATTTTAAAGTATTTTCCCATGAATTACAGCTCAAGACAACATAGTGATTATAAATGATTTTTAATATTTTCTTATTTCCTTTTTATTTTCATTTTACATTTTATAACTAAGTTGGCATTCAGTAAATTCATACAAAATTTAGAAAACTTATTTAATTCATTGTCTATTATTCTAAAGAACTATATTGGTCATTTCTAACCACATTTTTCTGAATCTTAATTCTCTAAATATTAAATCCTCTACATTTGGTAATCAGATATTTATGACTTACAAGTATATTTTTCAGAATTACTAATTGTGGCATATTTCACTACAACAAAAAGAGAATTTTTAAATTAGCTGATACCTTTTGATTTATTGCATTTATTTTGCTTCCAGGTTTGGCCCATGTGGAAGCTACTGTTGTAGCTCTTGTGGAAATCATCCATGCCTTTTGTGTCTGTGATCTTAGTATTGTGAGTCAAGCAACCAAACAATATGTCCGTTTGCTGCTCTGCCCAGTAAGTGCTGTTAACTAATGGAAATAAGAAGAATGAATTCATTTTTAAAGTTACTATTTTTGATTTCTTTTCCTTTGTTTTTTTTTTTTTTTTTTTTTTTAGGATCCATGTGTTAGCTTTGCATGTAAGCAAGCCTTGCTCAAAGTTCTTCGTCCTCGTCACAGGCGTCAAAGACGAGTTTTTATCCCATCACCTCCAAGATGCAATTCTCCCGGGAAAAGTAAGGTTCTTTTTATTAAAATGTTTGGCAAAGTTTAACATACATACATGTAGAAATGGTATGTCAAAAGGATGGTTTTTATCTTGAAGCTGCTATTACTGGCAAGGTTTGTTTTAAAAAAGTTATTTTTAGAATTTTAATTTCAACATAATTTAGCAAATTTATGTGGTGAATGCAAATGAAGGAAATGCTTGGAAAATGCATTTTTTCAACATTTATAATTAGGTGATTATTTAATATTTCTATTTAATGAATAAAAAAAAATTATCTTCAGATATTTCTTTATAAAATGGTAAATAATAAAAATTGCATTGTTGTTGCTTCATATTTTTTATAATTTTGTAAATAAACAATCTAATAAAAAAATATGTAACATTTTGTTAATTCTTGAGGAAAAAAAATGTTTCATATGTTTGGGTTTTATCAAAATTCTAAAAATAGCCTTTTAAAACAAACATTTCTGAAAGTAATAGCAGTGTCAAGAGATAAATTTTCCTTTTGACACACTTTTTATTCTTGTGGCTATGTATGTAACTTTTTTCTTTTTTTTTTCAGTTTTATCTACTATTTTATTAAAATAATTTTCTTGTCAGGAATCTAAATACTTTTGACTTGTTTATGAATGACTTTTTGATTATTTGCATAGGAGGAGCTACAGCTGCTGATGATGATGACTATGAACACCAAAGCAAAGTGCCCAAAAATCATACTCAACAAGAACCTAAACCAGAATCAGAGGCTGTAGAGCAAGATCAAGATCTTTTGGCACATTATCCAGATCAGGTATGATGTGTATACGACTACAATCACTTTATTCTTTTACAGGTATTTTGTTTGATCAAGAATTGTACAGAAAATGTAATTTTAAATAAATCAACCAGTTTTGCATTTTAAATAAACAAATCATTTTATGATATGAAAATGTTAGAAAAATTAAATTGTTTTTCTTTATCAAGATAAAAATGATTTTATGCATTCCTTGGAAAATATTTTAAATAAAGGCTCATTTGTAAAGTTTTAAAGACTTGAAAAAAATTTGAATAACAGATACTTAAAAATTTAATAATTCTCTTAACTGTATGAACAATGATGTGTAATTTTGTACATGCATTGAATGTTTTAATCTCTTAAAGATAAGAATTTCTTGCAAATTTAGGCTGAAGCATTTTGTACACCATTGAACATGATCAATCTTCTGAGTGTATAAACCATGCTTTTTGTTGATTAAGTGAAATGTGTATGTTTGCAGAGTGAACCAATGGTTTTAGAATCTGCTGACCATAATCTTCCCTTAGAAGTACTTCTTGAGGGTAGTGGTGCCAATTTCCCACCTATAGTTGACATCCCACCTGATGCTGATGATGAGACAATGGTAGAACTAGCAATAGCTCTCAGTCTACAGGATCAGGTCAGTTAATTTTAACAAGTAATTCTTATAGAGGGAAATTGTATACGGATTCTATGTTTTTTTTTTTTTATTTCACCCTCATCCAAACTGTTCAAACAAGATAAGGTCAGTTTAAGGATGTGTAAATTTGATATATGAAATAATATTTAATACAAAATGTATTTTTGAGTATAAATAAAATTAGCATATATCTATACATATATAAAAGGTAGTTGGAAATCATTGGGCAGCTGCTCCTCAGAATAACACTACCCACTGAAATCTTAAATATTATGTTTTATTTTTTAAAACTTTTATGATATGAATACAGGTGATGATTTTTGTATTAAGAAGAGACAAAAAATGTACAATTTTCTTATTAAATGAAGTATGAGGTGTTTTGAGTTTTAAAATTATTAGCTCTCAAACTGACAAAACTAAAATGATTTTTTTTTTAAATATTCATTTTAAAGTATTTGTAAAATAATGCTTTCATTTTGAACTTAATGTCAAGATTGGTAAATAGAAATTAAGTGTTTAATATATGCCAAACATTTTTTAAAAACTTTATAAATCAATGAAAGATTTTTTTAAAAAAAAAAAAGGAAAGAGAATTCTGCATATAAAATTTGAAAATCATATGCAATAAGATTGTAAGGAAATGATTTTTTTATATTATGTCATTTAACAATTTCAGAATTTGTATCTTATTTTTTTGCAGTCACGACATGGAGGTGAGCTTAGCTTACAAAGTTTAGGATTGGCTGCACAAAGCAATGTAAGTACTACAATTACTTTCTATTGGTGTGAAGTAGATATATATTTAAAAAAAACATTAACTCAATCACTACAGTTTGTATAATTTATTAGACTAAATTTAAGGGATTTCTAAATAATTCAACATTATTTTCTTTTTTATCAATAACAAAGTAATAAATCTATTACTATTGTAAAATTAGTCTTTCTAAATCTTTCCTCTTTGTTTCTTTAAAAATAAAAGGAAGACAATGTGTTGAAAAATTGTTGACATTGCTTGTTTTCACTCTTGCTTTTTACTTGTATCTTTTTTTTTTTTAACTCTTATCATTCTTTCAAAATATCTATACACACACACACACACACATGCGTGTGTGTGCATATTCTTATGTATTCTATTTTAAATGTTTTAATTTTTTTTTCCCTTTTTATCAGAATGTTTCCTTATTGGAAGAAGGTCCTTTGTCAGATACTACTGCTTCAGCTCCAGGTAGTGATGATGAAGTTGGCAGTAATGCAGCTACTGATGGATCTACACTGAGAACATCTCCAGCAGAACATGCTGGCAGTGCTGGCTCTGAGAGTGGTGGTAGTGCAGTGGACTCTGTCTCAAGTAATGTTTCCTTTTTCTATTTGAAATTGTTCTGCACATTCTCTACTCAATATGTTTTAACCTTAATGTATAAAACAATCCATTCACTCTATTTTGATTAACATTATTGGAAAATAAGTCTAAATTATGTCCTTTAACATTGTAGTTAACAAAAAAGTGATTAAATTTGTTTCATTGCAAGAAATTTCATGCTTTGTAATCATTGATATTTTTTAATGAACCAAAAAAGATTACTTTTTTTTTTTTTTAAGCTGTATTAAATATAAAACAGTTGTTTACTTAGTAGATAGTTGTCTTTATATGTTCTTGTGGCAATTAAGTTTGTTTTGTTGATTCCATATTGAACTTGCTTTTATATTGTTATTTATATAAAATAAATAATCCTTCCATTAAAATAAACTTTTATAGTATATCCGATTCTGTTACATTTAAGGTAATGTTTTTCCAATAAAATTGCTATTAATCACCTGATGTTGACAAAATTTTCAGGTTATTTTTTTTTTAGTTTATCAATATTTATCTTTATTAAAAATATTGACATCTTGTTTTGGGACTAAGAGCGAGATAAATTTTTATTAGTCCAAAAATATGATCCCTTGATGAACATGATATCTAATATAACTGAATAAAATATTATTTTACATATTAATATATACCCTCTGATATTCTATAATGTTCTCGTTGATTTTATTAACTTTTCTACTGTCTTGTCTTTAACATTACTTCAGTTTTAATTTGTCTGACAGAGATGATCTTTGCTTGGATGGTGTTTTCTGTTCTCATATATGTCTCTTTTAATGATGATTCCCAGGTTTTCTATTAGATTCATATCTGGGAGCTATTCTATTAATTTGGTATTCTTGAAAATATTTTTTGACAAGGTGGGCAATTGTCAGCTTTGTGAAGTCTTGAAAGAATCTATTCATTAGCTTAAAGCTTTTAGATCATGACCTGTGCCAGTCAAAAAAAAACAAAAAAAAAACTAATCCTCTGCATTTATCTTTATACCATCAACTTCAAATGGACCAATACTTTTACTATCTACAATACTAGCTTAAAACATTATTCCATATCTCCTGTGTTTGTCTTGTAAATCATGTTGGCTAACTATTTCCATGAAGGATCTGATCTTTCACCCAGCAATTTGGTCCATTCAATATAGCTCTACCATTTGAAAATTACTGTCAAAAAATCAGTTTTCATATACTTCTCTGTTCAACTTACTTATTTCTGCCTGTGATGATTACTTAAAAGTGGTAGTTTGGTTACTTTCATGTCTTTTAACTAGTATTTAAGAAAAGGGTCTCGAAACAATTATTGGCTGGAAAGATTAGGTTTTCAGTAGATATTAATAACAAACCAAAAATTGACCCTTTGAAAAAGTTAATTGGGGCATTTTAGGTATACACAAAAGTCAACCTTATTAACAGTTGAGTCAATTGTTCCTTAATGATCTGTTCTTTCTGTAAGCTTTCTTTTCAAATGGATTTCATCAGGTCTGTTATTAAAAGTAGCAGCTACTTGTCAGGTTTTGATGGAAAAATTTATTGAAAGAAAAGCTTTTTTTTTTTTTTTTTTCCATTGATGTTTATAAAAAATATCTAACCCAGTATATTTAAAATTTCCTTTCTTTGGGTAATATCAACTATTGGATTTCCTGAGAAATTAATAAATCTATCACTTGTTGATAACTGTCTAAAAACTACTAGATTTTCTTCATTTTTGTTATGGAGGTCCATATGGCCAGTCATTGAAAACAAATCTTTTTTTTTTTTTTTTCTTTTTTTGATCTGAACTGTTTAATAGAACTTATGTAGATGAGATAACTTATTTGCTTTAAATATCGATTTTGTCACTGATGGTAACTCCTACATTTTTTTTTCTCTCTAAAAGTGAGTGGAAGAAGTAGTGCTTATGGTGATGGTGCCCAGGAAAGTACTGCCACTGGAGCCCGTAGTGAAACCAACAGTGTTGGTATGCCCAGTGGTTCAATGCAGCCAGAACTAGGAGAAGTAATGGACACTGAAACTGATCATGACACTTCATATCGGTAAGAAGGTTATCTTTAATAGTTTAAACTTAATTTAAGTTTTACCACCTCTTCAAAAACCACAAAGCTAAAAAAAGAAGAAATTCTGCTTATTTTTCATGTATTTTGTAACTGTCAATTTCAATTCTAAAGTAAAAACTCTTAGAAAATGTCTGTAGAAGCTGCAGAATCATGCTTCAAAATGACAGATTATGTAGAAGAAATAGAAAATTGTACAAACAGAATATTTTGCTTCAATCATCAAATGAGTGAAAGGAATTGAATCAAATATGGATCAATTATCAAGCAAAAGTATTTGATATAATTTCAAGCAGCTGAAAAGTTTCTTTTAAAGGGGGACTATCTAAACCTGTCAGCTTCAAACTTTAAAATCAAAATGAGTTTTTAACAATAAGTGTTGGGAAAGTACACTGTAATTTCCATTTAGATTTTATCCATTTAAACAGGTTTACATTGTAGTAGTCCTTCTTTTTATATTATTTTATTTTTGTGCTTTTGCTATCAAAATGAATTGCAAGTCTGTTTACATTCCACATTACAGAGTAATTTAATAAAGTATAAATTTCAAAAGTATCCTTTTGCCTGAAATGCAATTGAATATGACAATTTTAGATGTTTTGTGATTTTGGTTTTATAAACAAAAGTTGGGAAAATATGAAGTTTTAAGTTCTTTTATGAAGGAAATACTTTAGAATGCATTATTTGTTAAGGTTTCACAATACAGTTTTTTTGTTTTTTTTTATAAATTTACAAGAGATTTAAATGAAAAAGAGCTAAAAAAAAGTTCAGGCATGAAATTCATAACTTTGATTTAAGTTATATAAATAATCTGAGAAAAAGTCTGATATCTTCAGCACTGAGACCATGTCTAAAATTAGGACCATCACCTGATGAAGACCATTGTAGATGTATTTTAGTAATGTTTAAATGAATCTCTCCCAATTTCCTGAATACTGGTTGGGATTGTTTTGTATTGACTTTTAGGGAATTTCATTGTTCCATGTATGAATTGACAATACAATATTACAGTAGGAATTAAGAAATTCTTGCTTGAAGTGTTACAGAAGTCACTTACAGAAGATTTTTTATGTATGTGATTGAAGCTAATGTGGGCATATAATTCATGCATGAAGAGAATGTTTATACAAATTGCTTTGTGTGTAGGTTAGAGTCTCTGAATGATTTATGTGCAAATTGTCCACATTGAACAGCTGGAATTTGAGCATTTGTTGAGACCTTTCCTGAAAAAAAAATGATTGTAACTCTAGCAGAGACAAATAAAACTCTACTTAATTGAGAACTGAGAGAGGAAGAGATGCTTGCAGGGGAGTGGGGGGTAGAAGAAGAAAGCAAATGTTAAAGAAAAAACCTCAGTAGATATGGGTGAAGATTAAAATGAGGAGTGTATGAAGATAAGGCTGCATATTTTAACTTGTAGATTGAATTCAAGTATTTGGTTATCAGTGTTTTCTTAAGTTGGCTATTTTGTATGTTTTATATTAGATATGATTAATAAATATTAATCAGTGCAAAAGTAACTTTTCTTGCCAATTCTTCTGAAATTATGTGTTTTTTTTTTTTTTTTTTTTTTGTTTTGTTTCCAAGACTTCATTCTTTGCGTTTGATGTTACTTGAGCAATTACTGCAACATTTTGGAGAACTTCGAGAAGTTGGTGGAGTGCGAGCAATTCCATTTATGCAAGTATGTACTTTTTTTACTTATAGATTTTTTTAAAAATTTGATTGGATACAATACAAATAACTCTAAAGAAACAGATTTTTGTAGTGTCATATAAATCTGGATAATTAGGAATATGTTTGTGGCTACCATGAGGCATTTTTCATTCAATTTAGTACTTCTATAATTTGTTGTGGTAAAATTGATATAATTTAGTGGTGTTGTATATCTTTGTTGAATAGTTTGTTGCAGACCAAAAGTACCAAGACCAAATGATGTTAGAGGTGTGTGTAAAATACAAATTAACTCTCAAATCAGAAGATAAAAAGGATCAATTTTTAACATCTCCCCCACTGAACAAGTTTAGGAAGGGGGAGAGATAGAGAAAGATTCATTGCCAAAATTAAAGAGTGGTGATGATGGTGGTTTTTTGAGATGTCTTCTTTCTTTTACTAATTATTGGTTGTCTGCTACAAAATAATCTTCTAAAGTATGAAACAAAGAGACAAGTGTGATGATACCCTGAAATGGCTCAATTTGTAAAAAGTGTTGATGATTATATTTATAAATGTTAAAACAAATTTGACTATAGTGCATTGAAAAATTCATGTACTCCTGAGTGAACAATAATTTTGTCAATAAAATAAAGCATTTCTTCATCTTAGGCTGTTTAATTGAAAACAACTTGGATTTGGTGTGAAGTTCAAGTGGCCATGAGAAGAAAGTATGTTAAAGTGATCTGATGAAAATTGTGTTGTCTGGTTTGAGTTTAATCTTTAAAATGGTTCTGTTGGATTTCTTATTGCACCATTGATTTATCTTTTTTTTTTTTTCCTTTCTTCTCTCTTCTGTTTATTGTTCAGGAAATGAACATTAAGCATAAAGAGTGCTTTTCATTCAGAACACGGTCATGGAAAAACTTTTCATTATTTTTTTTTTTTTTTTTGTTATTAATTTTTTATTAAACAGGTGATCCTTATTTTAACTGCTGATCTTGATAGTGAAGAAGAGAAAGATCGTGCTGCATTAGATAACTTATTGACAACAATGTTGAAAGAAATGAATTTCCCTGGAAAGGTAAGTACTTTGAAAAGAAACTCCTTCCCTACCAAAGAATTTGTATTTTCTCTTTAAAGTTTTATAAATCATGATAAGGTCACTGTAATTGATTTCCTAACCAGATAAAGAGGAAGAAAATGTTCATTTTGAATTTGTTTTAGATTTATAATTGTAACTAATTAAAAGATACAAGAAAAAATTTTTGTGCAGATTAATAACATTTCACAAAACAAGACTTAGAATTTCCTTGTGTAATCACTTTTTGTTCTTTTAAATGTTTTCATTTCTACATATTATGAACTATCTTTATAATCTATAATGAAAATTTAGTTTATAATTTTGAATTTATTTCAATTTAAAGATCTAAGCTTGCTACTTATTGTTACTTTAAATCTAATATCAGTAGAACTTTGTAACCTTAGCTGTTATATAACAGAGTGGCATATCAGTTTAATGTGTTGAGGAATAAGCATTTTGGTTGAAATTAATGAGGTTTAAGAGAAGGTAAAACAAGTTCCCTCCCCCACTCTTGTTTTATCTTTTCCACTAAATTACATCAGTTTTTTTTTTTTTTTTTTTTTTTTAACTAAATAATAGAGTTGGTTTTGTTTCGTGATTGGAAAGTTTAATACTCTAGTCAATATCTTCAATATTGTCACTAATTAAAGCATTGAATAAATTAACTGAAAAACCATTGCAGTTCTTCAGCTTTGGTAGTCTGTTAACTAATATATGCTAGTAATTTTTTAGAATTCTGTTAATTTTTTACTAGAAAAATTTTTTACCATAAACTTTAATGACTCTGGATGAATTTATGAAAAAAAAAAGTCTTTAAAATTCGGTAAATAACATTTATTTACTGTAGAGTCTCTGAAAGTTAAAAAAAGTTTGTTCACTGTATTTGTACAGTGAACAATTTCATAAAAGTTGATTTTTTTTTACCAATATAAATTTAATCCTAAGTAACAAGAGAATTTCTTTTGTAAAATATTTTATAATACATACTTTTTGAATTTATATAACTTGGGAAGGAATGCAAAAGGCTTTCATAGAACAAATCATTTTTTGTTACTGAAGCTGATTTCTGTCTCCTTAAAGAATTAATAATAGTGGACTTCTGACCACCAATATTGATTTGGAAGTTTTTTTGTTTTTTTTAATAGAAATTAAAAATGTGAGTTGCTTATTGACAAAACTGGTTTTGTTTTATGTATCTTTCATTTGAGTTTTTTTATTTCTTTTATTTATAATGTTTTAGAAATTATAATTTGTGGTATATATTGCAACATTATTATCCTTTAATTAACACTAGAAGCACTTATGAAAAATCTTTTTTTGATGTTTATATATTGAGTCTTTCTTCAGATATATTTTTCTTTAGAGAAATTGGAATATAATTTGTAATTTATAACTTGTCATTTTAATATGTTTTTTTTATGTAAAATCGATGTAGCTAGCTATAATTGAGATAATTAAAAATGTTACATTAGATTTTTATTCATTATAATGTGAATCTTTATTAAATCTTAAGTATTTATATATGAAGTATTTACACGAGTCATGTTCTAGCTAATTCCCATATTGCATAAAGAATGTCCTTTTATGCTTATACTTGCTTATTATATAAATAAAAAGAATAATTATCAAATATAAGGTAAAAATGAAACTTTTAAAGTTTATGATTTTAAGTTTATGTAGCAGTGTTTATGAAAGCAATGAATGTTGTTACATGTTTCAGGAATTGGACCATATTGCTGAACGATCCAAGTGCTATGAAGTAAAGTTGGCATTGCTTAGACTACTAAGTGTATTGTTGTCTCGAACAAAAGCTGGAACAAAGACCATGTCAGAGGTTTGTTTATCTGTTTCTTAAGATTTATTGTTTTGCCAGTTCTCCTTGAAAAAAAATATGGATCAATATTGTGAATTTCTTTCTTCGTTCAACGATAATGTTATTAAACTTATCAGACGTTATGAAAAAAATTTACATAAAATAAATAGACAACACTTGTCTATATTATTTAATGAAACGTGTATGAATGAAAAGATGCTGCCTAAATACACACAATATATATATATATATATATATATATACATACACACACACACATTTTTATCCTATATTTTTAGTATTATAAAGCTGCTAAAATTGATCATTGATTCATTAATTTGCTGGAAAACTTTTTTAAAAGTTGCAGGTTTAGTTGTACTGCAGTTGGGTTATTTGAAAACTAATCTGGAAGGAACATTTGAAATAAAATCAAAACTGTGTAATATCTCTATCTTGTTGTTAAATGTGTTATATGTAGAGATAGAGCAAATGTTCTCTGCTAACATACAATTATTTTTGGTGCCTTAATTTTAAAGTTATTTTTTACTGTACAGATGATTTTTTTTTTATTTGTTTCTGATTTTTTTTAATCCTCACTGGTTTTCTTTATTTTTCCACTTTCTAGAATTCTTCTTTTATAAGCCTCAGTACAGCTAATGCTCTATTGTCAAGCTCTTGCATTGAATACTGCCTGTCTGCACTGCACAGTCTGCTACCTTACTGGAAACAGTACAGTGGTGAGGAGGTAAAATTGACTTTTACTTATTGTGATTTGGTTTGCTTTACAAGTCTAGATATACTCATTAGTGATTTTAGTTGTCCATCTGATTGAAGAGCATATTTTTCTTCTCATAGGAGGATTGTTCAAACTTGCCCGGTCAGCTTTTGAAGCCACATCCAATGTCACCTCCTCCTGATATGACACCTTTCTTCCTGCGACCTTATGTCAAAGGACATGCAAATGATGTATTTGAAGATTATCCACAATTACTTACAGAGATGGTTCTCAGACTTCCATACCAGGTAGTTTCACCTTTTTAAAAAAAAAAAAAAAAAAAAAAAATTTTTTCCATTTCAAGAAAAAGAATATATTTGTTTTGTAATTATTCCAAGAACAAAATGATACAAAGGTAATTATAATTTTGCTTTTTTTAGTTGAAAAAAATTGCTGATTCTAACCAGGGAATGGCTCCAGCTACTTTTGATGATTCCTGGTACAGCATGTTATCAGAGGTAAGACATATTGGAAGTTGAGACATTTTATTAGACACCAAATGAAGCACTTACATTGTTGTCAGTTATAATATTCAACATTTGTATACATTTCAGTATGGCTTAGTTTAGATAAAAGATATATGGTTATGTGGGAATGTTTTGTCTTAATCCACTTCCTAAAAATGAGTATTTTGATGTTTGCTTATAGAAATACTGATTTGTAGAGAAGTTGTATACATGCATGAACACATCATAGAGATTAGACCTTATACTTAAATTTAAATTTGTATTGTTACATATGAGAATTCCACTAGACTTGATTGATCACATATAAGCACGTCTGTTTACATTCCAATACTTCAAAAATTTAAATCTAAGACTAACATCTGGGGTTAGATTTCCAAAATGGCATTGACAAACTCCTTCAACTTAATTACATTTTCTCATTTAGTGTATATATCACTTACATTCTGCTCAGCTGGAATACATTGAACAATCTAAATCACATTGCACTATTTCAAATATTGAATTAGAAACATTTCTGCCTTTTTTTTGGTTCTTATATTTCATTGTCATTTTGCCTTCTTTCATATTACAATGGCATAAAATTTTTGTGCCATTATTTTTAATTTATGTGGAACAGATTTTTACAAAATCGTATTGTTGGAAAAGTGCACATATACCTTTCAATATTAAATATTGTATGATCAGGACACTTCAACCTAGCAAAATTTTGCTCAAATTTGTCATTGTATCCTGTTTGAATGATTGGATAAAAAGTGTATTTTTCATTCAAACTCATGAAAGAACCATGGACATTACCTTTTTTAAAGCAATTTAATTTGCTCTGCTACAATCCGTCAACTTGATGAGATGATTTTCAGAGTTAAGTTTATTGAAATATGAATTTTGACCCTTTAGTTATGACATGTTGTCATCTCTGCTGTGATCTAACATACCTTTTATATTAAATGAAATATGTAATAGAAAATAATTTTCCATTTTTGGAAGCTTGCCTGTTTGCCACATTGTAACATTATGGCTAGGAGAGATCTCTTGGTTTTTTTTTTTTTTGATGGTTGCAGCATGACATTGGTTGGAATCGTTTTGATAATGATCAACCAATATAATATTTTCTGTTTTTATCACATAATAAGTGAAGTTTTTCTTTTGATATATAGTACCCCTTCAAGGTTTCCAATGTCTTTGTAACATTATTCTTAGTGTTGTAAATAAAAATTCAAAAACTCCTGTTGTTCACATACAGAACCTATTTTGCAAAGGCTTTGGCATTCTTTTCATTGTACTTCTCAAATTCTAGTAATGTCATGAAATCTTTGAATTCACATTTATGCCAAAACTTTTACAGTCAAATCATAAGCGAGATTTGTTGAGCCCATAACCTATTGGAACTTGAAACATTTCGTTAGACTTGACAGCATAATGAAGCATCAATATCATCAGAAGCAGCAGCAGTATTTATAATGTTATCAGTTGTAATATTTACGACAGCAAACTAATACCAGCATACACTTCTACCAAATGTATATGATTACATATGCTAATATTCCAACAAGAGGAGAACATTAGTTTTAAAAAGTACAGCTTTTGTTTTTTGTAGTATTTTTGTATAAAAAGAAATATTTTATTCTTTATAGTAGTTTCTATCAACAGATTTGAAACTTTGGTTTTGAGAAAGAGGCTTTATTTATTATTTTCCTTTTCACTAGAATGTCTACCATTACAATGTCATTTTTGTAGCTTTCTTTGCCTAAATCTCTTAACTAATGTTGTAATGTTTTAAATATTTAGATTCCTAAGAATGTTAATTTAATACTGGCAAATTCCTTCAACTACATTGTATTTTATGTTACAAAATACTTTGCATTTTCAATTTTAAGAAAATTAATATTTTTTATTCTACAGCAAAATTACATTTGTATAAAAAAACAACTTGTTTTTTTTTATTCCCCAGTACATGATGACTCATCAGACTCCATATGTAAAGAGGCAAGTAAGGAAGGTGAGGAAGTATTAGATTATATTTCATTTCAAACATTCAAATGTTTTTAAGCTTACTCTTCATCTTATTGTATACTTTAACTTGGAGATTTATGTTAGCTTAATATCTTTTCTTATAAACAATGAATAATTTCTTCTGTTCACTTTCTATAAAAATTATTCTTCACTGCCCAATTCCTGTTCAGTATCCCTCAACCAAAGCTTATTGCTTTAATAATTTTATTTATCTTATGTATTTTAATGTTATATAGTAAACTCAAAAATTCTAAAGTAGACAGTTGTTTCAAGATTTTGAATATTAATGACTCTTCTCAAAAATATAAAGAAACACAAACCTGTTTAGTATAAAGTAAAGCAGGTTTTGTTTGTGGCACTTAATATGAAATTTATTTTCATTTCTAGAATTTCAAAGACATGAGTTAAAATGTTAAATTTAATGAATGTTAATTCATTGTAACCATTTAATTTGGTTTTGAATAATGTTTTATGAAAGATTTCAGTAATGGAAGTGAAAGCATCATTTTTAATCATTGTATGCATATGTAATTAGTAACAATTTTAGTTTTTATTACAAATGCTTGGCTATGAAATTTCTCACTTAAGCATGCAAATTTCTCACATTAGAATATTAACTATTTATTATATTATTATTTATATTTATTATTTTTGGTTAAAATCCGTTTCTGGCTTCTAAATATTTAAATTAGTATGTATAAATGTTGTGGCCTGTTTAGGGGCCAGAAAGAAAGACACAGAAGACAAAGGTAGGCTGAACAAGTGGATTGAAATAACATATATATATATACAAAGCAAGAGTGTTGTAATAAACAGATAGAGGTTTACGTCCGAATGGTAGGTTAACACTGCGTCTTCGCTTCCCAACTGACTGCCCTAGGAAGTCTCGCAGTTAGTATTTATGAGAGGAGGAAGAGTTCATTCTACTGTAGGAGGGTTTACCATAACAATAAATAAAATAAATATCTTTAAACTTATTTAATGAAAATTCTACATTAATTGTTTTTTGCAACCACACATTTTTTTCATTTGTATCTTTGAAAGCATTAATATGTGTTATTTTTATAACATTTTTGCCAACATCCTGAAGTGACATGGTATTTTAATACCATGTCACTTCAGGATGTTGGCAATCATGATTCTCCATAGATTTCTTTTCATTATTTTCTGTGAATTATCATGCATTCTTAGGAAACATAGTGGACTAGTTTCTCCATTTCTTCTTCATAGTTTGGATACAGAATTTTCCTTTTCTTAGACTGGTTGCCACCTAAGGCTATCCTGTTATTTAACCCATAGCTGAGGTTGGGGAGAAGAAATGAATTTATGCCTTTCCCAAGGATATTTGTGCAAAGTAAATACATCAGATGAGCTTGGAATTTGAACCGGGTTCCCCAATTTCACTTTCTGGACTGATATCAACTACACTACCCACACATCTGTAATATTTATGTTTTAATAACATGAAATATAGAAATTAAATAAAAGCAGTTCTTAACATTAACAAAGAAATTTTGGTAAAATGCTTAGAAATTTTAATTTCTTTAAATTTTCTTGGAAAGTAAAGAAATTGAATTAAAAAAATTTTTTTTTAGAAAGAATCATCTTTAAAATTGTCTTAAAATACATTCATTTATTATATTTTAATTTTTTTCTTTTTCTAATGTTTAACCTAACATTTTTTTAAAGAAATCTTATGAAATATCTTTCAAAATCTTATAAAGAAATTTTGTCATTAATTTATTTTACTGATTTCTATTTTTACTTCCCTTCATATGTACCTGCCATATATATTGATTGTCTTTACATAATTCATGTAGTAATAATGTATCATTTACTGTACAATTACCTGACCATTTTAATTTTGAAAAGCTTGTTTGGTTTTTATAGTATTTAAACAGTAATTTTTTTATTGAACATTTTTATTGAATACAGCTTTCATATCTAAAATGTTTGCATAAACAAGAAATAAATATTAGTGTGAATCTTGTTTTATATTTTTCTTGTTTGTGAAAAGCAAAAAATGCTTAATAGAAAATTGATTAATAAATTGTCTTCATTTTTTTTCTTCTCAGTTGCTGTTATTCATTTGTGGCTCAAAGGAAAAATACCGCCAGTTGCGTGACTTGCATGCTCTTGAATCTCACCTCAAATCTGTGATGGAAATTTGCAATAAGAGTGGTCTGGATGTGACTGCTGAGGATATCTGCAGCATTATACTTCCATATGACACTTTATTAACTATGGTCAGTGAAATGATTTTTTTTTTGGTGGGTGGTGGGGACTTTCACTCATTTTGTTCACTATTCATTTATCTTAGGATCCTAAATTTATAATTCTTATCATAACCTATATCTAAATTAATGCTTAAATAGTTTTCTTCTTTATTTTTTACACTCTTTAACACACTTGAGAATTTTGAATATTTGTTTGAGATAACATTCGATTATTTCTTTCATTGTTTCTTTTGAGATTGTATAATTTTAATATAGGATCGATTTGCTATAATCACATTTGAGAATTTGAATACTTGTTTCTGACAATTCAAAATATTTTCTTTTACAGATTGAGCACTTAAAACAATGCTCAGAAATTGCTACTACTCGTTCTAACAACTGGCAATTATTTTGTCAAAAAGAGTCTGGTAAGTTGATAAATTTTGGTAGTTATAAAATTTCTAATTTAAAGATATTCTCTTATTTTCTTCTATAAAGAGATGGGATATTTTCAAAAGTTGCTGTCTTCCAAATTATTCTAAGTTGCATTACATTTTTTAACTAAAATATACAAAATGAATATTAAATGATTTAGCATGATTGAGTGCTGAAAAATTCTTGGTCTCAATTCCTTTTTAGTCATGGTGAATGTATTTTTTTAAAATTTTTTTTAAACAAATTGTCTCAATTTATTTTAACTATACTGTAAATATTGATAATAACAATGTCTATATTATTTTTTTTTATTTAGGTGGAGCATCCAACTTGACAGCTGATCATATTGATATCCTGGTGTTTTTGATGAAAGCTAGCATTATGCTGGATGAAGGAGTTGCTCCAGTCTTGCTGCAGTTGCTCCAGTCAGCTGTATGTGGCTCCAAAATGGTACAACAAACAGGCACCAACTCAAACACTTGTGGCTCTCCCACCAAACGAAAGAAAGATAAAGATTCAGCATCTGGTAGTAACACAGGTAAAATAAGCAATTTCATAATGTTTGAATATTCTTCTATAATTTACCTTAATTTTCACCTGCCATAAGCTTTTTCGTTACTATTTATTGCAACATTTTAAAATGAATGAAGTTTGACAAAATCAATTGCAAAATTGTTTCATTATATTATTTTTGAGAGAGTATCACATTATTGTCATCTCCTTAACTACTACTTCTATCTGCTATGTCCCTTCAGGATGTTGAAAATTATGGCTCTCCACAATTTCTTGTCCTTTAATACCTTAAATTGGCAGACACTTTCATTCTGTTTCCTTGAATCACGGTTAAATGTGACTTTTAAATTTTTGGCAAGTTATTTGATATGTAATGTATCATATGAAAAGCCTACTGAAAATGTACAGAAAAGCATATTTGTGTAGATATATTCTTGAATTAAAATGAAACCTTGTCATAGACATTGAGAAAATTATTAAATTGGTGATTACAAGTGTTGAACTTGAACATTTTAGATTTCTTTTAATCACCCTTCCTTTAGATATTTTATAGGCTTATAGAAAATATTGTCCTTTTGAAATTTGTTTCTTAAAAAACACAAAAAAAAACAGATAAGTTTATGCTCACCAAGAAAAATCTCAGACAATTTTCAATCCTATCCTTATGCTCCTGCTAATAATGCCTCTTTATTTTGTGGTTCACAATTTTCTTTCTGTATTGGTCTCCTCTTTTTCTTTCATGGGTGATCACTGAAAACATCATCTACAATAGATATGTTGAAAATATGGATTAAATCTAAGAGAATAACAGAACAAATAGGAAACTATAAATTTGTTTTATTTAATCAGTAGATTCTATACATAGAAATAGACATATGTTAGTAATATTTATTTAAGTATTTATTTTTTAAAGAGTATCTGAAGATTCTCTTATTAGAGAATTTATGGCATGATTAGTATTGAGTTTTATTTCCTTTTGTAATTATCCTAAATAAATGTACTAAATTGACAAAAACTTTACTTAAAAAAAAGAAATATTTATATGATTATGACTTACTAGCTTGATTGTCCCAGAAAAAAAATATTTTTCTTTTCATTGAACAGTGAATAATAACAGAATTGTCTGTACTTTTCAATGTCTCTTTGTATATAGCTTAAAATGCATAACTTATTTACTCAGAGGCTAGTGATGAGACCAGCCAACGCCAACTCCAGCAACAGATGGACGAGCAGCTCTGCTATGAGCTGGTGCAGCAGCTCAACCGAGCAGTGGACCAAAACCTCCTCATGAAATTTATACGCTCCTTCCTCCTAGAGTCCAACTCGACCAGCTGTCGCTGGCAAGCACACTCTCTTATCCTTCAAATATATCGGTAAGACTATTTTTGTGTGTGTCACTTGTTTATATTTTTATTCTTGTGATAGATTTTAACAAATTTTGATGATGGCACCAGGAGGTGCTGAAAAGTTCTTGGCTTGATCCACTACCCAAAATATCTCACTAAATAGTGTGCATGTGTGTGTTATATACGTGCGATGGGTAAATTGTCGTCATTTTATATTTTTAATTTTGCGCATTTCTACACAGTATAGTAGGGTTAGTTGGGTACTGTCTGTGAAAAAAAAAAGAACGCCATGATGCAATTCACTCTGCCACAAATTTTGAAATGGCATGCTGTAATTCTTAGCATTTGTACTTGAAGCACTAATTTGAACATTTCAGAGTGTTTGGGTATCAATCTGAGGATAGTGCAGAGGATTTGGAAAGAGTTGGATGAGTCTAATGCTCACACAGTTTCTGCAACCACATCACCTCTTACATCTGGCAATCTAACTCCCCAGACTGCAACCCCCTTGATTTTTATGTATGGGGCACAATTGAGTGAGAGACCAACAAAACTCTTTGTAATACCAAAGATAAATTGAAGGCAAGGATTATGGCAGCATTTGCCAACTTAAACAAGGAAACTGTCCTGTATAGGAAATTCAGAAGTTGTCTGGAGGCTGTGATTGAAGCCAATGGCGATTTTATTGAATAAATTTACTCTTTAGTATTTCAAGATATTTTTGTATAATTTTGGTAAATATGTCTGTAAAATGAAATGTCACTGTTATTTTCATTTTTGCATAATTTAGACGACAATTTATCCATCCCACATATATATATATATATATATATATATATATATATATATATATATATATGAGAAAAGAGGGAGAGTATTTCTGGTCAGGCCAAAAATTTTATAGCACCTTGTAAATTCTTAAAATATCTTTTAGGATTATTTTTTCTTTATGCATTGCCCTTTTGCCTCTTCTCAGCAAATCAAATTACAAAAAATTTAATGTTTGTTTTATTTGTCAAGTTATCAGATTCATTATACAAGTTAAGTGTCTGAAAGAAATAAGGTTTTGTTAAAAAAAAAAAAAAATAATTGGAAATAGTTCATTTTTTTTTTTTTTCTTCTTCGCTTTTGTTGGGTAGTACCGAATTTATCTTCATACATCAGTTAATTTTGCTCATACTTATTTTAAGACAAGGCAAGGAGATAGTGGCAGAATAATACAATATAGTAAACACGGGAAGTGATTAGGAAGACTAATTGGAGATATAAATTAAATTAGTACTTGGACATATCTGAGGACAATTAATATGGACTTGAAATTGTCTTAGATTTAAGATGAAGCAAAATCAACAAAACTGGAAAAATTAGGAGTTGAAAATTTCAGCTTGTGATTATAACTTTTAATGAATCTTATGATACTGCAGACTGTCATGAGAGTTGAATTTATCAAAAGATCCATTGTTTTTTTTCTTCTCAACCATGAGAATAGATTCTGTGTCATCCATACACATTGCAAATTGGGATGTTTTTGTCAGATCCATAAAAGAAACCTGATTTTCTGAAGTCAAAAGTGAATTCTAGATGTACTCTATTCTAGCCTCTGTCTTGGGGGTGTAAAATTCTGTGTTTGAGTGAATCCTTGACAAACTTGCATGAATAATTTCTGTACTCTTGTCTTTGGTTGTCAGGACATAAAACAGCTTCAGAATCTCAGATACTTTTCACTGACTTGTGCCTTACCTGAGTTTAAGTTGGAATTGAATAAAATTGGTTTTGTAATTATTTGATGGTGTTCTTTGTTGGTTATATGAGTCTCATTCAGCAATGGTGGCTGAAGGAATGTGTCAAGAGGAGTTGTGAAGTGATCCACATCACTCCACTAAGATGACTATCATGGCTAATGTGACATTTGTTTGATGCCTTAGCAAGGGTGTGTCTTACAGAAGTGAAATCTAATACCTAGGGTTGTGCTTAGCATGATGGAAAGATACAGGTAGTAAGGAGGGGTTGGTAATAATTCAGAACAACTTTGATGAGATTATATAGTCACTTATTTAAAATTGATATTGTAATTATTTTCTCTTTCAAGAAATTCTTCTTTGGATCAGCAGCAGAACCTTCTGGAACTGATGTGGAGTCTGTGGAGAGAATTGCCTTTGTATGGACGAAAGGCTGCTCAGTTTGTTGATCTCCTAGGCTTCTTTGTTCTGAAGACTACTCAAAAAAGTGACAAAAAAGTAAGTATATTCAATAATAATTCCCTATTCTAATCATAGCAATTGAAAGTATTTAAGAAAACAATGTAAAAGCTTTAAGAATCAAAACTTTTGTAACTGTTTACTCAACTTTTACAAGTATATTCCTGGAAATATCTTCCTAGAAACATTGTGTTTATTATTTCTTGACATCATATATACAAATTTTTTAACACCTTCACTTGGATATTTGAATTCTTACTTAATTCCTTTTATGCTTTATGTTAGTAAGTAAAATGTAAATTTATTAAAATATAAAGAATGATGTTATGCTTTTGGCATTTCCTTTGTTATTCCTTTTTTTTTACCTCCTTTTGTTGTATCATGTGAAGCATTAGTATGTCATACTAATTTTTTACAAAAAACAACTCTACAAATTAAGGCATAAAAACTAAGAAAGTCATTATTTCTCTAAATAACAAAATAAAAGTGTGGAATGAATGCACATGTATGTCAGTCAATATTTATGGTTATATGACATGTGTGTCAGTAAATCTGTTAAATGTAAATATAATGAATAGCTAATCCTGATTAGCCGTGCAACATAATAATTGCCTTTTAAGTAACAAATAATTTATAAATTAATAATTAAAAAAAATTGAAATTGTAACTGATTTAAATAGTTATAATTTACGTTTTCAAATGAAGGAATATTTATAAAATAATCTCATTAAATCATAAAGTACAATTGACAGAAATGATAAAACTAATTTTGAAGTGATTTGGACAGAAGGTAGCCATTAGTAGCTTCATAGCTGAAAATGATATATTTTGATTAAAGTGCTTAATATCAAAGAGATTGATCTTAAGTGTGTTAAGTTTCATATTAACTATAACAGAAACAAAGAGAGCAATTTTTCAGCTACAAAACTTTTTTCTCACATAGTCACTGCCATTGGCAATGCATTTTCACTATCAATGAACAAAAGGTTGCACATAAAAATATTCTGTTATAATTTTTATGTCAACAGTGACTGTAGTCATCAGGAAAATGTTGTTCATGTAATTCATTTTCATTGGACCAAAAAGTCGGAAGGTGCCAAATTCACATATATTAGGCATGCTTGGACAATCCAGCCAAAATGTGCAGTATGATCCATTGGCTTCAAGCTGGTGTACAATGTGGCATTATCATGTTGCAAGTAAAAGGTTGAGTTTGTTCTAAATCTGGAAACTTGGGCTTTAAGCTTAATCGGTGTTGCAAGGTAAAAGCTAGAGTTGGTTTGTTCGGGGAAATCCCAGAGAATCACACTTTTCTTGTCCCAAAAGACAATCACTTTACCTACTAATTGCACTCTCTATTATATATATATATATATATAATCATTTTTTTTAAAATGGGAAATTCTCATGTCATCACTACATAGACTATCGTTTTTGATTCCACCTCATAGTGATGACATCACTAGTAATGATATGATTCAGGAAACTGTCACCTTCAGCAATATAGTTCAGTAGTCCTGACAGGCTTGCATTCAGTGTCTTTTTGGTGGAGGGGGTGAACAGGAGCATATGCGTTATTATTATAATATTGTCAACTTGTTTCCAATGTGCTGAACCTGATGTTCGGCTCTGTATCCAATTCCTTAGATGTATTCTACTTATTTGTTCAGATTAGCTGATCAAGGCATTCTTCATTTTTGTAGTTTGACAATTGTGTAGGACCATTTGGAATGTGGATTCTTGGACACTTCTGTTGCCACTGATGAAATGCCTTAACCGCAATCTAATTATGCTCACATTTACTGTTTAGTCTCTGTAAATATTCAGCAAGCATTGATGAATGTCAAAGGTGTAATTTTTTCCACAATGTATACACTTTCATATCAGGCATCATTTTACCAAATTGCCACTCAACTGCTATCTGCAACCAGGTCAGAACATTTACATCTACTACCAACATTTACTTCTGATGCCATGGGCTAACATAATAAAATAGAATGTATTACTTTTGTAGCAACCCTCATGATTTTAGATCCATATTTTTTGTATTAGAACTGGCTACCTGTAGATGTTGTAAATAGTGAAAATATAACAATAAAGATTGAATTTGAATTTTGATATTTTAAAATTACTGTTGTCTGTTAAAATATATAAATAGAAGTCATTTAGCAGTTCTGTATTTTTTCTGTTCATAATTATTTCTTTTTGTACTTTTAATTCATCAGACAAGAGAATATCTTGAAAAAGCTGTGGCGGTACTGAAAGAAGAAAATCAAATTTTGGCCAATCATCCAAATGCTACTATCTACAAGTAAGTCAAAGTTGAATATTATTTCTTTTTAATATTTGGATTAAAAATATGACTATATATATATATGAATGATTTCCTTTGGAAATTTGAAAGGAAAATAAATAACTTAAGTAAAATATTTCCTGTAGATGACTTTGGTTCAAGGAATTTCACTATATATCAGCTCCCTCTTCACTCAGACCAATAACTGTTTGCCTCTAATGTTCCTACATAAAATCAAGTGAGTTATCAAAAGCAGTGAAGATAGAATGATTAGCCTTAGTAGGACAGCTCAACTGGATTGCAACCAACACTAGATCTAATATAGCATTTGTTGTCTGTGAGTTGAGTATGACAATATGTTACAATTGGTGATTTACTTAGGTTTAACAAAATCATATATCAAATAAAAACGGATAATTTGAGATTATATTTTCTCAGAATGCAAAAACTTGGATTGTCATATAGAATATTTCACAGATGTCTCCTTTTAATTTATAGAAAACACATATTTAAGAAATGGTTTATTTTGGTGCAATCATTTAGTAAATTGTCAGTGGGGTCATTGTTATTATTATTTTATTTTTTTTTTGTAATATTAAATAATTTGATAGATTTGTTTTATAAACAAGCTAGTTGTAACTTGCTAAAAAATGTCTTTCTTTTTAAGACTGTTGTTCACAGCAGAAATTAAAAATCATTTAGTACCACTGAACAGTGAAAAATTTTTACAAAATGTCAATTTAAGGAAGATTTATTGATTCCTACAAGATATCTGTATATTCATAACTGTGCTGGTATGAAAGACAAAATGATAGTCATATGCATATTTTCATTGTGTGTGTGAAATTGGAATATATAAAGCCTACAATGATGATTTCATCATGTTAACTCTAGGCTCAAGGTTATCTAACTATATGATTGAAGAGTCTATTTTAATATAAAATCTGTTTTAATTAGTACCAGAACTATAGACATTTTAACATGCCATCAACCTATCTAATGATCTGTTTAGAAACGTTTAAAGATAAAGTTGGATTTCAGTTTTAACATTTACGTTTTCTTCAAAACAAAGTACCACACACTTAAAATTACAAGAGAGGTGTACCACTCATGTTGAAGAGCCCTGCTCTCAATGGCCCAGTAATTGTTATTTAACTAGATTCTCAATAATTAAAGATAGCTTTAATCTAGGATCAAAGCTTTTTTTTTTATATTGGATGAACCATTTCTTGGATTATTATTTTTGCTTGAAGAACTTTATTTTGCTTATTAATAAACTGCATTTGATGGAACCCATTTGAAGAGATTTCTTTTTGACATTTTAAATTGTCATTTTTTTTCTTTCTTTTACAGTATGCTACAGGGCTTAGTTGACTTTGATGGTTATTACCTGGAGAGTGATCCTTGCCTTGTTTGCAATAACCCAGAAGTTCCTTTTGTGGTAGGCAGGCTTTCTCAAACAGTATTTTGTCATAAACATGATTTTTAATAAACCTTTCTTATAGAACTGCTTATACATTTTTATCTTCATTTATGGTAATGCAAATTATTTCAGATATCTCTCCTTTTATTTATTTTTACTTTTATTATACATTAAGAAAACCTGAATCGGTATTTATTTTAATTTGACTAAAATTTGATTAAAAGATTTTATTCAAATTTACTCTTGTCTTTCTATCAACCCATGGAACACATAGATGTATAATGAATGGGTCAGAAATGTTTACAGAGTTTTTACTAATTGCATGATCTTTTTTCATGTTATCTAACATTTAACTTATGGTGTTTATTATTCTGACCAAATACCTAATCTAAACTGGCTCTGAAAACTTGGAGGTTGGCATGTAGTAGTTGAACCAGCACTTTCTTGGATTTTGTTTTGAAGCACTGAATTATATAAACAATAAAAATATCTGATATGGTTTACAGGAAGTTTCATACTTATTGATATTAGATGGTGAAAAATGGTCATGCCTGTAAATTAATTCCATATAGAAAAGTCTATCTCCCACATTTAATATGACAATATTTGGATTTCAATGAGAATAATTTTTTTTCTTTACAGAATTCAAAACTCTCTGCAATTAAAGTGGATTCAAAATTCACAACCACAACACAGATAGTAAAACTTGTTGGTAGTCACATTATCTCTAAAATTTCCCTGCGAATAAGTGATCTCAAAAGAACAAAAATGGTAAGTTTTTTTTTTCCAGTTTTATTTGTCAGATGTATTATTTGATATCAGTAAGAAAAAATTGGTGCGGTATTAAAAAAAATATAAACCTTCAATTCAACTAAATCATATTTTTTTTTTTTTTTTTTTTTTTTTACTGTTGAACCTTCAGGACTTGAGCTGGTAATAGTAGATTTAGGTAACCTTCAGGAAATTCATTTTCTGCTGTCCATGTCTCTAGTTCTTATTTAGTACTGCTAAGTTATAAGTTGGGTGGGACATCGTTATTTTACACACTTTTCCTCAATTGTTACACATGAAAAATAATTGTACTTCGATTAAACAAAAATTACTTACAATACATTCCTACTTGCTGTCAATTTTGATGGCGTGGGTACACTAGTTATATATATATATATATATATATATATATATATATATATAATCTGTATTACTCCGTGTTTATTAGTAGACTAGTAAGAAGCTAGGGTCTTTCAGCACCCTTTTCGTAGGATATTAATATATTTCATGAATTGTGTAAAATTTCTGACAAAACTTGTAAAAATAATTTTTTTTTCTTTTTTTAATTTTTTATGATGGTAGGTCTTAATATTCTAAGAAGAAATGGTTTATTAGTATCATTCTTTAACTTTTATTTTATGGAAAGAATTTTTCTTCTAAATTGAATATTAAAATATAAACTAATGATAATCTGGTCTATATCAAAAATATACTAACATGTATGAAAAATGGAGTGTGTGCTGTTTTCCTCTATGTGAGATATACATATAATTAATACAAGTAAAAGGTTTGTCACTTAGCTGATAGATGTTACCTTCAGCATTCTGACTCCAGAGTTTTGTAGTTGGACCCTCAGAAATCACTCCATCCACTCGTCAGTGGGGTATCAGCAATATATATATATATATATATATATATATATATATATATAAAAATCTCCTGTATATTTGTGTTAGTTTGCTGTATTGTTATGTGCATGTGTGATGTCTGTAGTTTGTTTTGCTGTTGTTTCTAAAAGACTAATGTTGACATTGTTTTCCTTAATTGGTAGGAATACAAGAAATAAATAAATATATAACAAAACAATATTCATGTTTAAGGTATTTGCTTTCCAGAAGCTTTTAGAAGTATGTATATGGACTTATATAGCTCCTTTATCATGATAAAATAGTTGTAATTGATTTTTATGTGTTTCATATTTATACATGTTGATGCATTGCAGGTTCGAGTTATGAACATTTATTACAATAACAGATCAGTTCAAGCTGTTGTTGAGTTAAAAAACAAGTAAGTTGACATGCATGAGAATAATGCATGTTTTCCTTGAACATCAAACATTTATTTAATGACTTCATGACTTAGGATAATTATTAACTGAAATCATAATTGTCTAAATATTTAAAGGTTTTTAAAATAAGAAGCCAGTACAAATCTTAAGATTATGAGTTTGAAATCACATGGCATTCATTTGGGTGTTACTTATAAATTAATTAAATTACCATTTGTATCATATTTGCTTTTGCTATTTACTATAAGGACAATATTTTTTTTTTTATAATGGCAGTTTATGTTGATTATCTGTAACTTACTGAATAACAATGAACAACTAAATCTTTACTTTTAGCTTAAAATGTAATGTTTTTGACAATTATTTGAAATTTGATACAAAACTTGTAGGATGCATTACACTTGACATTGATAAATGATTTTTATCAGTTTATTCTTAGCTTCAAATGATTAATTTTATGTTTATTACTACAAAACTTACAATATCATATAAACAAAACTTTGAGAATGTTTTAAGAAAAAAAAAATTGAGTTCTTTTAATTTTGAACTTAAATGTTTTTTATTCTTTTTTAAAATATTAGACCCGGTTTGTGGCATCGGGCACGCAGAGTTACATTAAGCAATGGACATACAGATGTCAAGGTAAATTTAGTTTTCCTTTTTATATCAAGCTATTACTATCTCTGTTTAATAAGTGGTACATTTGGTGTATGAAATGTGTAAGCAAATCTCATAACTAACATGGGATACAAGTGGTATTTTTTCTTTCTTTCAAAATATTTAAAAAAAAAACAAACAAAAAAAACCCTCAATTTCCTGCATCTTAGATGCTTGGCAATTCTTTCTTTTTTGTTCTATTTTGCATGAAGCATAATATTTTATGCACAGTACAACTGCCTTATGCATATTATCATTATAAAGACACATTGATGTTTTAAAATACTATTTGAGAAAATTAGGAGCATTATTGGGATATAAAATAAGTTTCTTGATTGGGTTTTTAACTATTTTTCTGTTGCTAAGATAATCACCAAATTATAAAGAAAAGTATTTTTAATCATTTTGCTTGATTATATGTTGAAAAATTAACACTGAAGAAAAGATGTGATTAAAGGGTTAAAATATTGTTTTTCTAATATGTCAATAATGTGAAATATTGTGTTTAATATCAAAATATAACTTATTGAAAGTTACATTACTAACTGGAATATTCTTTAGCATAACAAATATTTTTTTGATGAAAATAGATTTATCAAGTTATAACAGTCGAGTTATTTGTCAAGTAAATCAATGTTTTATTTATATTTCAGGTTGAATTTCCCATTCCAATTGTAGCTTGTAATTTGATGATAGAATATGCAGATTTTTATGATAACCTGCAAGCAACTGCTGAAACTCTTCAATGTCCCAGGTGTAGTGCAAGTGTTCCTGCCAATCCTGGGGTTTGTGGCAATTGTGGCGAGAATGTCTTCCAGTGTCACAAGTGCAGGTAAAAGCTGTCAGCCTTCAATTTTGAGAAACTTCAGTTCAATATTTTTTATTTGATTAAGCAATAATGATAAATTATTATTGTAAATTAATTTTTGTTTCTGATTAAATTTAAACCTTAAATAAAAAAGAAAAGGAATATGATTTATTTCTTGTCAGTTACTAGTAAGTAAATTAATCTTTCATTTAGTGGTGTTCATTTACTATAAGAGGCAATTGAATAAAATGAAACTTTTGCTTTACTTGACATTCACTCTGAGGTAAATCATTGATATTACATATAAAATAAGATTCTATTCATTACACTGATCAGAAGAATGTTGAAGTGTATCCGACTTCTATTATCTTAAGACTGATGAAGTTATTGACAGTCTCTTACCACTTTTAGGATAGATTTATATCATTGTTTACCTAATCAAAATAATTACTAACAATGTGCATATAACTTAAGTTATTGTACTTTTTTCTTTATTGTATTATAGAAACATATATTAATATAAAATAATATTAACAAATTTTTTTAACATAAATAAACCATATTATTTGGTTACTTTTTTTTTTTTTTTTTTTGAGAATTCAAAGTAATTTTGTTGTATATTAGGTTCTGATTTTTACATTTTTTTATGATTGTAACATAAATAACTTTCTACGGTTAATGCAGATAAATTCTTTTCTTTCCAGATCCATCAATTATGATGAAAAAGATCCTTTCCTGTGCAATGCTTGTGGTTTCTGCAAATATGCTAAATTTGATTTCACTTTGACAGCCAAACCTTGTTGTGCTGTAGACCCTATTGAGAATGAGGATGATCGAAAAAAAGTAAGACTTTTTTTTTTTTTTATATGCTTACAGCATTATTCATTTAAATAAGTTTTTTTTGCATAGATAAGCTTAGAAAATATTGTTGCTTATTACAACATTTAAACTTGACTTTGCCAAAGTAATCATCATATTCTTACATAGAAGATAAAAATGAAATATATCAACTGGTTTAGAGAATATTAAAATTTCTTAAATGAAACATTGTCAATTATGATTTTCTTAATTGACTTAAGGAATTTATTGATATTTTTTATTTTGGCAGGAATTAAAAATTGCAACTTCTAATCAGAAAAAAATCATTCATTTGGGTTCAATACAAACCTTATCTTTTTTTTTTTTTTTTTTTTACTTACAGAAAAGTATTTTTACTTTCAAATTATACAAAGTAAGATAAATTGTTAATTTTAAGATTATCTTTTAATTATCAGTCCCAGTGCTATTGCTCATTTGAATAATAATTGTATACCTATGAACAATATTGAAACTTGAAGAACATATTTTAAATTAAAAAGCTGCAAAAGAAAAGCAAAGAAAGATATGTGGAAGGTATAAAGATATGCATAAATTTATCTACTGAACTTGTTTTCTGGTAAAATTTATTACTTGAAGCATTAAATTACTATATACAGCTTGTAGAATTGATCAAAATAGCTGCCCAATATGTAAGAATTTCTGTTAAGTAATAATACATGATTCAACAATTTTGCAAAGCATGAAAACAATTTCTTTGTGTAATTTGTTGCTTCATTGTAAAATTATCACTGTTGTGTTAAAGTTGTTTTTATATCCTTTAAGTTTTTTTTAAGTACTTTTTAAAATTGTTTTCTATTATAATATTTCATTTTTTTTTTTTTTTTTTTTTTTTTTTTTTTAAATTTACCAATAGTTGTATTTCATATTAATTAGCAAGTGGTGTTTGTTTATTTTTTGATGACTGTTTTTCTACTTTGCAGTCTATCTCAACCATTAACAACTTACTGGAGAAAGCTGACCGCACATACAAGCAATTGCAAGCCCATAAACCAGCTTTGGAAAATTTATTGATGCAAGTCACTGAGCATGGTTCAGATAAGACTTTGGTAAAATTAGTTTTTTTTGTTTTCATTATTTTGTCTTTTAATTTACATAGGAAGAAATGGTAATTTTTTTTTATATGAAGTTCACCCCAAGCTAGGCAGGAAGCCACTAGCATGCAAGGGGTTACAGAGATTTGGAGCGAGAGCAAAAAGGAGTGATTGAGGAAGGATGAAGAGAAGGATAGGGATAGATCAAGGCATCTGGAGATGTCGATTGACATTTCAGTAGTTGGAGATTATAGCTATCAGGAAACCAGGAAAAGGGGAGGGAGTTCCACAGGCGAGAAGTGTGAGACATGAAGCTATTGGAGTAGAAGAGATGGCTACATTTAACAGTTTCAACAGTGAAAAGGTGAGAGCGAGATGCCAGCCTAATAGAACGCTTAAATTCATAAAGTCTGGGAACCAGCAAAAGCAGGGAGGTGACAGCATGTCTGTGAGAGAGTGACTGCAGACGAGATGCCAGGTCAGGGCCAATTACAGGGCATATCTGTCTCTGGATTTTATCAAGAACCTTGAGACAAACAGAAGGGTCTCCAGACCATATATGGCAGCAATACTCCATGCAAAGGCCAATGGTTGATTTGTAGATTTGAAGGATTGACTCTGGAGAGAAAAACTTCCTGGCACGGCTCAGGGAGCCAACTTTCCTTGCGATGGATGAAGCTATTGACTCAATGTATTTGTTTCATCTCAGGTCAGCAGTCAATGTGAGACTGAGTAGTCGCAAAGAGGTGCTCTCATGGAGTTGAGCATCAGACATTCTAATAGGGGGCAGGGATGGTTCTCTGTGGTGAGTAATAGAGAGCAATTTTGTTTTTGAGGCATTAAAGTTAACCAGCCAATTCCTGCCCCAGTTCACAACCGATTGGAGGTCCTTTTCGAGACAAACGGCCATGTTAGTTTTGTCAGTGACACTAGATTTGTTTTTGAGGCATGAGTAAATAGTAGTGTTGTCCGCGTTGATGCCTACTTGGGATAATTTCAAATATTTTTTTTTATTTAGTCATTTATTCCTATTATCTATCCCATTTCTATTTCTTTTTGGTCCAATTCTTTCAGCAATATCTTCATCTTATTCATTATTTCAACTTCAGAAAATGATATTAAAACTGTAAGATTTAATTAGCTTCATTAATTTTATTTATTTTTCTATAGAATAATATTAATGAAGTCATTTGACTTTTGCTTTTTTACTGTTCCATTTTTGCCAAGCTGGATTTTTTTGTTTGTTTGTGTAAACTAAAAACTAATTTGCAGACAATTTACTAAATTTAATTTTGCCAAAATAGGACAAATATAATTTTTTTTTTTTCCTTCTTTCACATTTTTATCTTGTAAGCTTTTTTTTTTAAAGCAAGTTTATTTGGGAAGTTGTTTATTCTTTTGAGATTTTGTCAAGAAAATGTGAAGAATCGGTCAAGACATATTACAGAGATAGTCATGTCTGTTTTGATTCCACCTTGAGTGATCCTATTTGATTTAGGAACATTGGTAATTCCTGGGATGGGCATCTTTTTCAGGAATTTTGTAAAAGATTTGAGAAATTTTTTTTTTTTTTTTTTTAGTGTATTATATTTTTACCCAGATTTAAATATTTTTTCTTGTCTTTTTATATGTCTATTAATATATGTGTGATTAGTGCAACAAATACTAATGTGGAATCAATGAGCCAAGTACAAATTCGACTGAGTCTCTGTGCTAAACACAAACTATTACCTCTTTAAATAATGAGTTTTGTTTATAATCTATGCTACAAATATATAGTACGGTGATTAATACTAACATACTTAAAACTGAACATTAATCAACACATGAGGATCAAATCTCTGGCCTTGACTCTGAACTCTGTTATATAAGCTTAAGAATGACATTGAGATTGTGAGACAAAACATTAAGGGCAATAATTCATGAAGATTATTTCCTTTTGTAATAATTGAAATCAATATTTAAGGTTGTTTATTTTTATTACCATATGGAAACCTTTCTCTAATATTGTTTCTTTTCAATTTATAATATTTCAGCATCTGATAACTTTGTAAGTGATGTGACAGTATATTAATAAACATTGTATTCTGTTACAGGAAGAGAGTAATACTGCCAATGTACCCAACAGCAGTGTCCACAGAGCTATCCAACAATTGGCTACTAAATACTGTATTGAATGTAAATCTTCCTTTGATGAATTAAGTAAAATTATTCAGGTAATTTGATTTATTATTAACAAAGATAAATTGACTGTGGAAAGATAGTTGCCTAACAAGTGGATCTCGAGGGATTTTTTTTTTGTTGTTGTAATTTTACTACCTCTGTCCCATAATAGTTGCACGTGATTTGCATACATATTTCATACATGAAATGTAATTATTATGAGACAAGAGTAGTAATATTTTAGTATCCAAATGTTTTATAAAATTAACTCTGATTTGAATTAAAGTTTTAAAATTTTTTGTTTTCTCTCTTCATGGTGACTTTAATTTTGCTGAATCATTTTGGGACTGTAAGTTTATAACCTTTTTTGTGCAAAAGTTTTAGCATTTACTTTATACAGGCACACAATCATTCTTACTTTTATGATGCAAAATTGTTTAATCTGAATCTTAAGTGTTTCAAAGCCTAATTGGTAAAATAATACTATATGATAATGTATACATGAAAGACTTTTTTTAACACTTATCTAGCATTATAAAGAGACTTTTAGTTACAGGATTTAATGGTGTTTTAATCTATTTATATTAATATAATTTGATGTGATAGGTTCTTAAGTTTTTCAAGATAATTTTTGCAAACCTTTTATATTCAGTAATTTAAAATTACTGAAGTCAACCTTTTTAGAATTCCTACTCAGATCAAATAATTTTATATGTAACTTTGTTTTTACAGAAGGTACTTGCATGTCGCAAAGAACTAGTTGATTATGATCGTCAACAAAAGGAAGCTGTTTTGAGTGGTGTAGCCAGTGACTCTCCAATTACCAGTCCCCAGGGTATGGTAACCAGTGTTATGCATCAGTCACAACCATCAGTGACCACTTCTATTCATAAAACAAGGGACAGGTAAGGAATTTTTTTTACTAGTATATTCTTTTCTAAAGTTTGTTGAAAATAAAACAAAAAATGAATATAATTATACCCATGCAATTAAACTAATCTTCTTTTAAACTGGGAGGAAATAAACGAAGAAAGTGAAAATATAATCTTATTTGTGAACAGAGTAGGAATTCTGTTACTGTTTTTCTAATTTTTTTAATTTATTGAAAATTAGATTTTTAGAATGTTATTTCAGCATCTTAATTATTCTGATATATATAATAAAGTGTTAGGAAATCAATTGACTGGAATTGGCTGAAGATATTGAAAGGTTGAAACCAAGGTAGTGAAATTGGCTGATCTGTAAATTTTTATACCTAAAAACTATGTGTTAAATTTTTATTTTTTTTATACATGTATTAAGCACTTTTTAATACTATTGTTTCCTGGTTTAATTCAACTCTGCTCATTAACTTTATTATATATATATATATATATATATATAAGTTATTACATACAAACAAACAAGTAATCACTACAAAGATGTATATTTGTTTCAATTCCTAATATAAGCATCTCATCAGGTAGTGAACAAAGATGGTTATAAACAAATTTATTTAAAAATGCTACTTATGAAACATTGCTTCACATTTTTAAAAATTTAGGAAGACATAAAAATTTCCATAAAAGAAAAAGAAAGAAATATGCATGTTAAAGCAGAAAAAAGAAGAGGACAAGAAATCAATAAAAGGAAAAAGAAAGAAGAGAAATAGTTAAGAAAAGTATAAAAAAATCTCCCTTCTCCAAAGAAAAAAAGAGAAAAATGAAGAGGAGTAATACATCAAAATTAACTAATACAAGAAGAAAAGAATGGATGACAAGAGAAGTTGTTGATAACAATTCAGCCAATGAAAAAAACGTTAATGTTGAGATAAAAGTCATAGAGAAAGATTCAAAATCTAACTAGATATGATTGCAACAGAGTAGACAGTATTTTAGATACAATGTATCAGTTAAGTTTGTTTGGCATTTTGAAAGAAATCAACATATTATTTAACAAAATTAAACATAGTATGTAAATAAAAGGCACTTTAAGAAGTAAAAACATTAGGCATACAAAATAACAAATTAGCTATACAAAGCATTACATTAAAAATTAAAAATAACTAAATAAAATATAAATTTTAGAATATTTATATGAATTTTATAAATTCAAAATTATTACCAAACATAACTTGTAATATAAGTATAAATCTATCTACAACAAACATTATTACTAGTAATATATGAGTATGAACCTAATTACCACCTTAATTTAAGATAAATCAGTAAGGATAACATTAAAATGTTTATATGAAGATAATATAAGAGAAGTGATTAAGTGAAAAAGTTTAGCAAGATTGTAAGGTTAAATCCTTAATGTGCCTATAATTCACGGTAGTTTCAAATCTCTGATTTAACAATTGACCAGTATTTAAAAGTTTAATTGCCATCATTTTCTTCTGTAGATATAGAAAACAAGGTTCATATAAAGATCTACGAGTTCTGGCTTGTTTGAGGATTCAAACAGGTTTGGTTAAATAATTTAGACATATCATGTTGATTAGTTTTCATTGTGATCTTTTCAAGTTTGGATTAATTTCTTGGTAGCCTTAGAAAATTGATTAAGAAAAATACCAACATTTTCTTTCAAATAGGTTTTATTTTCCAATTTTTCAATTTTTGCTTTCAATTTTACCTGAGACAATCTTCAGAGATTTAAGTTGTTTGAATATGTATATGTGTTTCTTTAAATTTAAAACATTTTAACTGTTCGTTTTTACTGCTTATGCAGCATTCTACATTTCAAAGTTCATTTTTTTGGGGTGGGGGGGTTGTTTTTTCAGTATAAGGGAAGTAACTTTTCCATTTTTGCTCATACATATGTTTCTAATCATTTAAGGACTTTGTTGCTCTACTCATAATTGACTTTAATTCTCTTATATAAAGGGCTTCAAGGATTTTTAGTTTTTGATTGTTTTTATGTAATATAGATGTATTTTCAACCAATATCCATCTGATTTGTGAGTATGGGCATGAGTTTTTCCTTTTAAATGCTGAGATATTGAACTATGCTTGGTTAAATGAAATGTAAGCTTTTTTGTTAGCATTGTCATAGTAAAGCCAATGTATGTATTGACATTTTTATCAGATACAATCTCCTAAAGGGCATTTGAATTGATATGCAATGTTGGCCTTTTGCAAGATGCTAGTAGGTGGAGAAGAATTGTTTTGGACAAGTAGGTTGATTGTATTAAATTTAGTATATAGTTAATTTTATTTTTTTTTACTTGGATCAGTGGGGGATATATTAGTGTTTTATAAGTTTTATTTGGTTTTAGATGAGATTGAAAGTATTTTGGAAAAGAAAAACTATTTAAAATAAAATTTTATTTTTCTTAATCAATTTTCTAAGGCCACCAAGAACTTGAAAGGATAACAACAAAAACCAATTGACATGATATGTCTAAATTACTTAACCAAACCTGTTTGAATAAAAATATGCTGCCTAAATTATATATATATATATATATATATATATATATATATATATATATATATATTAATTAGAAAAAGAAAGCTCTGAAGTAATTAACCAAAACTTTTCAAGTTTTAATTTCATGTTGTTTATCACCTTTAATAAATAAAATTAAAAATAAATGATTGAAATGTGAATTACTACCTGGTAATACATAGAAATGAAAATGAATGAGCCTTTCTATTGTTTTGTTTCAGTCACAGACCTTCAAACTGCTATGGTTGTGCAAGTGCAGCAGTCAGTCATTGCATTACTCTTTTGCGAGCTCTTGTTACTAATGCCACTATGAGACAGATATTATGTAGTCAGGTAAACACTTTTGCACTTTTGTGTGTGTGACTTATTTTTTTTAAATTCTTTTCATATTTTAAGGATATTTCTCTTATGCTAGCTGTATATCATCTTGAATCAGTCTTTTATTATACTTGAAAAATTCTAATTTTTAATTTAGTATTAAAGTAAACCCTACATTTTGAAAGTGTCATGTTAAAATCTTTAAAAAAGAATTGTATATAGGATAAACGAATTTATAATTTTTCTGTTTTTATTTTAGGGTATGATCAAAGAGTTGATTGACTACAATCTCAGGCGAGGTACTCTCAGTGTACGTAATGAAGTGCGTTCATTGCTGTGCTTGCTTACTAAAGACAACAGGCGATCTACAGAAGAGATGAATAATTTACTAATGACAAGAATTGAGGCAGCCATGAATGGTCATCTTTCTAATCCAGACTTGGTTAGTACTTTTATATTAGCTTAAAATTTGGTTAGCATTATTACATAGCATAAATCTTTTTTTCTGTGATTTTAGTATTATGATTTTAGTATTATGATTTTAGTATTATGATTTTAGTATTATGATTTTAGTATTATGATTTTAGTATTATGATTTTAGTATTATGATTTTAGTATTATGATTTTAAACTTTGTCACCATTTGCTTTGACTATGTGTTTATCTTCTATTTGTTCTTCTATTTATAATTTATTTGCATTAAATAAATCTAAAAAAATAATTTGTGATAAATATGTGGTATCTTTACAAAAAAAAAAAAATGCTCAATTGTCATTTAAATCAATGACTAAATTAATATCATCATCATTATTATTATAGGGCTCTTCAGTGAGACATGAAATTCTGCTTCTGGCCAGCTCTGTTCAACAAGAAGATTCTTGTTGGGAACAGAGAGTTAGATGTGGTATGTTTTTTTTTTTTTTTTTTTTATTCAACCATCCCTCAATCCTTTTTTTTTATTTAACCCATATACTTTGTCGAGAGGTCAGTTTTAAACATCTGTTATGTATAACTGAAATTCTATATTAAGTATATTTGCACTGTCTAGAAACTTAGAAATTGAAAATAGTAAAAGCTGAAACTTGACCTACTTATTGTTTTAATATTTTTTCTACAAAAACATAGTCTTAAAACAATTGCATTTGTTAATGTATTGGAACATTTTTTCTTCATATACTCTAATTATTCTGAACTTGTATGAAATGCATAATTGATAATTTGAGATTAAACATGATTACAGTATAAATATTGCAATAATATTTCTTCTCTCTTAAGTATTGGACATCTTTTATTCTGTTTCTCTGGCTATTTAGTATAGTTTGATTGTTGTGTAACTTTTTGTTTCAGTTATGCGTCTCTTTTTAATGGGCATGCAGTTGAAGAGTCCATTGGTGATGGAGAGCATTACTCTACCCTGTTTAAAGATTATTCAGCATCTTGTCAAGTCAGATGGCTCTTCAAAACGAGGAAAAGTAAATAAACATTTCTATTGAAATCAGAAAAAAGAGTTTTTGATTTACATTAATATTACTGGAATTTGAAGAAAGTTTCTTATTTTTTTATTAAATTAGTTTTTCACTATTTTACAATGATTCCTGTTTCCAATCTCCTGAATGAATAAAAAAAAGAAAAAAAATTCAACCTTTCCATTGTCTCTGAAATGTATTTTTTAAAGACAGCTCGAGCTATAGAAATTTTCCTTCTTTACATGCAAGAAAATTAAAAATTTTTCCTATTAATCTCTTCCTTTCTCACTTGTGTTTCAATGTAACTTCGTTACATTTAGATTAAAAACTAAATGAATAAAATTTACATCATTTATCTAGTAGATATAAATTCAGAAAATCTATAGTTGAATTAATGTTATACATTTGATGTTTTAATACTTTTCTATCAGGAGAAAGAATTGAGTCCTTCTGATGTACGTTTGATGCCTACTGGAATTCACATGAATGCTCGACTGTGGTTGGCTGGAGATCCAAAGTTTTGTTTTCACAATTGGAGGCGTCATCTTCCCAAACGGAGTGAGTACAATTAAGAAATCTTCAGTTGCTTACAAGCATTCATCAACTCAATTTTAAACTGATTATTACTTTTCAAAAATTAGAATAGCTCTTTTGTCTCTTAAGAAAAGTAGAAATATTTTTGTTGTTTAGCGACCATGTTCAAAAGGATTCAGTTTTTGAATAGTATCTTAACCTTTAGCACTCCACATTATTAATATTACTTTCTGCTGCATTCTTTTTCAAGGTCATTTAGTTGCAGTATCCTTATTGTTAATTTCACTCAAAGTAGTTTTCTGTTGCCATAGCACAGTATAACAACACATTTATGAAATTCAAAATTCAGAATTCAGGGATCAGTCACCTTCAGTGGCAGGATAAACTTTTTGTACCACAAATGAAGTCACATGCATTAAAAGGTCAATCAACATTTCTTTTTAAAAATGCCATGACCCTTCCAGACATATCTCAATCATGGATCTCTACAGATTTCTACAAATTACCAAACCTCCTTGCAAAAGATAGTGGTATGGTTTCCTGTTGTCTCCTCCGTGTTTTGGGGATTCAGAATTTTTCTTCTCTTAGATTGGTTGTCACTTAATAGTTCTGTTGAAAAAAATAATTGCAGTTTTGATTAGCTTTGACATTTTAAATGTATTCTTGTATACAAATAACAGATTAAAAATGATTAAATTAAACATATTTCCTTTTAAGAATATATTTATTTTCAGAAATATAATTTAACTTTGGATATTTTCATATTAATTTAACTTTGAGAAAAAGTTGTTAGGGCTTATCAATCTCTATGTACCGCAGTTACTGTATTAGAAAAGAAAACAATTGAAGCTATATTAATATCCTTTCCATATTACTATTTTGAATTATTTCTATATTTGGGTAATAAAATTAAGCAATCTTATATTTTAATTCCTAACCTTTGTTATGCCATGATTATTTTTTTCTTTGAATAAAGTAAATTTGTAACTTAGCTGAATTGTTTCCCTGCATTTCAGCCACAATGGAGGCAAATGTCAAGAAGAAAAAAGAAGATCGCAAAGAAGTGCATTCTCTTTATCTAATGGAAAAATATGGTCAGCGCTGGTTGCTTCGGATGTGGAAAATGCCGTGCATGCAACTGCATTTGGCCCAGAGTTCTTGGTTACGTCAAGCAATGTTCTGCACATCTTCACGTTTGGCTCGTAATACAGCCTGTACCATAATTCTATCAATTTGTCAAGTACCAAGCAGAAAAAGACAGATCATAGATTTACTCACAACGTAAGTAGTTCTGACAATATTAACTTCACTAAATTTCATATAAGATTATTTTTCATTTCTTATATCGGCAGCTTTTGGCAAATTTCCAGCTAATTTGTTGTAATGTTTTTTTTTTTGTTTTTTTTTTTTTTTCTGCCTTGTAGCTATCTGGATGATATTGGTAAAAGTGGGGAATGTGCTTGTGAATTTTTGACTGTTTATCGAAGACTCATTACTCCCGTACATTGGAAATACTATTTGACTATCAAAGGCATTCTCTTCCATTTGGGAGACTTACTCACTAAGGTAATAATTGTTCTGAATATGTTTTTTCTTGTTTGTAAATAGAGTATTTAATTAGTCTATTTTAATGAACATCGTTGTGTACTTTATTTTTTGCATAATGTGTGTATAGTTAAGAAGAAACAGCATGTTTATTGAGGCCCAAAATAATTATTTAAAAACTTAAGAATACATCCTTTAGAATGATAACTGATTTGTAATAATGTTAGGAATCAGTTTAAACAATATTTATAAAATGTGATACTAGGGTGGTTGTTGTTGTTGTCCTCCCGCCTTTCCTCACCCACTCCCACTATTGATAGTTAGCTTCAATAATCATTCAAATGATATGTCTAGAAGCAATTTTAAGTTATTGAATTTTATAGTAGAAATTAACAAATCAAAACTAGAATTTTTAGAGTGAGACACCAAACCTTGTTTGGGAAATAACATAGAGGGTTAAGTTTAAGAATATTAAATTACCTCCTCAGTTATCCACTGAAACTGCTATCCACTGGAAAAAAAATAGTATATGGATAACAGCTTCGGTGGATAAATGAGGATACAAACTGCTTGGTTGCTAACACCTAACATCAGATAGTCTTGGTAGCCAAATTAGGAAACTTCACTTATAGCATTAAAAAACAAATTGTTTTGGCTTGTGTATATTTCTTTTAGAAAATGTACTTTCTACAATGAAATCATAGGATTGGGGTGGTGGGTGGAGAGAAATTCAGCAAATGCCTCTTGCTTAACTGAAAAAAACCCCCAAAATAATGAAATTTCAGAATGTTTATATATCCAAGTATTGAGTTTATGAACTTGATTAATCACTTTTGTTTAATTGATTTGAGAATGAAATTTTCTTTTGCTACCAGGAAATAGAACATTTGGAATATTTGGAAGAAACTACTTTGAGTTCAGATTTGTCTCAAGGTTTTGCCTTGAAATCTCTTACAGGTAATGGAATCTTCTGACACCACTTATCTTCTCATTTATAAATATTAATGCACTTACTTGAATATCATTTGCAAGTCATTATACATACATTCTTAATTTTCAGCCATTATTTTTTATTAGTTTCAAATAATAAAGAATTAGGGAGATTTGTAATTTAATGATTTCATTTTTTTTAATTTATAATATTTATTTGAATTGAATAGTTTTTTGAAATTTTATATTATTAGATTTTTGTTTTGTTAACTTAATTATCACAAATTTTTAAGTTTATTAATTTAAACTATGTTTCTACTTTTTAGAATTACTTTCCCTTTTTGTGGAACAAGACAATATAAAACACCAGTACAAGAACAAACTTGTTGGTTATGTACTCAATGGTTACCTATGCTTACGCAAATTGGTTGTGCAGAGAACAAAGCTGATTGATGAAACTCAGGACAAATTACTGGAATTGCTTGAAGAGCTGACGACAGGTATTTATTAAAGACAATATTCATATTTGAATAAAGAAAATATATGGATAAATCAAAATTATTATGACTGATTACTAGGTTAATTCTAACATTTTTTTAATATAAAACCTTCATGACATTTAATGTCTTTCCTGTGTAGGGACTGAGTCGGAAACTAAAGAATTTATGGCTGTTTGTGTCCAGACCATCAAGAAATACCCATTGGATGATTACAGATCTCCTGTATTTATATTTGAAAGACTTTGCAGTATTATTTATCCAGTAAGTTTGTTTTTGTTATCTTTTCAGCAAAGTTATATTTATGTGTTAAATAATTTCTGATGTTAATAGCCTCAAAACAGTTCTTGTTTAATCACTGAAATGTAATGAGAAATAAAAGAAAATAAATTGTCTAATTATTAATATTGTAATACCATTGTCATTTAAATTAATTTGAAAATAATCCAGATTTATTTGAATGGCACAAAAAGAAATATTTTGAATTGGGAGAATAATTTCACAAGAAATGTAAAACTGTTAATTTTGAAAGGCTGTTAGTATTGTCAAATAGGACTGATTACTTACATTATTCAGACTGTTATCTTCATTACTATATTCACAATGTTTTGACTGTTGTACGCTCAGGCCTTCTTAAGGTGATTGTAGCAATGAAAATGAGGATAACAGTCCGAATAATGTAAATAATCATAATACCTCATCTCAGGGATATTGGCAGATATTGAAGGACTGATTATGTTAATGTTTTAAATATCATCACCAGATATCAAGAGATTTCTGCAAGCTAGCCAATTGTCAATTTAGGGAAACTCTTGTACTTATTTACAAATGCACTATAAATTACTTTGATTCCAGGAGGAAAATGATGTTGGTGAATTTTTCATGATTCTGGAAAAAGAACCTCAGCAAGAAGATTTCCTCCAAGGCAGAATGCTGGGGAATCCATACAGTTCAAATGAACCAGGTCTTGGTCCTTTAATGAGAGATGTCAAAAATAAGATCTGTCAAGGTAATTTTCTTTCACTCATTTTTCATTTATGCAAAATTATTCTCTTAATAATTTAAAAAAATTTAATGACATATCTCTTAAAAATATTGACATTTTTGAGAGTTGTCTCTGTGTACAAGCTAAGTTTTCGGTTGACAATACTTGTAAAACTATCAAAATCAGAAAATTAATCTTTGTATATTTTTAGGTCAAATGTTTAAGAGTTTAATATAAGTTGTATAAATTTTGATATACACTTTTTAGCATCTGTTTGCTTGTTCACTTGAAAGAAAATTTTATCATGATTTAAAGCCTACCATTTTGAAACATTCAAGAACCTTGATGAGCAGATTTTCAACTTTATATTATTAATCATTTTTGTTAAAACTTCATTGTAAGTGTAGCTTTGGCACAAAATCAGAAAAGGTACAGGTCGTGGTGTGTGTGTGTGTGTGTGTGTGTTAAGCATGTTAGGCTATGTAAATCTTTCAAAGACTTTGTATAAAAACTCAATTTCTGTCAAATGTGTAATATATGGATAACATTCTTCTGATCTTGGTCTGGTTTTTAACTAACCTTCTGAATGATATAGAAATGTAGAATTTTAATCCTCAACTCACTTTTTTAGATTTAAAAATGTTATACAAATCACAATATAATTTGTTGAAATTTGAATGAATATAACATTTCTGAAATAAGTTTTTGTATTGCTTCAGGAAAATAGATACTTCTAGAATATTTGGAAGTAAAACATAATGTCTACATCTACTATTCAAAATTCGGAGCTTAAATTGATTGGAAATTTTCTTTTGATTTTTAGATTGTGAATTGGTTGCCCTTCTGGAGGATGACACTGGCATGGAGGTAGTTTTTAAATGGTTTCTTTTCAGTAATAAATTATCACTATTTTTTAAAAATTCTACTTTTTAATGTGTGGGTATATTTATGTATTTTCCTTTCTGTGCTATTATTTAAAATAAGTAAAAATTTTTGTTTTATTTTTTTAACTATGATTTTATTTAATGTCTTTCATTTATCTGATTATTCTCTATCATTTCTAAAAAACTTTCTTTGATAGAACAAAGATTCCTTTAGTAAGAAAATTTGATTTGGATACTTTGTAAAAAAAAAAAGAAAAACCCCTAAACTTTTGAATATTTTTGTCTTTATAATGCAAGTGAAGTTGTTACTGTAAAATTGATTGTTGATTTGAAATTTTCAACAGGTTTTTCTGCTTATACATGTTGCTTTTATGAATCTAATAAATTTGCTGTACAATAGTTTTATTATCCTTTTAAATTATTTTAAAGAAATGATTACAATCTTAATTTTTAATTTTTTTTCTCAGTTGTTGGTGAACAAAAAAATTATCAGTTTGGATCTCCCAGTGAAAGAAGTTTACAAGAAGATTTGGGCACCAGAACATGGAGATGTAAGTATTTAAGACATATTTTATTGAGATAGGTTTGTTTTGTAAAAGTTTTGTTGCAAACTTAGAACTGTTTGATTTCTTTCCAAATAATGTCTTTATCAATGATGGTTTAAAATAATTATAAATAACTTTGGTGAAATACAATGATTATGGCAAGTAAATATGCAGATTTGTTGTTGATAAAATAGTTTACTTTCTTTTGCATGTAATCTTCGATAGGAAATAGTCTTTTCTCTGAAGAGACATAAAACAAATATAGAAAAAGGTATTAAAATTCTTATATTGGTGAAAGCAGAGAATTTGTGCTTTTATTTTATTTTTTTTATTTGTGCTTAAACTCAGATGTAGTATATTATTTCATAATAGTTTTTGCAACTTGGCAGTAGTGATTAGGCAATTCTTATATTGTAGCAACTGAGAAATGTAAATTATCCACTGTATTTTTATATGGTTTGTCATTTGCTGACTGTTTTTCTTTAATTGTATTGTGATATTATCTTTCACTCCCCACTTTCTTTTATTTTTTTTAAACTTGGGGACTTATTGTTGCTTACTAACTTTTTGAAGAGAACTAGTAATAGTGTATAATATTGATATTCAGCAACTAACCTTCATTCCAGATCAGCACAACATTTGTAACTACTATCCTTGGCTTCTCCATATTGCTAGAAGTCTTCATTGATTTTTTTTGATTTTTTCAATGTATTTTTAAAAAGTTTAATTATACTTTTGCTTATTTTTATAAAACTAGTAACTAGAACTAGTATTTCAAACTTTTTGGATGCTTGAACTTTTTCTGTGTTGTTAACATTATAACTGTATTCTGTGTTTCTACAGTATTCCTCAGGTATGTAATTTGTAAGGAAAGAAAGGAATTCACAATCACAAGGATTCAAAGCTTATATTGTTAATGACTCTTTTTCAAAGTTGTAAACATTATCAGCAACAATATTGTCTTTATTTTTAGATGAAGCATTTTAAATTATTTGACTAGTAAATTTCTTTTAATTTGTAGTTTGCTTTGTTTTTTTTATTGCAACTTAGGTTGTCAGACTTAGAAATAATACATAGCAAAGTCTTTTTCTATTTTAAGTTTAATATTTTTATTTCATGTGCATTATATGGAGAAATGAAAATGATTTGCTCATTATTTAAAAATGTATTGTTGATATGGTAAATAATCATAATTTATTATTGAAAATTATTATAAATGCTGCATTTCATGAAATCTGAATTGATCACAAGCCAATTATGAACTCTTGGAATAATAACTACTATAAAATGCTATGAAATAAACATTATCTTGTAGCTAAAATGAGGATTATTAATAATTGATTAAAAAAAATAAATTGTAAAGCTAGTTATGGTGGCTGAGACAGCAAATTGGAATTATGAGGAGGTGCTGAAAAGTTTTCAGCCTGGCTCCTTTCTCAAAATCTGATCAAATGACCAAACAGAATTTTAAAATTTACTTTTAGAAAAGCTTCTTGAACTGAAATCTGTTTAGGACCCACTCATAGAGATGTTTCTTTCAATGATAATCCAGATGGCTAAATTTACCTGTTAATGTTATTTGTATCCTAACAAAACTGTAATGAGTTAGTGAAAACATTGTATTTAAATCATATTAATATTCCTTATTTGAATAATGAATTTAACTGCTTGTTTCCATGTGAGAATCTTTTTGGATAACATTTTATGCATATGAAAAAAAGATTAATAATATATGTCAAATATCTTAATGTTCTTTTAAAATTATTTGAATAGATTTAACATTTCAGTTGTAGAAACACTTTTATTTTTAAAAGGACTGTTTTATTCATTTATGTTTGGATACTTTTATTAAACAGGGAGAACCCATGCCTATTGTATACAGGATGAGAGGACTTCTTGGAGATGCCACAGAAGACATGGTCAATTCTCTTGATACAAGCACTGGTAAAGATCTTTGTTGTTCTAATGTTGCCATTCTTTTCAAATAATATGGCGAGAATTGGAAAGTGGAAAAATAAAAGTATAGTTAAAAACAAGTTCTGTTAGATTACTAATCATAACCATTATTATTTTAACTAAAATAGCCAACTCATTCAGTTAGAAATCTTATTTACTTTTGTAATGATGTTAAATGAATTTCATGACATTACTCTTAAATTACATCACCAAATATGTCTCCTGTATGATTTAGTCTGATAATATATCTATATACTGTTATCTCTATTAGCTCAATTGACTGATTTCATGAATGATATAGGCTTAATATATACATGCACATGAATACTATAACTCTAAAATTTGAAAAAAGTTCTAAATATGCAAATATTTAATTCCTAGAAATTTTGAGAATTGAGTACTTATACTATTGCTTGATTAAATATTTCACACCTGACAGAATTGAAGGTATTTAATTTTAAAAAAAAAAAACTAAATAAATGAAGTATGCTATACTTGACACATGATACACTAAAGATGTATGTTGGCTTTAAATAAGGTAAATTGGTTCCTCAACTGCACTTGGGGAAATTCTTTTGCTTTTTATTTTTGCAATAAGAATTGAATCTATTAAAAAACTTGTTATATACTGCTATTTAACTTTTTTAATAGATGAAGATGTTGACAAAGAGGAAGTATACAAAATGGCAACAGTTCTTGGAGAATGTGGAGGATTAGAAGTGATGCTTCAAAGGTTTGTTTTTAGCATTTATTAAAAAGACTATTGTACAAAAATAAATACAGACAGACCTCTCATCTACGGACCTTCCTATCAAGAGACTTCAGATGCAATGGACAAAATCTGCAGGCAAAATAAAAAAAAAAATTATGCAGATAAAAAGAACTTACAAATCAGTGATATATTTCAAAATTTGTGGGTTTAGTGGAACAAGTCATGTTAGTTCTCAAAGTGACCACTTGGTGGCAGTGGTAGCTTGTCTTTCAATTGTAAACAAAGATGGGTGTACAGTATATAAAATATGATACATTAGCGTATGCATAAGAAGATAACTGTGAGAAATCTGTCATGTTTGTTATCTTGATTAATATATCTACATTCAGTATATATTTATTTATGCCATATATATATATATTGCATTTATATTATATATAACTATATATATATGGTTTTATAAAAATAATCCCTTCCATTATGGACAATTATTAATGGATCCCATCCCTGCCTATTAATCAATTGATGAGAGGTTTGTCTGTATGTGTGTATATATATATATATATATAAAAGCAAATATATGGATATAAATCCGATATGAAAGGAAAAAAACAAAATTGAATATGCATTATTAATGGACCACCCTATTTAAGACCATCTTCATGCCATTTAAACATTAACATAACAAACAATTTAACAGAGGTTTGTATATATATATATATATATATATATATATATATATATATATATATAATTGTTATGTTATTTATATAGACACAAATATTTAAGTAAATACTCTGTTTATAATAAAAATATTAGCAACATTTACTGGACTGAATATCCAAGAAATTTCATAGAAAATGTGTGTCCTCTGACAGGAATCAAACCTGTATTCTATATGTAACCATCATATAGCCTGACGTGCTATACCAGTTTAGTTACGAAGAAGTGTCTGGCTAGTGAGGTTGATTTACTGCTTTTAAACAACAAATTTCCCATGATTTCCCCTCAGACGTCCATATCTTAACATAAACAAATGACGTCACATGCTACGAAATGGACTAAGTCCGGCAATTATTTTAATATATTTTATTGTTATATGTTATTTATATAGACACAAATATTTAAGTAAATGCTCTGTTTATAATAAACAATATGAATGTCCGAGAAATTTCATAGAAAATATGTGTCCTCTGACAGGAATCAAACCTGTATCCTACATGCAACCATCATATAGCCTGATGTGCTATACCAGTTTAGCTATGAAGGAGCGTCTGGTTAGCAAGATCAATTTTATTGCTTTTAAGCTACAAATTTGCCATGATTTCCCTCAAAATCATGTTGGATACAGGTTCAATCTCTGTTGGAGGATGCATATTTTCTTTGAGATTTCTCGGACATTCAGGCCAGTAAATGTTGTTAATACTGTTTATTATAAACAGAGTATTTAAATATTTGTGTCTGAATAAATAACGTATAACAATAAAATATATTAAAATAATTGTTGGACTTGGTCTATTTTGTTATATATATATAATGATATTTTTTATTTAAAAATATTTTACATTGTGACACAGAAATTCCTGTGTTTCAGGGCTTAAAATTTTTTTATGTCATCAAGGTAACTTTTGTTGAAAATGATTTACTTTTGAAAACAAAAAACAATACGTTTATTTATTAAAGAATTAAGTTTGAGGGGGAATCCAGATTTTAAAATCTTATGAGTATGTCTCTTTTGACTAATCAAAAAACAGGTCAAAGCTAATGCAGAAAAGTTAAAAATATAGGTTAGATGTTGGGGGTGGGTTGTTGTTTGTATTCATATATGTCTTGGGGATCTGTCATATTAAGACACAACCTCATACTTCCAGTTAAAAATATACTTTAATTTTATCTCTCACAATAGGTTAATTTTTTTTTTTAAATTATTTTTATATATTTTAGAAATATCTTAAAGGAGCGTCTGTTATGATTAAATCATTTTTATATAATTTTGAATCTAAAATACAATACTTATTTTATTCAATGGACCTTAATACACGGCAATATTAAAATTAAAAAATCAAGGAATTAAATCAATATTAGATGTACCACTATATATAATGAAATAATGGATATATAATTGTAATACATAGATTTTTTATGAAAAATCCATTAACTATATTCTAATGTAAACATTGTACAATGCTTACATATTACAGTCAGTTCATTACGTTGATTTAATAGATCCTTATTTTTAGGAAACTTAATAATATGTAACTTTTCATGCAGACACAGAGGGCATGGGTTATTTAAAGACTTACAAATTCTCATTTTTTAAAAATATTTTCCATTTTACAGTGGGGGATTTGTTGATTTCTTTTAAATACCAAAAATATTTATATAAAAACAAAAAAGTATATTAATAAAAAGAACTGAAATGCCTGTCATGTAAACTGGATGAATCAGTCTATAAAATTGAATGTTAAATTACTAAAGCATTAATACCTTTTCCTTGAAAACTTATAATAGTTAAAGCTACTTAGACATTATATTGCATTTTTCAGTGATTATCTTACAGCCAAACATGACATGTACAATTGGTTACTATGAATTTTGGTCTAATTTAAAAAGTGAAAATACAATTTTTATCTATTTTCTTGTTTAGATTAGCTACAATCAGAGACCTTGTGCTTGGAAAACAGCTGATGATGGTTCTACTAAAGTTATTTAGTTATGCAGTCAATGTAAAAACTAATCGACAACAGTTGATCCGCCCAGAAATGAACACTACAAGTATAATGCTTGGAGCCTTAAACTTGGTAATTAACTCTTTCCCCTTCTGTTTTTCTCTTCTAATGTTGAAAGAAAATTTCTTGGTTGAAATTGTAGATAGAATTTTGAACATTTATACAACTTATAATTCAAAAGAAAAAGTTTAACCAGCTTTTTGTAACTAAGGTTGAATCTCTATTTAAATGTACAAGTTCATATATAATTGTGTTGAGCTTCTCTTACAACATACTGTAAACTGTTACTATAATAAGGTAAAAGATTAAGCAAATTTGATAATGCAAAAATAATGTGGAAATCATAGAAATTACATATACATTCTCGGATAAGAATGGCTTTGAAATGTGATCTTCTTTTAGAGAATTTTGACTGAAAAATTTTATTGAAATAATGTTAAGCAAGGTAAAAAAAATAACTGAATCTCAAAGCATTAAAGCCATAAACCAGATAATTACAAGGATTTTATTGCAACAACAATCTGATTTGCTTCAAAGTACTATTGAGAAGCAGTTGTGTATGTAATGAAATTAAGGGAAATTTTTATGAAAGAGTTTATATTTATAACAGGCTTTATGGTCAGAGCAAGAGAGTGGTGTCAGTGGCAGCAAAGGTCAAAGCATCACAGAGCAGGTCTTACAAATCATGGAAGTTATATTGATGGAGGCTAGCTCTCAAGCACCAGAAGATTATAAGGTGAGTGGTCTATTTATTTTTAAATCCAACTTTTTTCACTGAAAGAAAAAAAAATGTGCATAGATAAATAAATTATCAAAGAATTAAGTAGCGCACACAGACACGTGTGAGACATTCATTGTCTGTTATATTTAACAATGTTTGAATAAATATAAATATATATATATATATATATATATATATATATATATATATATATTTATTGTATAGAAGGAAAAAGATTGTTTCTCTAAAAGCATAAGATTTCTGTAAAAATCTATGACTTGATTGAATTAGACTTTTTTTCCACTCTACCTTTCTGTGTTGTTTTAACTTAAGAGTTTAATAATGAGATTTTAAATCCTTCTTTCAGATAGTCAATGGAAATATTTGCAAAATTGATATGACAAATTTAACCAATGATTTAATATTAAGAAAAAAAAACAGCAGTATTGTAGCTAAGATACATTTGAAAAGATGTAAACTGCTTTTATAAATTTAAGGTGGTGCACTTCTATAAGGATGCATGCTTTATAAAAAGTGGATATATAGTGTCTTTAAATTATTGTTCTTTTATTTATATTTCATTTATAGTCATTGCTTTTATTTTTCAATTTTATGATTCTTATCTCTGATTATTTTTTCAAAACTAAATTTTGTCATGAACAGAAGATGAACTATTTTTCTGTTTAAGTAATAATTGGACTGTTATATTTTACAGAAATTCTCCAAATTGTGTGGTGACAAGGACCAGTTAATGTTGTTATTGGATCGCATCAATAGCCCTTTTGTTCGGGCCAATTCAAGTGTGTTGCAGGCATTAATGAGGCTCATTCCATTCTTAGCATTTGGAGATGAAGATAAAATGTTGGCTCTCATTAACCACTTCAAACCATATTTGGATTTCAACAAGTGAGCATATTTATAAAATTGCTTGGAAACTAATCTGATAACTATCACCAGATTTAAGAGATAACAAATTTGTTTTACTTCATATAGAGTAGTTAGTATAATTTACATTAGTAAAATAAATGTTCTTGCAAAAATTAGGAATTCTTAAAGATGGCAGGATGTGTAGCATACCATTAAGAGTAACAGCTAGGTAAGAGTTGGTTTTGCTTGTTTACCAAATTTAATATTATCCTACTATGAATTCATGCACAAACACTAGGCATTTTACTATGAATTTTAAAATTTTATTGAATATTTTTATTATTCTAGATTTGATTTTGAACACAATCAAGATGAACAAGTTCATTTGGAATGTTTCTGTGTGATAGCCAGTGGGATCAAGGTAAGTTTAGTTTGAAGATTTGAACGTAAGATTTTATTATGTATTTTCTTTTTTTTTTTTTCCCCTTTAGTAAAAAGACATAATTTTTATATGTAATGAGATTTCGATTATTTTTTATTTTTATTTCAGAGTAATGCCAATGGGACATGGCTAAAAAACATGATTCTGGAACATGGTATTGTCCAGTCTGCAGTAGATTTTATTTTGTCACATGCCCCTCCAGTTAAAACACTCTCAGGGTAAGTATCATCTGTTAGAATGGAACAACTCTGAGCAAAGGAATATTTTCCTGATAATTATTTGATTTTCCTTTTTTTTTTTTTTTTTTTTTCTTAATATAATTTTTAAACTTGTCTAGGTTAAATACAAGTTGTTGTGTAGGTTGAATAATAGAGGTTGTTTATATAAAACTATAAAGATATGAAATTAAGAGAAAAGGCTTTAAAGATTGGAGCTTAATTTCTTTTTTAATGAAATTACCTTGTAATTAATATAAAATTCTAAATAAAATACCTGCAATACAATAAGGAATGTTAAGAAATATTTTATTTTTATGTTGTAACAGAACAAGTCCTTATAGTCGAACTGAAGAAATTAGGTAAGTTTTATGATTTTTGCCATTTTTGTTTTTGCTTAAAAATATTTTTTCTTTTTTTTTTACAAACACACTAATGTTCTTTAGATTGAAAGCATGTTTGAATCTCTACTAATATCTAAATGTCACTGACTTGAATATTTCACTATTATTTCAAAATTATTTTTTTTAAAAATTAACCTTTTAATTCTTGATAAAATCCAAAAAATCAGCAATACTATTGGCTCTGATGTGGTATCTTGATTTCAGTCACTTTCCCATTGCCATAAAGTTGCCTCCCTGTGCCTTTTCTATAAATACTTTTATGGTAATTGTTTGGATGAGCTCTTAGCTATGGTACCAGTCTAGTACTGCGCTTAACCCATTAGTAGACTGGTGATGAAGTCTCATCAATTTATTGTTGAGTTGGCTAGATGTAAGCATGAGCTCTATGCTAACAATTTCTTTTCTTGCACTTCTCACTTATGGAACTCCTTTATGGTTCCATGTTTTCCAATCAAGTTTAATCTTCAAAAGTTTAAATGTCAATGTCAATTGCTATCTACTGTCCTCCTGATTACTTTTCTTTTATTCTTGCTCTTTAGTAATGTTTCTGTTTTCTAATACTTCCACAACCAGTAACTCCTTGTGTCTTAGTGGCTTTACTGCTTTGCTTGAAGTCATCCTCATTTAAAGAAAAAAAAACGAAATTGTTATCTGTGATGAGTTGCTAATTGTGGGTAGTGCCTCAAAATATTGACTGAAATACATTTTGTTGATATTATTTATAATAAAGAAGAAGGAAAGATTTAAAAAAAAAATGATCTATTTTAGTTAGACTGAAGGAATCATTTTAGCATTTAGGCTATACCAATAGTATATTTTGTTAAAGAGTATAATGAACCTGACAAAAATTGATGACCTAGAGTCGCCACTGATATATATATATATATATATATATATTTTTTGTCTGTGTTGTTTAAAATTTAGAGTATTTATGAGGGAAGAGTGCTGAATATCAGAGATTAGCATGTTTATAGATGTAGACAGTGTGAACATAGGAATCAACACTGCTTGGTGATTTAGTTTCACACCATAAGTGATCTTCAGATCATGTCCTCAGTTGAAATCTTCAGCATTTAGTAATCTTGATTATCGTTTTGTGTGTATATATATATATATATATATACACACACATACATACAAGAGACTGCTGAAAAGTTTCTTAGCCTGATTAAAATGCTCTCGTTAAAAAAAAATAAGAAAAATCAGATTTTTTTTTTTTTTTTTTGTCAGCTTCTGGGAAGTAGATCAGGCCAAGAACTTTTCAACACCTCATTTATATGTGAGTGCACACTGAAAGATTTACAGTTTATTCAAAGCAGCTAGGAAATGTGTAGTATATGCTATTACACATGTTATAAATTGTTTCTCAAGTTTATAAATAGAATTCTGGTGTTTGGTCAGTTCTGCTGCTGCTGTCACCTCCAAATCGCTTTCTTTTCAATGCATGGTGCGGAGTTGAAGATTTGAAAATTACACATTTTTCCATTGATATTGTTCACTCAGTGATCAAAAACTTATCAAATTGACATTTTAAAGAATAAGAGAACATTCTTTTCAGCTACAGTGACAAAATAACTTAGATTTTGGGAAGGGGGTTGAGCTGAGAACTTATTTGGTACTTTTGTGTGTGTGTGTGATAGAGATATATATATATATATATATATATATACACACACACACACACAGGGTGTGATGTGTAACTTGTCACCATTTTCTATTTTTAATTTTGCACATTCACATTGTTTGTTTCTGATTTTGTTGACTGCACTGTATAGAAGGGCCATTTGGCCACTGTCTGTGAGAAAAAGAGCACCATGACACAATTCACTCCACCAGAAATTTGGAAACGGTATGCTGTACTGCTTGGCATTCATGTCAGAAGCGCCAATGCAAACATTTCAGTGTTTGGGTGTCAGTCTGAGGACAGTGCAGAGGATTCAGAAAGAATTGGATGAATCTAATGGTGATTATGATGGTGCTTGGAGTGATCACTAGTGATGAGGACATCATACCTCCATTCATCTTCCCACAGGGCCTCAGACTCAACCGTGAGGAGGTAATGCTGCCCTGGGCTAAGAGGGTGGCTACTGGAAGACACTATCTCTAGCAACAGGACTCTGCACCAAACTGGAGAACCATTCATGGTTGTCCAAACAATTTCTGAAACCACATCACTCCTTACATCTGCCCACCTAACTCCTCAGACTGCAAACCCCTTGATGTGTGGGGCACAATTGAGCAAGAGACCAACAACACTCTTCTTAACACCAAAGATGAACTGAAGGCAGTTAAACGAGGAAACCTTCCAGAAGAGTTGCAGGAGATTCTGAAGTCGTCTGAAGGCTGTGGTTGAAACTAATGGCGATTTTTATTGAATAAATGTACTCTTTAGTATTTCAAGATATTTTTGTAATTTTGGTAAATATATCTGTTGAAATGAGATGTCAGTGTTATTTTAATTTAGAGAGTGTGGACATAGGAATGTATACTATATTGAGCACACTTCCTCTATAAATATACAAAATTTTAAACTTTTATATATATATATATATATATATATATATATACACATTAATGTTTACCTCAGTTGAAATGATTTACAGATCTTAACATTTGTGCTTCTTATTGATATAAAGGTATGGTATCACTCTATAAAAACCAGCCTATATGCTGGCTTGTTTTTGTGTAATATGTATGTGGAAATTGAGCCACGCTTATTCATTTTGTCATAGAAATCTCTGATGGCTATTATTTTCTTCAATGCTTAGCTTCTCTTAAACACTTATTACCATAATGTAGCCATTCCCACATTGTCTGTTGATGCTATTTTTAATAAAATTCATTGTGTTCCAAGCAGGATGCTGCATTTACTTTTACTTCTATATATGGTCTGCTATATCATATTTTATGGTTTTACTTCAGGTTATGGCTTTTTATTGCACTTCAAGTTAGTCTTTAGAGTTTTTCAACTATAAAACTTCATAAAAATTAGATTTCAGTTTGAGTTAACAAAGAACTGCAGGTAAAAGATTGAAAATAATTGTGTTAAGGAAGAAAACACCTTTACTTTTGCTCTAAGCAATCTTTTTTTCTGTAATTTTTCACAGGTGTGTGTTTGTTTGTTTGTGTGTGTGTGTGTATGTATATATATATATATATATATATATATATATATGCTAGGTTCTGCTTTTATAAATATGTACTGTAATAATTTAAAATTTGTTCTTTGTTTAATATGACTAAATTTGAATAATACTTGCTGGTTAGATTTTATAACCTACTTGGTAAAGCATTGTCTTAATCAGACATTCTTGTGAGGATCATAGGTTAAGACTTCACATCTCATCAGAAGCATATTTCTAATCTATGCTGCTTCTTAAACCATCAGGATGTAAAAATGACCTGAGTATTGCAATAAAAAAGAAGTAATAAAAATAAACTGAAATAAAAGATAGTACACTTAATAGTTTCATCCTATGTTTGTTGCTTGTCTAGATTAAAATTTTGAAGTTCTGAAACTCTTTAATTAAAAATATTCCTCAAATGAGTTTGCCAAGAACATTTTATTAAAAAAAAATAAATATTAAATTTAATGAGAGCTTGACTGAATTGTGTTAATAAAATAAACAAAAAAAGATGTTGACTACTTTTGGAGGATAATACAATGAAAGTTATTTTCTCTGAGAAGAGTTTAATCTCCTAATAATTTTTTAGGAATTATCTTTTAAGACTTTAGAAATTGTTCCAGGACATTACCTAATTAACTGGTTATAAAAATTGGGAATATTTATATTGACTAAAAAATGTTTCTTCCAAAATATTTTGCAGAGGACTTTTAATATAAAAACCTATATCAAAATCCAATAATTATTTGAATTCCTGGAGATTTATTTATATTACATACATTTGGACTAATATCTATATTTTTGTTTTTTATTATCACAATGTTTTGGCTGTTGTGCCCTCCAACTACCTTCAAGTATCTGTCAGTTGAGGTAACCTTCAGAAAATTTTGAACTGAACTCATTATTTAATCTATAATGGTAGATTGATCTCCTTTTGATGTTGAAAGACACAATGGCCAAAATGTTGTGATAACAAAAGTAATGTTAGTCCAAATGTGCATAATGATAATTCCTCATCTAAGAAATTCAGAAATGTGTGGATATTGAGTATTAACATTTGTTATTGATTTTTACAGAGTTCCCTGCTAACAACTGTAGACAGCTTTTAAAAATTGTAATATCTTTGATTGTAAATATTGTATGAAAATAATTTTTCCAACAGAACTTTTTAAAAATTTTATTTCCAATGGTACAATGTTCATAAGCAGCTCTGTATACAAATCGGCTTTCAACTTACATGAGTAGTTTTACACCATTTTCTCATGTACTGTTTACTTTGTGTTTATATATATATATATATATATATATATATATATATAGTTTTTGATATCTTTATTGTTAAATTTAAATGTTTTTTGTTTTTTTTCCAGTACTGATTCTGAAGACTGGCAAGAGTTCCTTGGCAAAGCCTCATTGAGTTATGTCCTTCGTTTGTTGACTGGACTCTGTTCAGGCCACACTGGGACCCAGGTATCTATTGAATGTGTATTAAATATATTTTTTGTGCATTTGTATGTTTCAGTCCTTTTTAATTTTGTTGGGAAATTCAATTAATATCTTATAACATGAAATAACTCTGATAATTTGATATTCTAGGTATTTAAGTTTTCTAAATTTGTGCTATTAAATAATTGACCCCTAAGTGTACCACAGAAAAATGCTTAACTCTTCTTAAAGCCATACGTTTAAAATAGTAAATTTGTTTCATAAAGAAAATAGCTTGTACACTTGCTTGTTGAAAATAGACACTTGTTTAAAATTAGCTAAATTCATATCCTTAAATATAATTTAGAAACATTGAAATATACCATACTTGATAGCATATATAAAAGCCAAGCCTACATTGGCTTATGAAGTTAAGTGAGGTAAAAGTATTTGATAGTCTATGGCATCTGGGTAAATATTAGCTTACCAAATACCTCAGCTTCACATATATAGAACTAAGGAGGTATTTTTAAAGCATTTTTTCCTTAAGGGGTATTACATGCCATCAAATATAGAATATCCTGTCATTATGCTGATTGCTTTCTCATTTACTTTTTGCTTCTTGAATTTAACTTACTGAAAAAATAATAATTTCATAGTTCCCTTTTATAACAAGAACATACTGAAAGTACTTTTTTTGTTTCAGTTGTTGGTTGGTGACCACTGCATTGCTATTTTACACAAACTTGAACAGATCTCATCAGATAAACATATTGGCACAATGGCAGAAAATTTGTTGGAAGCTTTAAAAGAAAATGAACAAACAGCAACAAAGGTATTTACAGTGTTATAATCTTTTCTATTATGTTTGTTACAAAAATTCACTGTCAAATTTTAAAATGCTGGATAAAATTTTGCTCACACGTAACAAAACACCTAAACTTTTGGTGAATTTTTGTGCTCTGATGAAAAGTTTTAATGTTTGAACAAAAATCTGACTTTATAATTTTAAAATTGGTTTAATAAATAGAATAAGATGAACTAATTTTAATTTTCTGTTTTCTACTTAATATTGGTAAAGTTATCTGTATTCTTTAAAATACTTTGTTACTGAATAAGTCATTTAAGAAAAATGCTGTATTTTTATTAAATCATACATTTTATTTCTTGGGTTGGACATCTGAAAGTCAATTTTACTTCTAAATAGGTGGAGATTTTTTTAATGCCATTCTTTCTCCTTTTATAGATAACAGATGTACGCAAACAGACTAAAACTGAGAAGAAACGTTTGGCCATGGCTGTACGCATGAAACAGCTGGGAGCATTAGGAATGACTGTAAGTACAACGTAGAAAGGGGAAGTGATTTGTATAAAAGTATTGGGGGGAAAAATACTACCGGCTTTGATTAACTAAGTTCTTATTTTATGTTTTTTAGAGTATGAAGTAAAGAATTAGTAATAAACCATAAAAAGAATACCTTAATTTAAAAATTGAAAATTGAACAGCATTTAAAAACCTAATATTTTCTTCAAATTAATATTTTTTTTTTTTTAAGTTTATGTAATACCTAAATGCAATATCAACCTTCTATTTTCATTAAAATTTTGATTTTCTTTTCTTTTTTTTCCCTGCTTCCCTGATTAGAACAAAAAACAATTAAATCATGAACAATAAACTATTACTCAATTTTATAAGAAGAAACATGTTTGAATGCTGGTCAACTTTTAATATTTGGCAATTTAAGAATGTCAAATGAATATTCAACAGTATCTAGTGTGTGTGTGTGTGTGTGTGTGTGCAGTATCTGTTGATTTCTCTTTTGATTGAGGAGAAACATTTTGAAATACATTTATAGTAAAAATTAAAGATGAAAATATTTTAAAATGAATAGTACACCAATAAGGTAAATTTATCCTAGAAGTCTGATGTCCAAAACAGAAAATTTTTGCAGAAACTTGCAATTTGACTTTTTGTTAACTCATAGCTTTTTTATTTTTTTATTAGAAAAAGTTGAAATCTCTTTTGCAATATGTAGTTAGTGTTATCTAATTCATTCATGTATCATTTCAGACTAATGAAAAAGGACAAGTGACAGTAAAAAGTTCTGTACTCAAGCAAATGGAGGAACTTAAAGAGGAAATTGGTCTCACTTGCTGTATTTGCCGTGAAGGTTACAAGTATCAGCCACAGAAAGTGAGTTTCTATTCTTTGAAAAGTATATTTAATAAGTCATATTTACATTTGAATGGATACTGATGAAAAAATACATTTGTGGATTGATTTGTTTTAAATTCATAATCAATTTTAGTTGGTTGTTATTTAAAAAAAAAACTGTAAAAATTGTAGAAAATTATTTTTTTTTGTTAGTAATTGTTGTTTATTATTTTTGCTAATGGAAAAAAATGTTTATTTATATTTGAATATTTTCTCTTATAATTCATACTAACTTTTCAAAATGAATTCTTGAAAGGGGGTTTAATGTGAACAATGCTTACTCATGTTCAACTGAAAAATTTATAGGATGTTATTGGAAGATATTTTTGCTCTAATGTAAATTTATTTTTAACTTAACCAGATATACAACAATATTCAGATTGTTTTTATATAACTGTTTATCAATTGTAAAACAATATCAAAAACTACATGCCTTCATCAATTCATATCCGAGTTTTATCTTTTATATATCATACTAACCAGGGCTGGCCCTAGGGTTGCTGGCACCCTTGGTAAGCTGAACTTCAGTGCCTTTATAATTATAATTTTTAAAAATTTTCACATGATTGCACCCTGGGCAACTGTTTAGTTCCCAGTACTTTGAGCTAATATTTCCTAAAATGAAAAAAAAAACAAAAAAAAAACTAAAAATAACCAACTTTTTTTCCTCACTTTTACAGTGTTGTTTTTTTTTTTTTTACTAAAAAACTTCATTTTCTCTTTCTAGGTATTAGGTATTTACACATTTACAAAGAGAGCCAATCTAGACAACTATGAAAGTAAAAGCAGAAAGTCACAAGGTTATAGCACTGTCTCTCACTTTAATGTAGTACATGTTGATTGTCATACAGCAGCTGTTAGGTAAGTAGTTTTTGTTTTTTTATTTTTAATAGATTGGTTACTGCAAATACCATTTTTATTAACTTGTTGGAAGTCCTTTACTTAATTTTCTTTATTTATGTAATTCTTTCTAATATGAAAATTGTATTTTCATTAAAATGTTTCATAAACAAAACTTTTCAATCTATGGCACATTTTTGTTTAGAGCCTCATAAAAAGTTTTTTTTCCAAATGGTTATTACATATTAAAGTTATAGTATAATTATAGTACATGTTAAAGTGAAATAAATGGTTTCTATTTTATATTAAATTTCAAAAATATATTTAAAAGAAACATTTATCTTGTTTTGAAAAGTAACTTTATATTTTTAATTATGAAATTTGATTTCTCATGTAATTTGAGATGATATTGACATTGCTTTTGTTTCAAAATTCTAAGGCAATTAAAATATTTGTTGATTTTAGGAAATTAGAATTAAAAATTCAATTAATTACTGTTAGTTTAATACTCTTAAATAGTTTTGTATATATATTCAATAATACTGGCTGCTTTTATTTATTTTTTAATTATTAAATTCTACTGAATAGAATATACTTGAATGTAATAAAACCTAAGTTAAGCTGCTTAAAAAAAATAAGGTGGTTTCTTTTGTTTTCAGACATGCCCGAGGTCGTGAAGAATGGGAAAGTGCTGCTCTGCAGAATGCCAATACCAAATGCAATGGATTACTCCCTCTTTGGGGTCCCCAGGTTCAGGAGTCGGTGTTTGCAACTTGTCTTGCCAGGTAAGTCTATACTTATAAACTATTTTGATTTTGCATAAGCTCCTTCTTTGTTTTCCTTTGTTTTCTTTTTTTTTTTTTAATTTTCCAAACTTGAGAACAACTACACAACAAAAAATATTTTCTTGTATTTTCTTTTTAAGTACCTAATAACTAAAGTTTTTTGTTTTTAGTGATTATTTGTTTATTTTATATATCATTCAAAACATTTCCATTTCTCATATGCTGTTTTTTTTTGTTTTATTTTTTTTTACCTGGAAACCATTTTTTGTAGAAAGGCTCTTGTAGTTGAAAATAGTGACTCGTAGTTGTTGACTAAGCTCTATTGTATAACTGAAATATTGTATTTCATGGCTTCTACACACATTGCCTAATAAATATTAAGATATTTTAAGAGAAATTTTAAAGTTTGATCAGGTTCCTTGCTGTAGTAGTATTGGGTGCAAATACTTGGTAGCTTTTTTAATGAAGGAATTCTTAAAATGAAAGCAATAAATGTAAGCAGATCATTAAGGCATAACGGAAAAATTATTTTGTTGAAAATGAACTGTATAGAAGTGTTTTGTTTGTTTAGGCACAATGCTTACCTGCAAGAATGTACAGGTGTGAGGGATCCAAGCTATCCATATACTATTCAAGATATTAAGTTATTATTACTGAGATTTGCTCATGAGAAGTCCTTCAGTGAAGACAGTGGTGGAGGCGGCAGGCAAAGCAACATGCACCTCATCCCATATTTGATGCACATGGCACTGTATGTCATAAACACGTAAGTAAAATTATGTTGATTATTTGCCTTTTCAACACCCCCTAATACATACAGACATATGCATGCACACACACACGTTATTGGTTAGAGTAAACCAGGAAACAGTAGTATTAAAAAGTGCTCAATACACGTATAAAGAAAATAAAAATAAAAATTTAACATGCAGAGGTGTTAAATTTGATCTCCTAATTTTTTCAAATATATATATATATATATATATATATATATATATATATGCATGTGTTTCCTGAATCAAATTATGGTAAATTTAATATCAGTTGAATATGTAATTTTGTAACATTTTAAAATTCAAGATGCTGTTTGTGTAAATATAAATCATGCTTATTAGGATTTGCATTTTGATGTCCTTTTAAAGGTAAACATTTTTGTGAAGTCTAATAGAGCAATTTTTAATTCAGAACAAAAAGTGAAAGTCAATTGGATGAGTTAACTGACTTTAAAGAGCAAAATGTATCTTTCATAATAAATTTCAGTAAAATCTTTTCATTTTGAAATCCTATTAATATTTTTTATTCTTTATTCTATATATGCATTGTAATTATTTATTTTTTTTATATTTTATTTTCTTACATTTTTATTCTTACTTTCAGAACAAGATCTGTCCCTCGTGAAGAAAAAAATTTGACAAACTTTTTGGATATGCCAAAGGAAAAATGGGTTGAAAATAGTTTTGAGGTAATACTTCAGTATCTAATTTGACAAATATATTCCTATTAAATGATTTAGAATTTCTTCTTGATTGTATAAAAGGAACTGAATAGAAATATTTTGTATAATGTTGCCTGAAAAGTTTTGAAATCATATTCTCTAATTTTGACAGCAGTAAAATTAAAAATATATTTAGTAAGTTATAAATGAGTCTTAAATTTGTTTGAAACATGTTAATTAATTTATGTATAAGTTAGAAAAAACAATAACTAAATTGTTGATCATTTTTAGAAAATTAGAAAATGATTTATTGGAAATAATGTAAACCAAAGAGTCAAAGATAGCAGCACACTAGATGATTTTTGCTTTACCCCCATTTGTTGAAATGAACTCCTGTCAGATGATGTGTATGTAATGTAATGACTAAAGTATTAGTGTATCTCTAACAGAACATAGAATCTAGGCAGGATTGAATATTGATTGTAGAATGAGAGAGAACTCTATCTCCAATTAGTAGCCAAGATATATCAGGAATATGTAATAGAACTCACTCAGACATCAGTGGCACATAAAAAGTGTGGGCGTTAACATGTGACAATGGTGATAATCTTGTTCCAATTCAATGCTAGTGTCCCTGAACTCATCATCCAATGTGCTGTCTAATATAAACATCATTTGATGATGTGTGATAATTGTCACTGAACAAGACAACTATTATTGAGACCATTGTTTGGTTACTAGATTTCACTTGGGCAGGAAAGCATTACCATTGGACTATGCAACACTGGCGCTGCACCACATTTTCAACTGTTTTGGACAGATGATAAAAATTTGTGTGTGTAGAGGAGACCACATGAGGCTTTGGATCCAACCTGTCAGCTGGTGTTGTGCAAGCTGGTGATAGATTTGTAATGGTTTGATGTATGTTTATGTTCAAAAGGACCACTACTGAAACTGAAGTCTCTCTTGACAAGTGTCAAGAGATTGCCTCTGATTATGGAGCCAATGGTGTTATGCAAGCTCTGTTTTCATATACAGATACTTTTTACAAAACATTTGTACCCCACTTTTATGCTTACCATATTTTCCAGTAGTGATAGTTTCATCAACAGTCTTCCCTCACAGTCATGCATGGTTGATATGAAAGTGGTTCCAGGAACATTTGACTGACTTATTGGTACTTAATTGACTTAATCTGTGCATACCAGATTTAAGCCCCATTTAACATGTATGGAATATGTGATGATCTCAATAAATTACTTGCTGCTGCCCCCCCACCATCCCCCCAAAAAACTCTATTATAGAGAACCCTGGAATATACCTGGATAAATTGTACCTCGTTCAACAACTCAAAACCTCATCAAAACTGTCATACTGCATCACCACCAGTATCTTGGAAAAGGGACAAGCTATATTGAATGTCAGTGTTCTTTTTTCCAGATATTAAATTTAATATAAATATTAATTTTTCTGGATTTATTGCTGGATCACAGTTTTTTATGTAAAGTAAAATTTCATCCTGGATATTGTGCCAAAATGTATTGAAATGATTTATGAAAATTTCTCTTTTCATTTTGGTTAAAATAGTGAAGTCATTTATTTGATTTCATTTAAAAAAAATCTAAAAAGCTCTCATTGCAAAATTCCATTTTTGTATTATAAAAAAAAAATTTTTGTTAGCAAATTCATTTTAAATTATTTTTTCATTTTATAATAATTTTTTCTTGTTTTTCTAGGCTGAAGGCCCATTATACTGGACTGTGATGGCTGTACACATTCTGTCTCCTGAAAAATGGAGAGAAATTAGAGTCCGTCTTGTAGAGCGTCTATTTATCTTAGCACATAGCAGACATGTCTGCTCTACAGGAGCCAAAGTGTAAGTTAACTGTCATTGTTATTTGTTTTTTTTTTTTTTTTTTTATTTTTTACTGTTGGGTATTATGGATTACAAGTTTGACACTGTTAAGTGGACTTCTTTATTTCAGTAGTAGTTTTATGCTAATGACTATTATTCTCATGTTATTTGGGAACAGGTTCAAAGTATTAAGATAGGTTACCTCCACCTAAATCGAAAAAAGAGCATAGTTGATGAAAAAGACGCCAACCTTGCTAAACAAAATTTTATTGTCTAAATGCTTATGTTATTATTTAGAGGAAAAGACCAAAGTTTTTTTAATTATTTTTAAAAATTTTCCTTCTTTTTAGAAAATTCTAAATTTTGATTAAAAAACCTTGTTTCTATTTTTTTTTTTTTTTTACTTTTTTTGGTATTTAATTTGAAAATCGTTCAAAAATAGAAATAATTATCATGTTAATGAAACTTTCAGGAACAGATGATCGAAATTATTATAAATATGTTTTTTTTATGAAAGTCATGGTAGAAATATTTTTAAAAAATATTTATTACCCCCCATAACTAATTTTTATGAAAACGCTAGAAATTTGATCGCATGGTTTTAGTGATTACAATAATTAAAAGCACAGGGCTTTGAGGAATGCAAATCATGTTTTTTTTTTTTTTTTTAATTGGAAACCCAGTACCTGAAAAAATCAGCTCTGAATTTTCAATAAAACAAATATATTTTTAATTTCAAATGCTTTTATTTGCTTTTAGTTGTTTTTATGAATATGGACAATATTTTCTGAAAGCAAAAAAAAATTTTTTCGATGAAAATGAATTTTAACACAATTATTTGTTATTTCATTAATTATAATAGATTTTACATTTAAGTTGTTAAAATATTATAAAATTAACAGGTTTCATCAAGATAGATTTTTTTTAGCGTTGTAAATTGTATCATTTTGACTAATCAGAAGATCCCCAGTAATTAAGAAATGTAATTTTGTGCTTATAATCCTGTAATTATAAAATATAACAGAATATAATTAAATTTGAGTTAAGCATTGTTCTCGCTATTAAGGCCTTTATTTTTGCGAAAACACGTAAATTAATTTGAAATTTCAACTGAGAAGGGTTTATCAATCATCTTATGAAATTTATATGATCTTATTTTTATATTAATCTCATTAAGATATTTTTCCATAAATGAAATATCAAAATTAATAATAAAATGAATGCAAATACAAATAACAGTAGAATGTAATAAATGTACAAAAATTATAGTATTTTATGTACAATTCTGATAAAATTTCATAAGAAAGGTACCTATAAATTAATTAGATACCTTTCTTAAAAATATGAAATTTAATGTCACTCTTAACAGTTTTATTTTTATTTCTTTACAATATATTTCCCATTCATAAACGTAAAGGTGAAAGCAAAAAAAAAAAAATTAGAAAAGTTTTCGTTAAAAATAACGGGTAAATAATTTGTTCAGTAAATTAAATTATTTCACTTTTCTCCTTCCGTTTAGCCTCATGGAATTATAAAATATATCATTCATCACATGTCAAGAGACGCGAAAGTTTATGACCTGCTTTGTTTTATTTTCAAATTACATGTTTTTGGCACAAAAGCTAACAAAATTTTTAAATAAACATTATAATTTCATTTTCTTAAAATAATTTTGAAAAAATGAAATTGATATTTAAAAAATTTCAAAGTCAGATTTCCAGTTTTTTAAAATGGAAAAAATGGTCAATTTTGCTGAAAAAAAACTAGATTTTTAACGAAAATTTCTGCTTTTTAAATTTTGACCTCTTTTTTTTTTTTGTTTTTCGTCAAGTTTTCAGCGTCTTTTTTCATCATTTTTTTTAGCAGAGGTACCTATATTAAGATATCAGTTTGCTATTGAGCCAAATATAACAGTTTAATCAAATGAAACTTTAAATATCATTATCATGTAAATTATAAAAGGCAGTGGCAACTGACATGTGATTTATGTGTATTTGGGGCTTTTATTCCATTGTAGCAAGAAAACAAATGAGTCAGAATTCAAGTTTAATGATAAAACCAAATTGCAAAAGATAACATTTTCAATAACAATTTCTAATTTAAGAAAAATACTTTTATGACTACTTTATAAAAAAGACTATTTCAAATTTGACTCTTTTTTTTTTTTTTTGTTTTTTAGACTTTCAGATCGCACATTGAAAGATTTGTCTTTTTTTTTTTTTTTAATCTTTCTATGACAAAGTTTTCATAACTCTTTTTTTTTTTTTTTTTTCTTTCTCCATAATAATTTTTAACTCTTTAAAGTATTTATATTTTCATAATTCATTTTTTTTAAATATCTTGAGATCCTTTTTGTTTTCTAAACTTACTGTCATTTGTAGAGATGCAGATGTATCAACATAGCATTTAAGTAGTTAAATTCTTCAGTGATAAATGTGTGATTTGTTTTGGTCAAAGTAAGAAAGGTAGAATAGTAATCATTTTGATTTACAAAGTCTAAAAATTTTAGTTTCAAATTTTGAGATAAAACATAAGCTGCATAATTTCAATCTTACATAAATTCTTGAAACAGTTGCATGGTTAGTAAAATGATAACATTTAAATTCTGCATTGGGATTATATAGTTTATTTAACATCTGTTTAGAATTTTGGAAAATAGATATGTGCTTTATGGTGTTATAGCTTTAAATATGTACTATAGTTAATATAACTTGATTAACAAGGAAAAAAAAATACGCCTAAAATTTTAAATGAGTACATCTAGAATCTGAAGCTTCTATTTTTTATTTTATTTTTTTCTATGGCTTATCAACTCTTCGCAGGTTATTTAAAACCAGAAAATTGTAAGAATTTTTTCATTTTTAGATAATAATAGTTTAGTGATAAAGGTTTTACTAATTAACCCATAACTGGGGAGAGAGAAAAGGTGGATTCATACCTTTCCCGCGGGTATTTGCATATAAGTGTATATTATGAGCCCAACCCGACTCTTTGATTACCAATTCTGAGCCATTTTCCATTGCACCACCCACACATTCAAACTTACAGTGCCTGGTATTCTCAAGTGGTCACTGGAGCTTTTATAGAAACACATTTTCTTTATTAATAACTCCCAACCGATTTTAAATTAATTTTATTTTCTCTTGCAGAAAGTGACAGTTGGCAGTGATGGATTATGGAGCACAGCCATTGCTGATCACATTCGACAAAATGATAAATCTTTACTTGAAACCTGTGACCGATTGGTAGCCAGCTATGAACAAGAAATGTTGCCTTGTGAATCTATTATGGAATTTTTTGATGTCTTAGGTACAGCCTTAATATTTTCCATTTAGATTTTTGTCTTAATTCATTAAAATACCAAAAAACAAAAAAAACAAAAATTATAAAAGCCTTTTTTCTTTTTTTTTTTCAGGTCTTTTAGAAGATGTTCCCAATCCAGACCAGTTTTTCACCAACCTTTTGGCAACATTCCCACCAGTTCGATCTGCAGCAACAACAACATCTCACTAATTTGTATTCTTGAGCAACAACCAAATTATAACTATTACTTGGTACCAAATCTTATACTGTTAATTTCAACACTTATCTGTTGGATGTCATGTCTTTCCATTTCTGCTCTTTAAACTTCTAAAAAGATTTGCCCATTGTAAAATTTTCCCCCCCATCTTTAAAATTATTATTTTTAGAATTTATATATTAATAAGTTCAGCTTATATATATATTTTCAAACTTTGCTCAAAGCAATGTAATTTAATAAATATTGGAGTGAGCGAGAGAGAGTGGGTGCAGAATGGAGATTATTAGGGATACCCCCCCTGCCCTAGTTCTCTGACATGAGGAGCAAGTCTTTGGATTATTAGATGCGGGTATTAATTTCTTTCATATGGTGGGGGGAAGAAGAAAAATTTCTGAGATATGTAGCATTTTATTTATTTTATTCATTTTTTTTTTTTAATTTCATGGGAAATTTAATTTGGAATTTTCAAGTTAAAATAATTGATAGCAAAACAACAGCAAATCTAATATTTTGATTTCTGAAAATTGATGCAAATATTTTTTTTAAAACTAGTTAAAGGCTATTTCTTTGAGAGCAGTAAACATTTTCACTCTGAATAAGAGTCAGTAAATTAGTCCCGAAAATGAAAATGTTTATAATTTTCTCTTTTTGTGAAGAGAAGTGCATGGACCTGTCCCATTTATTGTGTTCATTCTTCCTGGGATTTGTACCTATGATAGAATGTCGGCTTATTTTATCTCTCATTTTCTTTGCTTGAATTGATAAGATTAAAGAAAAAAAATCATTTGTGTAAAGAAAACATTTTAAAACTTCAATATGTAAATCTCAAGAAATTGAAACTTTTTAAAAAAAAAAAAAATTTCTTTTTCACTTCTCTCACATCTTGATATTTTGTGTGCATCTCTGTTGCTGATCCAATAAATAGCCACTGCTTCTCTTGTGAAGCAAAACTTTGTCATATGTATGAGTAAGTGCTGTAGTTAATGTGTACAGCTGATGAACTGTCAACTTCATTGTATATTGATGCAACCCTTTCTATGTCATACCAATGGTCTCTGCACCAGCACACAGTATTTGTTGTGGCTGGTCAACTATTTCTATGTTTATTGGCTTGTTCATAAAAATAATAATAATAATAATTAAATGCTTTTGTTTCATTTGTTCTTCTGTTTCTTTCATTTAACGATTAAATTTATTGTTATTTACTTTCTACCATCTTTTCATTATACCTATTTCTTTGTTGGGATTTTTTTCAATGCTTCCACAAAATGCATGGCCTGCCTCATGACTGAAATAGCTGTTAGATATTTTATGCCAGTGCTAGAAGTTCAACAAAAATAAGATGAAAGTAATAGACTTGTTTGATTAAAAAGAAACTTAAAAATAATTCATGACTTAGTCCCCTTTTTTTATTTGTTTTTAATATAGTAACTAAGAAAGTACCCAAGAGGTGGCTAACATCTCTATCAGATGTGTGAGTCGACAACTAGACACATTTCAATCTCGGAAGGGCATAAAAAGAATCAAGATTGCCATATAAACACGTCTTTAGCTGGTTTTCGTTTTGGACATGTTTATTTATCAGTGTCTGAAAAGACACTTTCAGTAAAAACGTATATACACGTCAACACTGGGGAAGGAGTTAAATTTACCTCTCCTGCTCTTAAATGTCTGCAAATTTTTTTTATTTTTATCCATAATGCTTTGGATATTTCTCCAGGCCTATTTAGGGAATTTGTTTGGAATATCCTCTTTTGCATGAATTTTTGTCAGGGAAACTGAAATTTTTTAAATGTTATTATTCACATCACTTTTTTTTTTTTTTTTTTTTTTTTAATGAAAAAAATAAATTTCATAAGCTTTTTAAGTATGACAAAACTCAGATTCATCAAAAAATTAAACATAAAATGAGGATTGGAGTTTTTTGTTTTTAACTCTGCTTTATTAGACATGTTACAGAAGATAACTAAAATTTTTCTTATTATGGTTATATATTTTAAGCATGAAATGAAGTTCAAACTTGAGACTTTGCATGACCATGATTACCTAAAGTTACTTGATACTAAAACTAAAATAATAAAGGAAAATAATTGTATTTAAAACTCTTATTAACTCTGTATGGTTATAATGGACTTTTTTTTTTATTAAATATTTTCTATTAAATAAAAATAGTGTGAAATGATAAAATTTGTTTGGAAGCACTCCTGTACGCACAAATGACCTCCAAACGTAACCACCTACCTCGAGTGGCCCCCAGGCCTTGTAAAGGGATAAACTTTTTCTTTTTTTTTTTTTTTTAACAGTATGTCTGTCTTGATTTACAAATTAGGATTTTGATTTTTTTTTTCCAGTTTGTATAAATTCTAGTTATGTCCCTTCTTATAAAGTTCAATTCATTAGTCATCATCTCTTAGGCTTTGCTTTATCTGGTTCAAAGGTAGCTTACAATATCAGCTGTTTCTAAGTGTTCACTCAGCTAAGTAATGACTTAGTATATTAGTAGCAAGTTGAAAATTAAAACAGTTTCATATTCCTTCCAACCCTTCTCATTGGTATTTTACTACAAATTTTATGTAAAGAGATGAAAAACTGACTCAAATTTAAAACCACTTTTTTTTTATTATATTGCTTGTAAAATAAATTAAGAGTTGAAATGACAGTATAACATTATTCTCTTTACTAGTATTTCAAAAGGATTAAGATGAACATTCTTGGAAAATAATACTCATTTAAAAAAGATTGTTTTTAATTTCCTCTGGCTATCAGTTTATCATATTTAATGTTGGAAAATGGAGGGCTAAGTTTATATAGCCTTTTCAAAGAAACAGATCTGACAACTAAACCTACTTTCCTTTTGATGCTTATAGTTTGATTACTAAATTATAAGAGTGGATTTAAACTATTGTGTATGTGTGTTTTAGTAATGGCATGTGAAACCCTGTTCACTATATTTTAGGGATCTATCTCTTCATAGCAATTGAACTAATCTAAATTCACATGGCATTTTTAGAGTAATATATTTGCCTGTAATAATAGCCTTATTCTGATATTAATGCTTAATTCATTCCTGATTACTGACAATCTCATTCTTACCAATTCTCAATGCAATTAGATATATAATAGCCCTATTCTCTCAGTTGCAATACTTTCTATATGAAGATTATTAACATAATATTTATAATAGCCTCATTCTGTTGTCACCATTATGGCTTTGTGAAGATTTAAAGAGGGTTTCTCACATCAACTGCAGGAGCATTGCAGGGAGCTTGGTGTTTTATATACAGCAAACTTGTGACTTATGCTTTCAAACAAGGATATACATACCATAACCTATGAAATAAGAAGAATGAGAGTAAAGTCTTAAGGTTGTAGGTTTTCTGGTAGAGTTTCTTTCTAGGTGGATAACTAAACTGTCTGTTGAGATCTGTAACTCCTTTGTAGTAGTTTTCCAACAGCATGGCTGATTTGGATAGCCTGAAGTTCAGGTCCTAGATCCTCAGCAGACATTTACCATTATGTGGAGCAGGAGATGATGATGATAAGTTTTCCTGATTTGCTGTTTGATACAATCCTTTTACTTGGGAACTGAGGTAAAGAAATTATTATTAGTTTTAATATAAGTTTCTGCAAGCTGTGATTTATTGCTTGGCCATGGACAATCAATTTTTTTATTTCTGATCTTTTAATGCATTCCTTTAGTAAAATCATCTAACAACAATAGCAATCCATTTACATGATACATATAACTGATCAATTCTGCCAGTAATTCCAAATCTCTGGAAATGACTTTGATTTTAAGAGTACAATATGCAGATTGTATGCCGAGTTTTGTTCTAACATTTTAAGTAAAGAAAAACAAATCCTTTCATCATAAGTTCACAAAATGACATAAGTTCACTGGGATGTTTTAAATTGCCTTATAATACTGATGAGTTATTTGGAGTGTGACCTTGATTATTTTTAAGCAAGTTGGTCATCAGATTGTTCTGGAATGTTTTCAGTCTTCTGGATCAAAATTTCCACTTTTTTAATGTAGTGAAACATTTATGAACAATACTCTCAGCTAAAGCACATTCTCTGTAAATGGCAAAATTTTTCTTTTGCTGTTTGTACAGAAATAAAATGTATCTCATTTTTATTTTCTCTTTTAACATAAAATCAATTAAAATTCACAACTTTCAGTCAGTTTTCAGAATAAGTATATATGTCATGAATTTCAGTCATGTATAAAGCGAAACCATTTGTTCAAACTTCACCTATTGAAAAACACTACAAAATTTTGTTACACACATACACACACACAATATGAATATAAAGAAATATACAATTTGTTAAAAGCTAGTAAGTTACTCTACCAAATTCTTACTGCTGTGTAATGAGTTCAAGCCTTGCTGGGTACCCAGCACTTTTAACTTGTGCCAGACCTTAAGTTGATTCAGTATTTCGTGGATGAAATATTATCAAAAATACTATTTTGAAAACTCATGTAATATTCTACGTACATATATCTTTTAATGATCTGAGCTCGTCTGAAAGCTTTCAAGTCCTCGTCATCAGATCTACTATCTAGCTTTTTTTAATGTATCATAACCGTCAACTAATGATCGTTTACTTCAATCAGATATTGTTTCATTTCCTTTCACTTCCCAAACTATGCAAGCAGTTTCACCAGCTTAGAGGTGCATTGTGAAATAATACTTCAAAATTACCCAATCTCAATATCTAACTTTCACTTTTCAATGGAATAGGTACTGGCATGTAATATTCAATATTTCTGAAACCAAACTAGTAACATTTCATCATCAGAGAACAAACTTTAAATTTTCTCCAGTCAGGTTGGACTTTCAAGTAAGGTTTTTGCTTAAAAATTTCAAATGGAAATCATATATACGATCCATCACTGAAGATTCTGAAAAAAATGGTTGGCATCTTGTACTGCTCCAGAAAGTACCTGACTCCTCCTGATATGCTCTATCTTTACAGGAGCTAGATCAGACCAAAATGGAATGGTCTGGAGCTACCCAATCCCCACTTTTCAGCCTTGACAGATTTCAAAAGCAGTTTTGGATGAGGAATTATTTTCTACCCTACAACACTTTCACACAAATGAAATGTTAGCCTCTCACTGCTTTATCACTATTTTCGTAGCAGATGTTCAGATAAGCAATATTCCTTAGTTCTACCAGTCCAAACCCTCCAAGCTAAGAACCACCATACAATGTCTAGTCAACTCATCCACAATTATCTATCCCTCATATCCTCATAATATGCAGCTCTTACTCTCTCCTTGTATACACATGCAACAACTGCATTCAGTAACCCTCTACTTTGAGTGGCTCTTTGGGCCTTGTAGGTGAACAATAGTAGAAAAGAAATCTTTCATCTATCGTTATAGCATCTGATATAAAAAAGTACAGATGAATAGTTTTGATATCAAGATGATCATATTATGATCATGATATTATCAGCTGATTTCATGTCCACATCTAAAGATTATGATGAGTCATAATCTTTATATGTGGGGTTACTCAATTGACAGGTACCATTGAGTAAATTTGTGTGTGGAACAATGTCCTCTGACATATCTTTGATAAAGCATTGCATAACCCACATCAGTCAGTCCCACCTACAGTACAAATTTTCTTCCTGCAACTGGTATATTCCCAAAAGTAGACCTGCCATCAAAAAGGGACATTTAAAACCCTGGATGAGACTAAAGAGAATGTAACAAGGCAGCTGATAGTGATACCAATAGAGGACTTTGTGCACTTTTCTGGAAAAGTGGGAATAATACCTCTCTATCATTTCTACTTTGGTTTGAGGTTTGAAAGGAATTAAGCAACCATTGCTCTTGGTAGGCAATTTTTTTTGTTAATGTTTCAGACTTTGTATATAACTTTGTGTACTTTTATGAAAGGCTAAGTATTTTTTAGGATTAAAAATATATATTTCTTAAACAACTTGATCTTTTTAATACATGTGACTCCGAACTCCAGTCATTGATATTGTTCAAAGAACCAACTAATCATATTCTGTCAGTTTATTTCTAACTAAATTTAAACAAATTTTTTGGTGCTGATTGCCTACTATAAATCCTTTATTCTGAATTTTTTTTTTCACTTCACACCTTCCATATGCATTATAATGAGAACACTCACTAACTAACCAATCATTTTTTCTTTTTGGACTGTGTTCAGCCTTGTTTAATATTCTCATTGCCTGTATAGAAAGATGACTGAAGTTACGTCTCTATTCAAGTTCATCCGAACTTTCTGTAATTTCCAACTTGTCCTTTTTTTTTTTTTTTTTTTTTTTTTTGACATACACTCATACCTAAAGAATTCTAGTCGACTTGTCACATCAACTCTACTATTGGAAAACTTCATCTAATAGTAAACAGTGAATGCTTACATGATAATGCTATTTTACTTTAAATCTTTTTTTTTTTTTTTTTTTTTTTTTACAAAATATATGATTTCTAATTTTCATCTTTTCATTAGTTACATTGGTATTTTCCATTAACTAACCCCAGTTCCTCTATATCTACTAGATTGATGATTTGAATGATCGCTACTGTCTCATTGGTTCTTTAGGGGATTTTGAGCTGCAGAACTCTAATTGTACAGGGGCTTTTACATTCTGTTGACTCTTACAATCAATGATAACATATCCAGTTAAGAAAGAAAAATCTCTATATCAGTAAACATCTAATTCAAGTTGAGAATCTTTTATCCAAAATTCTTGGGACTGGAAGTGCTTTGGTTTCAGATTTTGGAATACAGTCTATTTAATTTGTATATAGCATCTATAAAATCGGGCAGCTTGAGAATCGAACCCAAGCATAAACATGATATCCCTTTACATTTCATAACACAGCTTATGCAAATACCCAGAAGGTAGTTTTATATAATTAACATATACCCTGAAAATAGTTTTTTATATAAAATTTAATAAATTTTGTGTATATACAGATACAAGTAATGATGTTAGTCATGTAATGCTCACACGGATTTATAAGAGGTGAAATTAAAATTTCACATAAAAATAATTTTTTTTGTACTTTCTGTACATGTACGACAAAAAAACAAAAACAGGTCGCTACTTACAAAACATATATAAATACAACACGTTACAGTGCCATAGCCTGTTCAACTGTCGAACTCTGTCTTTGGCAGAGAGGAACCTGGACGAGGCTTTGCCAAAGGGCAAAGTTTCGGCCAGGGAGGTAGATAGGCCCGGACCCGTTTATGCGGGTTCTATGGGAATATTTTTGGCCGAGCCTACAGGCTTGGAGAACCCACGGTAAACTCGGCCTTGTGCCCCATACATCCCTCGTGAGTGGGTGGGAGTTGGCTGTTAAATATTAACACTGAACATTACTTTTATATCCGGAGGGAAAAGATACATCATTAATGACATCACTGTGAGTACGTGGGAGAAGGAAAATTCGGTCAGCTGTCCGTCTCTACCAATGATGTTTTGATTAAAATGTTGCATACAGGTACAGTATTTGTATAAAAACAAGACATGGATTCTGATTACAGTTATGCAATGAAAACTGAAAAAAATCGGTATTTTATTTGTAACGTTTCAGCACAATAAGCACGTTACGGGTAACCATATTGCTTTCTGAAATTTTCCATTTGTAGCAAGTCATGTGAGCACCTGAAAAACTTTTGAGTTTTGGAGGTTTTCTAATTTTGGAATTTCGGATAAAGGGTACTTAACCTGTATACGCTATGTGGTTTTTGCAAGCAACTTTTAGCTGAGAGTTGTCTCCCTTAGACTTTATTCGTTTTTTTCTTTTTTCAGTATATATTTTTTTTTTTTTTTACGGTAAGTGAAAACTAATTTTTCTTTTTAATCATTCTACCCCAAGCAAAGCAATGAAATCTACTAGTATGTAAGGGGTCACTGAGGGTGAAAGAAGCAGAGAGGACAATAAAAGAACAGGATTCAAGGAGGCAAAAGATGACGATTGACGTTGCATTTAAATTTTTGAAGATTATAGTTGACATGAAAGCAGGAAGCCAGAAGAGATTTCCACAAGCGAGAAGAAACTATTGGTTTCATCCGTAAGTTCTATACTAACGATTTTAACTGTGAAACCATGAGACCTAACTGCCAATCTAGCATAGCGCTTAGATTCATAAAGTCTAGGTACCAAAGAGGAAAACTCATTAGAAGAATTACCATGAAAATATATTTTTAGAATAGGTACCGGGAAGATACGCCAGGGCGGTGGAAAAGTGACTGAAACCGATATGCCAGATCAGGATCGATAACGTTGCCGAATTTTTTTTTAATATTTTGTCTAGAGTCTCTATATATCTAGCAGAAGCACTAGAATTGATGTGTCAGCAACAATCGATACACAGACGAATAGTAGACTGATAAATGTACATGATAGATTCTGGCGGGAAAAAAAATTGTCCACGATGACATAGGTCTGCTGCTAGGAATGTTGATTTACTAACAATTTATTAAATATAATTGTTCTACTTCATATAATAAAGAATAATTTTATTTAAATTTAATTGTCTTTATTTATTTATTTATTTATTTCTCTCTCCGTAAATTCTGTCGCCTTGGTTCGAACGTCCGACACGAAGGCAAACCAGTACGTGATATAGTGATTTTTTTTTTCAAGCGTAGGTCAGATGTGGCACAAGGCCGAAAGGAGGAGGGTACCCAGTGAGGATCGAACTCACTACTCAGTCGTAATTTTTCTAGCGAGACAAGCTTACTAACCATTACACGGCCTCGGAGTGCCCATAGCGGTTTTCTAAGCGCGGATTAGATGTGGCACAGGGCCGAAAGTATGGGGCACCCAGTGAGGGTCGAACTCATTCCTCAGTCGTAATTGAACTAGAAAGACAATCTTTCTAACCATTACATCACGTCTAGGTGCCCAAACAAGTACGTGATATAACCATTACTCCAACGTTCTGATGATTCTAGATAGAGAGTTGAGAAGCTACACTTTCATTCAAGGCAGGGCGAACAGATACTCTGATCAAAGGCAGATGTACATATATAAATAATCTAATCATTTTTTAAGGGTACTATGCTAGTATAATTTGTCGTATCTTAGCCTAGTACAGTGACACAAATGTGGTACACATAGGGAATCATGACCCTAAATGCATTGGTATGCGAAATAAACTTGCAAATCATCGCACAGTGATAAGCACCCTGATTGCTAAGTTTACCTTAGACTGAAACAAAGACACAAATGCGGGGCACCGAGTGAGAATCGAATTTACTACAGTAGTAAAGGTCAGTGAATCGATATTATTATCATTACACCATGACGAAACGCACCAAATTATCTTAGTCTGGCACAAGGCAGTCATGGGACTGCGTTGAACTACAGTAGTAATCATTTGTAAGTTTAACGTGCTAACCATTGCACCACGGTATGTTTTATTTCGCACAAAAATGAATAAACAATCTATACTACGATAGATTAACCTGCGATATTTTTTTTATTTATTTCTAGATAGTTTGTATTTTTTTTTTTTTAATCTCTGGATGGTTATAATACAGAGGTTAGCGTGTTGATTGACGAGGGTGAGTTCAATCCTCATTGGTTTCTTGAGAAATTTGACTTTGTCTCAAAGATTTGATTTTGTTTGTTTAACGGCATATCAACTTCTTATGGGTCATTTAATGCCGAAATTTAATTTTCTTGGGAGCTTGGAAGTAAGAAAAATATGATATATGATATCTAATTTCATAACTGAAC